>CALYLW010000572.1:0-384612 GCA_944989445.1 Ampullaceana balthica
CATGGGACTATAAGACCATGGGCTGTACCCAACATGGGACTATAAGACTATGGGCTGTACACAACATGGGACTATAAGACCATGGGCTGTACCCAACATGGGACTATAAGACCATGGGTTGTACCCAACATGGGACTATAAGACTATGAGCTGTACCGAACATGGGACTATAAGACCATGGGCTGTACCGAACATGGGACTATAAGACCATGGGTTGTACCCAACATGGGACTATAAGACCATGGGTTGTACCCAACATGGGACTATAAGACCATGGGCTGTACCCAACATGGGACTGTAAGACCATGGGTTGTACCCAACATGGGACTATAAGACTATGGGTTGTACCCAACATGGGACTATAAGACCATGGGATGTACCCAACATGGGACTATAAGACCATGGACTGTACCCAACATGGGACTATAAGACCATGGGTTGTACCCAACATGGGACTATAAGACCATGGGCTGTACCCAACATGGGACTATAAGACTATGGGCTGTACCCAACATGGGACTATAAGACCATGAGCTGTACCCAACATGGGACTATAAGACCATGGGCTGTACCCAACATGGGACTATTCGACCATGAGCTGTACCCAACATGGGACTATAAGACCATGGGCTGTACCCAACATGGGACTATAAGACCATGGGCTGTACCCAACATGGGACTATAAGACTATGGGCTGTACACAACATGGGACTATAAGACCATGGGCTGTACCCAACATGGGACTATAAGACCATGGGTTGTACCCAACATGGGACTATAAGACTATGAGCTGTACCGAACATGGGACTATAAGACCATGGGCTGTACCGAACATGGGACTATAAGACCATGGGTTGTACCCAACATGGGACTATAAGACCATGGGTTGTACCCAACATGGGACTATAAGACCATGGGCTGTACCCAACATGGGACTGTAAGACCATGGGTTGTACCCAACATGGGACTATAAGACTATGAGCTGTACCGAACATGGGACTATAAGACCATGGGCTGTACCGAACATGGGACTATAAGACCATGGGTTGTACCCAACATGGGACTATAAGACCATGGGTTGTACCCAACATGGGACTATAAGACCATGGGTTGTACCCAACATGGGACTATAAGACCATGGGTTGTACCCAACATGGGACTATAAGACCATGGGCTGTACCCAACATGGGACTATAAGACTATGGGCTGTACCCAACATGGGACTATAAGACCATGAGCTGTACCCAACATGGGACTATAAGACCATGGGCTGTACCCAACATGGGACTATTCGACCATGAGCTGTACCCAACATGGGACTATAAGACCATGGGCTGTACCCAACATGGGACTATAAGACCATGGGCTGTACCCAACATGGGACTATAAGACTATGGGCTGTACACAACATGGGACTATAAGACCATGGGCTGTACCCAACATGGGACTATAAGACCATGGGTTGTACCCAACATGGGACTATAAGACTATGAGCTGTACCGAACATGGGACTATAAGACCATGGGCTGTACCGAACATGGGACTATAAGACCATGGGTTGTACCCAACATGGGACTATAAGACCATGGGTTGTACCCAACATGGGACTATAAGACCATGGGCTGTACCCAACATGGGACTGTAAGACCATGGGTTGTACCCAACATGGGACTATAAGACTATGGGTTGTACCCAACATGGGACTATAAGACCATGGGTTGTACCCAACATGGGACTATAAGACCATGGGTTGTACCCAACATGGGACTATAAGACCATGGGTTGTACCCAACATGGGACTATAAGACCATGGGTTGTACCCAACATGGGACTATAAGACCATGGGTTGTACCCAACATGGGACTATAAGACTATGGGCTGTACCCAACATGGGACTACGAGCCTGAGACCTATTACTTTATTTTCTGCCTTTCTATCACACCTAAGCGTCGCGCTCATTATATCGAGTTGTTCAATGACTACTATTGGGTCTATTTATCCAAACTATTATCAAAGCTAAGATTTGGCTCCGGCGCTGATAGCGATGTGCTGTGGGGCATAACCATAGATAATTGAGAGAAATGTGCTGCGGGTCATATTTATAGATAAATGAAAGTATTTAAAGCACAGTGTTGTTAACTGTGTCCTCTTACAGACTCATCTGTTTCCACTCGCTGTCACTACACGATACTGTTATGAACCTTGGTCCCACCCACTGTCCTGTTATGAACCTTGGTCCCACCCACTGCCCTGTTATGACCCCTGGTCCCAGTCACTGCCCTGTGATGGCCCCTGTCCCACCCACTGCCATGTTATACCCCTGGTCCCACACATTGCCGTGTTATGACCCCTGTCCCACCCGTTGCCCTATATGACCCCTGTCCCACCCACTGCCCAGTGATGATCCTTGCCCCACCCACTGCTCTGTTATGACCCCTGTCCCACCCAATGCCCTGTTATGACCCCTGTCCCACCCACTGCCCTGTTATGACCCCTGTCCCACCAACTGACCTGTTATGACCCCTGTCCCACCCACTGCTCTTTTATGACCCCTGTCCCACCCACTGCCCTGTTATGACCCCTGTCCCACCCACTGCCCTGTTATGACCCCTATCCCACCCACTGCCCTGTTATGACCCCTGGTCCCACCCACTGCCCTGTTATGACCCCTGTCCCACCCACTGCCCTGTTAAGACCCCTGTCCCTCCCACTGCCCTGTTATGACACCTGTCTCACCCACTGCCCTGTGATGCTCCCTTGTCCCACCCACTGCACTGTTATGACCCCTGTCCCACCCACTGCCCTGTTAAGACCCCTGTCCCACCCACTGCCCTGTTAAGATCCCTGTCCCACCTACTGCCCTGTTATGACCCCTGTCCCACCCACTGACCTGTTATGATCCCTGTCCCACCCACTGCCCTGTTATGACCCCTGTCCCACCCACTGCCCTTTTATGACCCCTGTCCCACCCACTGCCCTGTTATGACCCCTGTCCCACCCACTGACCTGTTATGACCCCTGTCCCACCCACTGCTCTTTTATGACCCCTGTCCCACCCACTGCCCTGTTATGACCCCTGTCCCACCCACTGCCCTGTTATGACCCCTGGTCCCACCCACTGCCCTGTTATGACCCCTGACCCACCCACTGCCCTGTTATGACCCCTGTCCCTCCCACTGCCCTGTTATGACACCTGTCTCACCCACTGCCCTGTGATGCTCCCTTGTCCCACCCACTGCACTGTTATGACCCCTGTCCCACCCACTGCCCTGTTAAGACCCCTGTCCCACCCACTGCCCTGTTAAGATCCCTGTCCCATCTACTGCCCTGTTATGACCCCTGTCCCACCCACTGACCTGTTATGATCCCTGTCCCACCCACTGCCCTGTTATGACCCCTGTCCCACCCACTGCCCTTTTTTGACCCCTGTCCCACCCACTGCCCTGTAATGACCCCTGTTCCACCCACTGCCCTGTGATGGCCCTTGGTCCCACCAATTGCTCTGTTATAGCCACTGGTCCCACCCACTGCCCTGTTATGACCCCTGTCCCACCCACTGCCCTGTGATGGCCCTTGGTCCCACCAATTGCTCTGTTATGACCCCTGGTCCCACCCACTGCCCTGTTATGACCCCTGTCCCACCCACTTATCTCATCTTATCTTATCTGTTTACAGACGCTCCTTCTATACAGAAGATTATTGCGTCCTACGCTTATCTATGGTTTGTGTTTAGTCCTGCATTTTTATTAGAGATTTAAATGTTGATAAAGTGTTGGTTTTCCTGGATTCTTCAGGCAACCCATTCCACGCCCGAATTCCGGACGGGAAGAAGGAAAACTTGTATGTGTTTGTTCTTGCATACGGAATAAGAAAGGTGTTTTTATCCCACTGCCCTATGATGACCCATGTCCCACCACTGTATACACTGATCATACACCAAGTAGACGAGAACACAACGAATAGGCAACGCCTAGTTTGTTGACATCAGCAGACAGAACAAGGTCAAAAGTTAATCTACCTATACCTGGATTATTAATTTTGTTAAGGTGTTATGGTTCTCTCCTTTTGGGTTTTTCCAGGATATTTATTACAAATATTTCATTGTTTAATTTTTGTTCTTCAAAATGTATGTACACAACTTGTCCTGTCAAGGAAATGCACAAATTTTCAGCGCTTGACGTCATGACGATGTGGCAGATGTTGGTCCCAACTAATGGTATAATTCATGACGTTGTGGTAGATGTAGGTCCCGACTAATGGCATAATTCATGACGTTGTGGTAGATGTTGGTCCCAACTAATGGTATAATTCATGACGTTGTGGTAGATGTTGGTCCCAACTAATGGTATAATTCATGACGTTGTGGTAGATGTTGGTCCCAACTAATGGTATAATTCATGACCTTGTGGTAGATGTTGGTCCCAACTAATGGTATAATTCATGACCTTGTGGTAGATGTTGGTCCCAACTAATGGTATAATTCATGACGTTGTGGTAGATGTTGGTCCCAACTAATGGTATAATTCATGACGTTGTGGTAGATGTAGGTCCCAACTAATGGTATAATTCATGAACTTGTGGTAGATGTTGGTCCCAACTAATGGTATAATTCATGACGTTGTGGTAGATGTAGGTCCCAACTAATGGTATAATTCATGCCGTTGTGGTAGATGTTGGTCCCAACTAATGGTATAATTCATGACGTTGTGGTAGATGTTGGTCCCAACTAATGGTATAATTCATGACCTTGTGGTAGATGTAGGTCCCAACTAATGGTATAATTCATGACCTTGTGGTAGATGTAGGTCCCAACTAATGGTATAATTCATGACCTTGTGGTAGATGTTGGTCCCAACTAATGGTATAATTCATGACCTTGTGGTAGATGTTGGTCCCAACTAATGGTATAATTCATGACCTTGTGGTAGATGTTGGTCCCAACTAATGGTATAATTCATGACCTTGTGGTAGATGTTGGTCGCAACTAATGGTATAATTCATGACGTTGTATTCTGATAGTAACTTTTATTATTAACGTTGTTCAAAACATTGAATCAGGGGCGCGTGCAAGGAGTATTATGAGGGGGGGGGGAGTATTTTAGTGCGGTTTATCCTGCTGGCTCCCATGCTCAGTATATGCTCATATTCATACGTGAACTTCCGATTAATTTAGATTAACATCACCAGCAACTGCAAGCAATGTTCCCTGTAAGCTGCGTGGTTGCGCGGCCGCGCATGTATCTCAACAACGCCGCGCAGCAGTTTAGAATGACCGCGCAGCGCATTTTGATAAAGATAATATAATAATTTTGCTTATGAAGCGGAAAATTTTGCACGAAAAATAGATGATGTGCCATTTTGCACACGTGTTTGTTATTTTGGACATGGACTAAAGAACGTCCGCGGGAAAATTAACTGCAGTATAGGATACCATCCTTATCGAAATTAGGCAACACGGTCTATTGTTATCAAAAGACCACATATGAATTCTTGAAATAAACCTAACGCTGGTAATTACGTCTAATACCAAATCTTGTTTGCTAGTCTTGTCTCTACCTGTCGTAGTGTGGCGTAGTACTCGGTGACACTTACTAATAGCGCCAAGTACTTAGCTGCACGAAGCTACAAAACAAACCATAAAGAACATACTTTTTTAAAAAAAATTCCCTTGAACGCTTCACTAAGATCACAGCATGTTTCTCTCCCCATAGCAACAATTTTTTTTTAAATTACCTGTTTTGTTCCACCTCCTCCCCTGGCCATTGGGCAGTTATTCACCGGTGCGAGTCGCACAATACATTTGTTGCCAGGTAAACAATACCGAGCCTCATCTTCCATGGACCGCGTATTCTTAATATCAAGCTCTGGCCTGTGCTTTGACAAAATCCATTAATTTATCTCATCGTCTGCTACGAAACAAGGTGGCGTCTTGACCCGCGCGTGTGCAAATGGTGGAGTCTACAAGCTTGGTGACATCTTGACCCGTGTGTGTACAAATGGTGGAATCTACAAGCTTGGTAACATCTTGAGTGTGTACAAATTGTGGAGTCTGCAAGCTTGGTGACATCTTCTGTGTGTACAAATGGTGGAGTCTACAAACTTGGTAACATCTTCTGTGTGTACAAATGGTGGAGTCTACAAACTTGGTAACATCTTCTGTGTGTACAAATGGTGGAGTCTACAAGCTTGGTGACATCTTGTGTGTGTACAAATTGTGGAGTCTACAATTTAGAGGACATCATGACCCGTGGGTGTACAAATGGTGGAGTCTACAAACTTAGTAGTGTCTTGGGTAGAATGTGTACGCGATACTCAACCTAATTAGTTATTTATTATATAGTAGATAGCACATGATGTACATCTAATCGAGATACTTTTTATTCATTATATCTTGTATTTATTTGAAGGCTTCTTCATCCCATCTCATTCTGTATAATGACACATAGGTGTGTCCAAGAATTGACAAGGAAAATCTTTGATGTTCCTGAATAAATGGCGTGTTTTTTTAGTCTGTACTCCATGTTCGTATTTCTTGAATGAAAGTTTTCTTTATTTGGGTTGTTATTTTTCAATAATTTTTTTAAATTATCAATGTATTATTATTATTATAAATGTATTATTATTATTATTATAAATGTATTATTATAAATGTATTATTATTATTATTATAAATGTATTATTATAAATGTATTATTATTATTATTATAAATGTATTATTATAAATGTATTATTATTATTATTATAAATGTATTATTATTATTATTATAAATGTATTATTATAAATGTATTATTATTATTATTATAAATGTATTATTATAAATGTATTATTATTATTATTATAAATGTATTATTATTATTATTATAAATGTATTATTATAAATGTATTATTATTATTATTATAAATGTATTAATTTAAATGTATTATTATAAATGTATTATTATAAATGTATTATTATAAATGTATTATTATTATTATTATTATAAATGTATTATTATAAATGTATTATTATTATTATTATAAATGTATTATTATTATTATTATAAATGTATTATTATAAATGTATTATTATTATTATTATAAATGTATTATTATAAATGTATTATTATTATTATTATAAATGTATTATTATTATTATTATAAATGTATTATTATAAATGTATTATTATTATTATTATAAATGTATTATTATTATTATTATAAATGTATTATTATAAATGTATTATTATTATTATTATAAATGTATTATTATTATTATTATAAATGTATTATTATAAATGTATTATTATTATTATAATAAATGTATTATTATAAATGTATTATTATTATTATTATAAATGTATTATTATTATTATTATAAATGTATTATTATTATTATTATAAATGTATTATTATTATTATTATAAATGTATTATTATTATTATAATAAATGTATTATTATAAATGTATTATTATTATTATTATAAATGTATTATTATTATTATTATAAATGTATTATTATTATTATAATAAATGTATTATTATTATTATTATAAATGTATTATTGTTTATTTTTATTACGTGAAAAAGTGTTGTCTATTTTCCTCTTATATTTCGGACATAACTTTTAGACCAAGTATAGGACCCAGGTTTGAGAAAAGTTGAACCCTCCTCCCCCCTCTCCGTGCCCTCTTGTTCTGGGTTATCAACCCCAGGTAATCCCATTATCGTGTGTCCGAGTGTGTCCGAAAATGGCGGTGGATCCTCTAAGACAGGCTATAGTTACCCGAATCGTCATGGCATGTGATATTTACAACCTGTCACAGAGGCGGATAGAACAACTTCCCATCTGGGAGTGGGGTGGGGAGGGGGGCTTTAGGGGAACTCATGTCCCATCCCCCAATACACACTTCGCTAACCTCTACCCCCACCACCACCAAAAATCCCCCCTCACCTCTTTAACATTCGGTCAATTTTAACTCACAGTTATGTGTTTCCCGATCGTCGTAATTCAGTTAATAAACACATTCAAACGCTACATTAAATATGCCATAGTACCGGGACTAGGGGACTAGTCATAGAGATGAAAACTCAATATGCCATATTACCGGAACTAGTCATAGAGATGAAAACTCATAACTCATATGCCATATTACCGGGACTAGTCATAGAGATGAAAACTCAATATGCCGTATTACCGGGACTAGTCATAGAGATGAAAACTCAATATGCCGTATTACCGGGACTAGTCATAGAGATGAAAACTCAATATGCCATATTACCGGGACTAGTCATAGAGATGAAAACTCAATATGCCATATTACCGGGACTAGTCATAGAGATGAAAACTCAATATGCCCTATTACCGGGACTAGTCATAGAGATGAAAACACAATATGCCCTATTACCGGGACTAGTCATAGAGATGAAAACTACATCAACAGTCCCACTCCCCACCCTTACCAAATACAATTAAGTTCAACTGTCGCTAGATGACACTGCAGGACTGTGCAATAATTCATCACCAATTAAACCATAGTGAGACTACTGCACCATAAAGTAAAACATAGTGAGACTACTGCACCCCCAAGTGAAACATAGTGAGACTACTGCACCCCCAAGTAAAACATAGTGAGACTACTGCACCCCCAAGTAAAACATAGTGAGACTACTGCACCCCCAAGTAAAACATAGTGAGTCTACTGCACCCCCAAGTGAAACATAGTGAGTCTACTGCACCCCCAAGTAAAACATAGTGAGACTACTGCACCCCCAAGTAAAACATAGTGAGACTACTGCACCCCCAAGTAAAACATAGTGAGACTACTGCACCCCCAAGTAAAACATAGTGAGTCTACTGCACCCCCAAGTGAAACATAGTGAGTCTACTGCACCCCCAAGTAAAACATAGTGAGTCTACTGCACCCCCAAGTAAAACATAGTGAGACTACTGCACCCCCAAGTAAAACATAGTGAGACTACTGCACCCCCAAGTAAAACATAGTGAGACTACTGCACCCCCAAGTAAAACATAGTGAGACTACTGCACCCCCAAGTAAAACATAGTGAGACTACTGCACCCCCAAGTGAAACATAGTGAGTCTACTGCACCCCCAAGTAAAACATAGTGAGTCTACTGCACCCCCAAGTAAAACATAGTGAGACTACTGCACCCCCAAGTAAAACATAGTGAGACTACTGCACCCCCAAGTAAAACATAGTGAGACTACTGCACCCCCAAGTAAAACATAGTGAGACTACTGCACCCCCAAGTAAAACATAGTGAGACTACTGCACCCCCAAGTAAAACATAGTGAGACTACTGCACCCCCAAGTAAAACATAGTGAGACTACTGCAACCCCAAGTAAAACATAGTGAGACTACTGCACCCCCAAGTGAAACATAGTAAGTCTACTGCACCCCCAAGTAAAACATAGTGAGTCTACTGCACCCCCAAGTAAAACATAGTGAGACTACTGCACCCCCAAGTAAAACATAGTGAGACTACTGCACCCCCAAGTAAAACATAGTGAGACTACTGCACCCCCAAGTAAAACATAGTGAGACTACTGCACCCCAAGTAAAACATAGTGAGACTACTGCACCCCCAAGTAAAACATAGTGAGACTACTGCACCCCCAAGTAAAACATAGTGAGACTACTGCACCCCCAAGTAAAACATAGTGAGACTACTGCACCCCAAGTAAAACATAGTGATACTACTGTACCCCCAAGTAAAACATAGTGAGACTACTGCACCCCCAAGTAAAACATAGTGAGACTACTGCACCCCCAAGTAAAACATAGTGAGACTACTGCACCCCCAAGTAAAACATAGTGAGACTACTGCACCCCCAAGTAAAACATAGTGAGACTACTGCACCCCAAGTAAAACATAGTGATACTACTGTACCCCCAAGTAAAACATAGTGAGACTACTGCACCCCCAAGTAAAACATAGCGATACTACTGCACCTCATCACCATTGAGCTAAATGCACTTTGTAAGTATTGCCTCAAAAAACCAACTAGCAATACTGGAATCGATACAATGTTAATTACAAGTAACAAATTTAGAGCGTGGGTTACTCACTCAAATAATTAAACCCAAGACTTGATTGACTCACAATATTCGGAAATATCGATCTGAGTAAAGGTCGTCCCATAAACATGTCTCCCGACATGTTTGAAAAGTACACACTGTCTCCTACTGGTACATACTCCATGTCTCCTACTGGTACATACTCCATGTCTCCTACTGGTACATACTCCATGTCTCATACTGGTACACACACACTCTCTCTCTATCTCTCTCGTGTACACACTCCCTGTCTCCTACTGGTACACTCGCCCTCTCTCTCTTGTACACACTCCCTGTCTCCTACTGGTACACTCGTCCCTCTCTCTCTTTTGTACACACTCCCTGTTTCCTACTGATACACTCTCCCTCTCTCTCTCTTGTACACACTCCCTGTTTCCTACTGGTACACCCCCCTCTCTCTCTCTCTCTCTTGTACACACTCCCTGTCTCCTACTGGTACACTCGCCCTCTCTCTCTCTCTTGTACACACTCCCTGTCTCCTACTGGTACACTCGCCCCTCTCTCTCTTGTACACACTCCCTGTTTCCTACTGATACACTCGCCCTCTCTCTCTCTTGTACACACTCCCTGTTTCCTACTGGTACACTCACCCTCTCTCTCACTTGTACACACTCCCTGTCTCCTACTGGTACACCCCCTCTCTCTCTCTCCCTTGTACACACTCCCTGTCTCCTACTGGTACACTCGCCCTCTCTCTCTCTCTCTCTCTCTCTTGTACACACTCCCTGTCTCCTACTGGTACACTCGCCCTCTCTCTCTCTCTCTTGTACACACTCCCTGTTTCCTACTGGTACACTCGCCCTCTCTCTCTCTTGTACACACTCCCTGTTTCCTACTGGTACACCCCCTCTCTCTCTCTCTTGTACACACTCCCTGTCTCCTACTGGTACACTCACCCTCTCTCTCTCTTGTACACACTCCCTGTCTCCTACTGGTACACTCGCCCTCTCTCTCTCTCTCTCTCTCTCTCTCTTGTACACAATCCCTGTCTCCTACTGGTACACTCTCCCTCTCTCTCTCTTGTAGACACTCCCTGTCTCCTACTGGTACATACTCCATGTCTCCTACTGGTACACCCCCCTCTCTCTCTCTTGTACACATTCCCTATCTCCTACTGGTACACTCACCCTCTCTCTCTCTTGTACACACTCCCTGTCTCCTACTGGTACACTCGCCCTCTCTCTCTCTCTCTCCCTCTCTCTCTTGTAAACACTCCCTGTCTCCTACTGGTACACTCGCCCTCTCTCTCTTGTACACACTCCCTATTTCCTACTGGTACACTCGCACTCTCTCTCTTGTACACACTCCCTGTTTCCTACTGGTACACCCCCCTCCCTCTCTCTTGTACACACTCCCTGTCTCCTACTGGTACACTCACCCTCTCTCTCACTTGTACACACTCCCTGTCTCCTACTGGTACACCCCCCTCTCTCTCTCTCTTGTACACACTCCCTGTCTCCTACTGGTACACTCGCCCTCTCTCACACTTGTACACACTCCCTATTTCCTACTGATTCACTCGCTCTCTATCTCTTGTACACACTCATTTTCTCCTACTAGTACACTCGCCCTTCCTCCTACTGGTACATACTCCATGTCTCCTTCTGGTACTCTCTCCTACTTGTACACTCTCCCTGTCTCCTTCTGGTACACTCTCTCCTTCTGGTACATTCTCTCCTTCTGGTACACTCTCTCCTTCTGGTACATTCTCTCCTTCTGGTACACTCTCTCCTTCTGGTACACTCTCTCCTTCTGGTACACTCTCTCCTTCTGGTACACTCTCTTCTTCTGGTACACTCTCTCCTTCTGGTACATTCTCTCCTTCAGGTACACTATCTCCTTCTGGTACACTCTTCTTCTTCTGGTACACTCTCTCCTTCTGGTACATTCTCTCCTTCTGGTACATTCTCTCCTTCAGGTACATTCTCTCCTTCTGGTACATTCTCTCCTTCTGGTACATTCTCTCCTTCAGGTACATTCTCTCCTTCTGGTACATTCTCTCCTTCTGGTACACTCTCTCCTTCTGGTACACTCTCTCCTTCTGGTACATTCTCTCCTTCTGGTACATTCTCTCCTTCTGGTACACTCTTCTTCTTCTGGTACATTCTCTCCTTCTGGTACACTCTCTCCTTCTGGTACATTCTCTCCTTCTGGTACATTCTCTCCTTCAGGTACACCATCTCATTCTGGTACACTCTCTCCTTCTGGTACACTCTCTCCTTCTGGTACACTCTCTCCTTCTGGTACACTATCTCCTTCTGGTACATTCTCTCCTTCAGGTACACTATCTCCTTCTGGTACACTCTTCTTCTTCTGGTACACTCTCTCCTTCTGGTACATTCTCTCCTTCTGGTACACTCTTCTTCTTCTGGTACACTCTCTCCTTCTGGTACATTCTCTCCTTCTGGTACACTCTTCTTCTTCTGGTACATTCTCTCCTTCTGGTACACTCTCTCCTTCTGGTACATTCTCTCCTTCTGGTACATTCTCTCCTTCAGGTACACCATCTCATTCTGGTACACTCTCTCCTTCTGGTACACTCTCTCCTTCTGGTACACTCTCTCCTTCTGGTACATTCTCTCCTTCTGGTACATTCTCTCCTTCAGGTACACCATCTCATTCTGGTACACTCTCTCCTTCTGGTACACTCTCTCCTTCTGGTACATTCTCTCCTTCTGGTACACTCTCTCCTTCTGGTACACTCTCTCCTTCTGGTACATTCTCTCCTTCTGGTACATTCTCTCCTTCAGGTACACCATCTCATTCTGGTACACTCTCTCCTTCTGGTACACTCTCTCCTTCTGGTACACTCTCTCCTTCTGGTACACTATCTCCTTCTGGTACATTCTCTCCTTCAGGTACACTATCTCCTTCTGGTACACTCTTCTTCTTCTGGTACACTCTCTCCTTCTGGTACATTCTCTCCTTCTGGTACATTCTCTCCTTCTGGTACATTCTCTCCTTCTGGTACACTATCTCCTTCAGGTACATTCTCTCCTTCTGGTACATTCTCTCCTTCTGGTACACTCTCTCCTTCTGGTACACTCTCTCCTTCTGGTACACTATCTCCTTCTGGTACATTCTCTCCTTCTGGTACACTCTCTCCTTCTGGTACACTCTCTCCTTCTGGTACATTCTCTCCTTCTGGTACATTCTCTCCTTCTGGTACATTCTCTCCTTCTGGTACATTCTCTCCTTCTGGTACATTCTCTCCTTCTGGTACACTCTCTCCTTCTGGTACACTCTCTCCTTCTGGTACATTCTCTCCTTCAGGTACACCATCTCATTCTGGTACACTCTCTCCTTCTGGTACATTCTCTCCTTCTGGTACACTCTCTCCTTCTGGTACACTATCTCCTTCTGGTACACTCTCTCCTTCTGGTACATTCTCTCCTTCTGGTACACTATCTCCTTCTGGTACACTCTCTCCTTCTGGTACACTCTCTCCTTCTGGTACATTCTCTCCTTCTGGTACACTCTCTCCTTCTGGTACACTATCTCCTTCTGGTACATTCTCTCCTTCTGGTACATTCTCTCCTTCTGGTACATTCTCTCCTTCTGGTACATTCTCTCCTTCTGGTACATTCTCTCCTTCTGGTACACTCTCTCCTTCTGGTACATTCTCTCCTTCTGGTACACTATCTCCTTCTGGTACATTCTCTCCTTCTGGTACATTCTCTCCTTCTGGTACATTCTCTCCTTCTGGTACACTCTCTCCTTCTGGTACATTCTCTCCTTCTGGTACACTCTCTCCTTCTGGTACACTCTCTCCTTCTGGTACATTCTCTCCTTCTGGTACACTCTCTCCTTCTGGTACACTATCTCCTTCTGGTACACTCTCTCCTTCTGGTACATTCTCTCCTTCTGGTACACTATCTCCTTCTGGTACACTCTCTCCTTCTGGTACACTCTCTCCTTCTGGTACATTCTCTCCTTCTGGTACATTCTCTCCTTCTGGTACATTCTCTCCTTCAGGTACATTCTCTCCTTCTGGTACATTCTCTCCTTCTGGTACACTCTCTCCTTCTGGTACATTCTCTCCTTCAGGTACATTCTCTCCTTCTGGTACACTCTCTCCTTCTGGTACATTCTCTCCTTCAGGTACATTCTCTCCTTCTGGTACACTCTCTCCTTCTGGTACATTCTCTCCTTCTGGTACATTCTCTCCTTCTGGTACACTCTCTCCTTCTGGTACATTCTCTCCTTCAGGTACATTCTCTCCTTCAGGTACACTCTCTCCTTCTGGTACACTCTCTCCTTCTGGTACATTCTCTCCTTCTGGTACACTCTCTCCTTCAGGTACATTCTCTCCTTCAGGTACATTCTCTCCTTCAGGTACATTCTCTCCTTCAGGTACATTCTCTCCTTCAGGTACACTCTCTCCTTCTGGTACACTCTCTCCTTCTGGTACACTCTTCTTCTTCTGGTACATTCTCTCCTTCAGGTACATTCTCTCCTTCAGGTACACTCTCTCCTTCTGGTACACTCTCTCCTTCTGGTACATTCTCTCCTTCTGGTACACTCTCTCCTTCAGGTACATTCTCTCCTTCAGGTACATTCTCTCCTTCAGGTACATTCTCTCCTTCAGGTACATTCTCTCCTTCAGGTACACTCTCTCCTTCTGGTACACTCTCTCCTTCTGGTACACTCTTCTTCTTCTGGTACATTCTCTCCTTCAGGTACATTCTCTCCTTCAGGTACATTCTCTCCTTCAGGTACATTCTCTCCTTCAGGTACATTCTCTCCTTCAGGTACATTCTCTCCTTCAGGTACATTCTCTCCTTCAGGTACATTCTCTCCTTCAGGTACATTCTCTCCTTCAGGTACATTCTCTCCTTCAGGTACACCATCTCATTCTGGTACACTCTCTCCTTCTGGTACATTCTCTCCTTCTGGTACACTCTCTCCTTCTGGTACACTATCTCCTTCTGGTACACTCTCTCCTTCTGGTACATTCTCTCCTTCTGGTACACTATCTCCTTCTGATACACTCTCTCCTTCTGGTACACTCTCTCCTTCTGGTACATTCTCTCCTTCTGGTACACTCTCTCCTTCTGGTACACTATCTCCTTCTGGTACACTCTCTCCTTCTGGTACATTCTCTCCTTCTGGTACATTCTCTCCTTCAGGTACATTCTCTCCTTCAGGTACACCATCTCATTCTGGTACACTATCTCCTTCTGGTACACTCTCTCCTTCTGGTACACTCTCTCCTTCTGGTACATTCTCTCCTTCTGGTACACTATCTCCTTCTGGTACACTCTCTCCTTCTGGTACATTCTCTCCTTCTGGTACATTCTCTCCTTCAGGTACACCATCTCATTCTGGTACACTATCTCCTTCTGGTACACTCTCTTCTTCTGGTACATTCTTTCCTTCAGGTACAATCTCCCTGTTTCACTCTGGTACACTTTCCCTGTCTCCTTCGCTATACAATAAAAGTCGTTATTCTTCTACGGTCATCTTATTTACGTTCTAATGGAACTTAGTTCTCAATGAACTCTCAGGTAATCTAATGAACATCTAGTGGCTATTTGGCCACTTTTGGGCACACAAAAAGAGGAGTGTGAGAAAACAACTGGTCAGTCCGGTATTTTCCCTGGTATCCTCAGTAGAACGTTTTGGGAAGCTCTAAGCGACCCCGTTCTAACTGACCCCTGTGCCCCAGTAGAGACCAGCTGATCTCTGTGCCCCAGTAGAGACCAGCTGATCAATGTGCCCCAGTAGAGACCAGGTGACCCCTGTGCCCCAGTAGAGACCAGACCAGGTGACCCCTGTGCCCCAGTAGAGACCAGGTGATCCCTGTGCCCCAGTAGAGACCAGGTGACCCCTTTGCCCCAGTAGAGACCAGGTGATCCCTGTGCCCCAGTAGAGACCAGGTGATCCCTGTGCCCCAGTAGAGACCAGGTGATCCCTGTGCCCCAGTAGAGACCAGGTGATCCCTGTGCCCCAGTAGAGACCAGGTGACCCCTGTGCCCCAGTAGAGACCAGGTGACCCCTGTGCCCCAGTAGAGACCAGGTGACCCCTGTGCCCCAGTAGAGACCAGGTGACGCCTGTGCCCCAGTAGAGACCAGGTGACCCCTGCGCCCCAGTAGAGACCAGGTGACCCCTGCGCCCCAGTAGAGACCAGGTGACCCCTGCGCCCCAGTAGAGACCAGGTGACCCCTGCACCCCAGTAGAGACCAGGTGACCCCTGTGCCCCAGTAGAGACCAGGTGACCCCTGTACCCCAGTAGAGACCAGGCTAAAGTTACCCAAGCCCTGAGTGTTACAAAGACAATGCAGCGAGCGCCACAAGCAGTAACATTGTCTTGATGTGGGGATGGAAGGGCTCCGAAAACTGTCATTTTGTGTCTAGAGGTGTGTCATTTGACAGTACAGGTTGGCGGGGGATTAAACTTTATATTTACGATGTCAGTTGCAGGTAATGCGAACCAGAGGACAGGTTCAAGTGACAGGGGTAATAGGTTGTATAAGATAAATGACAGATTTATCTAACTTTGGTAATAGAGGTAATCAGACGCGAAAGACAGGTTTAAAAGACAGGTTTAATAGGTTGTGTGAGATAAGTGACAGCCTGTGATGGGGTTGACTCGTGGCTGAAGCCTGGTGCTAGAGAAGAGATTGCTGCTATCTCTTGAGTCTTGTTCTAATCATAATTCGGGTGGCACGAGTGCACATCTCTAATTGGTGGCAAATGTTTATCAAGAAAACCTATCTCACGGGTTTAGAAACTTTTGAGTTTTTTTGAAGGACTTGAAGGGAGAGATAGAAAAAAAAATTGGCACGGCCGCCCAAGTAGCCGCGCTGCGCCCTCCAGATCGCTCCACGCCCCACCACCTTCCGCCCCTACCCCCAGATCACCGCACAACACGCGGGCAAAAGAGAGAGCTGTCTTACATCGCGCACAGTTCTACTTCTCTACCCCCCCCTCCACACACCTCCTCCCGTTCCCTGGCCTGGTCGTGTCATACCGCACAACCCATTCGTCCACCGACTGCCCGCCCCCTCGACAGGAGGGCCTGGTTGATGTGCGGGCCATACCTGCGCTGTTCACCAATCAGGCGGCCGAGTTCACGCCTGCCGTTGACGTCGGCGATGACGATTTTGACAGGTCCCACTAACTGCTGGTGTGGCTGTACGCCTCGGCAGTTCAACTGTTAGAGCTGCTGGAGTCGTCCCCCCTTTTCTTTCAGCTCTTGTGGTTAAGTATATCATCTGTGAATGGGGGTGGGGGGAGGTGTAGTCCAGGTATTCCTAACGACGGCCATGTTGATACTCACTGTCCATATCAGCGGTTCTAAAATAGAGGC
The DNA here is from genome assembly GCA_944989445.1 of Ampullaceana balthica. Lineage (NCBI taxonomy): Eukaryota > Metazoa > Mollusca > Gastropoda > Lymnaeidae > Ampullaceana > Ampullaceana balthica. The sequence goes on from CALYLW010000572.1 coordinate 17,393, forward strand.
CCTATTTGAATGTCGCTGATACTTACTTTCTTGTCGTCTTTTTGATATCTATTTTGAAAAATCGATGCCTAATTTAAGAATTGTTATAGAATCTTGAATATTCATCCATCAGAAAATAAATGTTGAAAAATAAGTATTATTTTATGAACACCAAAGGTAAATAACTTGTAAAATCTGCACACAAAGTGATGACGTAATTCACGTGCTTTAAAACCACGAGGCAGGTTCTTGTCCTAGTGCAGTGCTTCTCAAACTTTTTAGTATGGCGGACATTTTTCATTGCACCAGGGACCGGTGAACTATTGTCCCTTTACTGACGTGGTAGCGAAACATAATTTATTTTATTTTATTATTTTCATTTTATGTGCTTATTTGCGAAAAAATTGACATATTCTATAGGGATGGTATTAATGGTTGCAAATGGAGGATAAAATTATATTTTTCTGTTCTTTCTTGATAACTTCCGCGGACCGGCACCGGTCCGCAGACCACCACTTTGATAAGCACTGTCCTAGTGGAATGAATACATGACGTCAGAATTGAGGTTTATTGTTTATTGTCTTGGCAAGGAAACATCTAAAATAGGAGCAGTCAGTGGTCAGTGGTGTATCATTAGCAGTCCAATATCACAGGGAGATCGTTAGAGAGAGCATTCTACTATTACATTGAATGGACAATGGTCAGACTATCAAAGATCCGGTGACATAATCTACTCGTGAACTTCAACCCCTGATATGAAAACAGTGGCATGTACCGTCATGGTAATTAGAACAAATATGACTGACAGATTGCCCCAGTCTTGTACCATCACTATAGTTAGAACATTTAGGACATGGATAGAGTACCCCAGTCTTGTACCATCACTATAGTTAGAACATTTAGGACATGGATAGAGTACCCCAGCCTTGTACCATCACTATAGTTAGAACATTTAGGACATGGATAGAGTACCCCAGCCTTGTACCATCACTATATTTAGAACAAATACGACATTTGACAGAGTGCTTTGTACCATCACTATAGTCTATAGTTAGAAACCTGTTACGTATATTTTGTTATATAAGAAATACTCCTCACATTGGTAACAGCAATGTCTCTATCGTAAATTCCACCCCCACCCCCACATTCCCATTAAGGTATCATGCTAGTGCCACAGCTCTCCTACAAACCCTTCTCATTACAATGTGATACTCCGAGGAAAGCTGTAAGCAGGAATAGATCAATAAGACAAGTCAGTAATAAAGTAGATTTGTTAATTTTATATTTCTGTGATGGATGTGGGGAGTGGCGGTGTTTTGGGGAGGAAAGTGGGTGGGGGGGGGTCGATACCAGTGATATTGTGTCCGATGTTATGTCAGTATGTCATTATATGGATTCCCTGACATCTTCACAGTATAGCATTTGTCATCATATGTACTGTCTGACATCTATACCGATGTTTTCATATGTACTATCTGACATCTACACCGTATGCCGTATGTCTTCATGGTTCGACAGCTACACGTTCCGCCCTCAGTGGCATGCACATGGTCTGCCCGGCCCCAGAAGTCAGTAACCGTTCAAAGTGACGCTTTCATCTCTGTACGTGCTGCCCCCCAGCCCACCCCACAACTCTCTGTATCTTTTACCACTTAGCGGGAATAGCCGCACCACGTCATCGCATGACAATGACGGCCAGCCAATGGGAAAACATATTTAATTTCTCATCTCCAAGGTAACTCTGCCACATACAGGAACTTCTCTCCTGAGTTATGTCCACTTGATGAAAGGGGGGTTATTCTGGATCCAACGCTGGGGACACAGCACACGTCTGCCTGATATGCCTATCAAAGAAATTTTTATTTATTTATTTATTTCTGATTCTGTAAAACATTTCATAGAGCCGTGCTGATCTCGCTGCTTTTGTTTTATTTCTTGTCTAGTCAAAACGATAATTTGAGAGGAAATAAAGGGGGATAATATGTGGTCGTGGAAAACATATAGTAGGTCTTCTTTTGAGGGCCAGCAAATATGGTTTCATGCAATTTAAATAGATATGAGTTTTTGCACTTGTGAACTAAAGAAAAGTTATTTGTAGAAACGCGCCAATAATATCAAACGCTGTTTCATCTTATATTTGTCTTGCCAGACAATGAAATATCTGCATAAGGAAGCTGGAGCCAAGCCGGCAAGCCAATCTCGAGACACACAACTGTATGGCTGACAAATCTTACTCTTCAACATGTGAGCATATAGATCGACCGAACCATCTGGACAGTGTCCATCATCTAAGACGCAGATACAGGTATTACGATCATCATTCTAAGCAGACGGGAATAAACAAAGAACAACATTAAAATCATCAACAATAAAACAGATTATTCATACCTAAATATAAAGCACTATTGTAAAAAAAAAGAATCTTGAAAATTGGAGAACATCACAAAATAAATGACAACAAATTCACGGATACTCCCTCATGCAGTACCTTTCCACCCCCACGCAGGTAGTAGAGCCCCTAAGAGATAACCAACCATTCCATACAGACCCACACTACCCAAAAGCTCGTTAAAGATAAGATAACCCTGCTACCCAAAACCCCTTTAAAGATAAGACAACCCTGCTACCCAAAACCTCGTTAAATATAAGTTAACCCTCCTATTCGCTTTCTTACATCTTCGAGTTGACCAAACTTCACGGTTCATTTTTTCCACTCTTTCGCGCCGACTTGACATTTGTACGTTTGCTTCTGCAAAGTCCAACAATTTGACATGTAAGTGCTCTCCCCTTTTCTATATGTGGGCCACCCATATACTTATACACCTTGCATGGAAACACCGTGTTGTGGTTGGGGGGGGGGAGGGACGCAAGCAACACTCCACGAACTTCGAGTGTGTGATCTAGGTGCTAAGGAATAAAACCCGAAATGTACATTTATGTATCTACATATTTACAATGGGGAGTCTTAACACTTGCTTGCTGGTACCCTGCATTAAAATTTCAATTTACAAGCAAACCGGGTTTTGGAGGCTTGTATTAACTAACTATTTATACCTAGACAAACTTAACATAAAGTTACACTGTCATGTAATACAGAAGCGATGATTAAAAAGAATAGGAATGCAATAATCCCAAGACTTCAACCAACTCATGTGGCCATCTCTCTACTCCCAGGACACTAAATGTCAGACATTTCTCTGACCCCAAATGACACCAAATGTCAGACATCGCTATAGTTACATGACACCAGATTCAGTTATCCATTTACTCCAAGAGTCCAAATGTTAGCCATGTCTTTAAAAAGAATGAGCAGAACATATTTTCACCCAAAAAAAATAATTAAAAAAAAACAAAAAAAATAAATAATTTTATGGCCATTGAACTGATTCGTCGACACAAATAGCTTGAATTCTAATTTTATACGTTGTTTCATAGCGTTATACGTTTTAAACAAATTTTGAGTACTTTCAAGTTTGGTACTGCATGGTAATAAATGATGTATTCTGGTTGTTATATTAAGGGCGAGTTCTAGCGCTGCAGCATTATGGGCAGGTCAATGGTGGAAGGCTATATAATATATATTAAGGGCGAGTTCTAGCGCTGCAGCATTATGGGCAGGTCAATGGTGGAAGGCTATATAATATATATTAAGGGCGAGTTCTAGCGCTGCAGCATTATGGGCAGGTCAATGGTGGAAGGCTATATAATATATATTAAGGGCGAGTTCTAGCGCTGCAGCATTATGGGCAGGTCAATGGTGGAAGGCTATATAATATATATTAAGGGCGAGTTCTAGCGCTGCAGCATTATGGGCAGGTCAATGGTGGAAGGCTATATAATATATATTAAGGGCGAGTTCTAGCGCTGCAGCATTATGGGCAGGTCAATGGTGGAAGGCTATATAATATATATTAAGGGCGAGTTCTAGCGCTGCAGCATTATGGGCAGGTCAATGGTGGAAGGCTATATAATATATATTAAGGGCGAGTTCTAGCGCTGCAGCATTATGGGCAGGTCAATGGTGGAAGGCTATATAATATATATTAAGGGCGAGTTCTAGCGCTGCAGCATTATGGGCAGGTCAATGGTGGAAGGCTATATAATATATATTAAGGGCGAGTTCTAGCGCTGCAGCATTATGGGCAGGTCAATGGTGGAAGGCTATATAATATATATTAAGGGCGAGTTCTAGCGCTGCAGCATTATGGGCAGGTCAATGGTGGAAGGCTATATAATATATATTAAGGGCGAGTTCTAGCGCTGCAGCATTATGGGCAGGTCAATGGTGGAAGGCTATATAATATATATTAAGGGCGAGTTCTAGCGCTGCAGCATTATGGGCAGGTCAATGGTGGAAGGCTATATAATATATATTAAGGGCGAGTTCTAGCGCTGCAGCATTATGGGCAGGTCAATGGTGGAAGGCTATATAATATATATTAAGGGCGAGTTCTAGCGCTGCAGCATTATGGGCAGGTCAATGGTGGAAGGCTATATAATATATATTAAGGGCGAGTTCTAGCGCTGCAGCATTATGGGCAGGTCAATGGTGGAAGGCTATATAATATATATTAAGGGCGAGTTCTAGCGCTGCAGCATTATGGGCAGGTCAATGGTGGAAGGCTATATAATATATATTAAGGGCGAGTTCTAGCGCTGCAGCATTATGGGCAGGTCAATGGTGGAAGGCTATATAATATATATTAAGGGCGAGTTCTAGCGCTGCAGCATTATGGGCAGGTCAATGGTGGAAGGCTATATAATATATATTAAGGGCGAGTTCTAGCGCTGCAGCATTATGGGCAGGTCAATGGTGGAAGGCTATATAATATATATTAAGGGCGAGTTCTAGCGCTGCAGCATTATGGGCAGGTCAATGGTGGAAGGCTATATAATATATATTAAGGGCGAGTTCTAGCGCTGCAGCATTATGGGCAGGTCAATGGTGGAAGGCTATATAATATATATTAAGGGCGAGTTCTAGCGCTGCAGCATTATGGGCAGGTCAATGGTGGAAGGCTATATAATATATATTAAGGGCGAGTTCTAGCGCTGCAGCATTATGGGCAGGTCAATGGTGGAAGGCTATATAATATATATTAAGGGCGAGTTCTAGCGCTGCAGCATTATGGGCAGGTCAATGGTGGAAGGCTATATAATATATATTAAGGGCGAGTTCTAGCGCTGCAGCATTATGGGCAGGTCAATGGTGGAAGGCTATATAATATATATTAAGGGCGAGTTCTAGCGCTGCAGCATTATGGGCAGGTCAATGGTGGAAGGCTATATAATATATATTAAGGGCGAGTTCTAGCGCTGCAGCATTATGGGCAGGTCAATGGTGGAAGGCTATATAATATATATTAAGGGCGAGTTCTAGCGCTGCAGCATTATGGGCAGGTCAATGGTGGAAGGCTATATAATATATATTAAGGGCGAGTTCTAGCGCTGCAGCATTATGGGCAGGTCAATGGTGGAAGGCTATATAATATATATTAAGGGCGAGTTCTAGCGCTGCAGCATTATGGGCAGGTCAATGGTGGAAGGCTATATAATATATATTAAGGGCGAGTTCTAGCGCTGCAGCATTATGGGCAGGTCAATGGTGGAAGGCTATATAATATATATTAAGGGCGAGTTCTAGCGCTGCAGCATTATGGGCAGGTCAATGGTGGAAGGCTATATAATATATATTAAGGGCGAGTTCTAGCGCTGCAGCATTATGGGCAGGTCAATGGTGGAAGGCTATATAATATATATTAAGGGCGAGTTCTAGCGCTGCAGCATTATGGCCAGGTCCATTCTGGAAGGTTATATAATATAATATATTAAGGGCGTAGTTTACATTAGGCACACTGTCCTTAAATGTGGCAAACCTCCCATAAATTAGGCAAACCTCCCATAAATTAGGCAAACCTCCCATAAATTAGGCAAACCTCCCATAAATTAGGCAAACCTCCCATAAATTAGACAAACTTCCCATAAATTAGACAAACCTCCCATAGATTAGGCAAACCTCCCATAAATTAGGCAAACCTCCCATAAATTAGGCAAACCTCCCATAAATTAGGCAAACCTCCCATAAATTAGGCAAACCTCCCATAAATTAGACAAACTTCCCATAAATTAGACAAACCTCCCATAGATTAGGCAAACCTCCCATAAATTAGGAAAACCTCCCATAAATTAGGCAAACCTACCATAAATTAGGCATGCTTTGGCCAAAAATCTCTATTGAAATTTGTTAAATAGGCTCCGGTATAAATTAATTAATATTTTTTTATAGACTCAAGATTAAATAGAAGTTTCAAATTTTCCAGTTTAAAAATAGAAATGAGAATTTTGGGTTGCTGCAGGTCAAACTTTTAAGCCTATAAAGAAAATAAAGTTAAAAAGAAGAAACTGACATTGACATCAAATTGACATCTCGAAAACCACCTTTGACCCCAACCCGACAACTGACTCTGACCCCAGCCCGACAACCGACTCTGACCACAGTCCGACAACTGACTCTGACCCCAGCATGACAACTGACTCTGACCCCAGTCTGACAACTGAATCTGACCCTAGCCCGACAACCGACTCTGACCACAGTCCGACAACCGACTCTGACCCCAGCCTGACAACCGACTCTGACCCCAGCCTGACAACTGACTCTGACCCCAGCCTGACAACCGACTCTGACCCGGATCCCACCTTCCTCTACTGAGGTCACCCACTGTCCCAAGCCAGTGATTTAGAAACTATAACACAATCTTCCCCGCTAGCACCTTGATGGTCAGGAAATCCCTAACATCCGGGTCCAAGTCTACAAACTTTGCCAGAGGCGGAGTGAGATGATGGTGACTTAGCACGAACCACGTCACTTCCACTCTTGCCTCTGCCCATGGATAGAATGGCAGTGAATCAGAAAGGATATATGTTCATATTAAAAAGCAGTGAAATTAATCTCACATCCTTTGAACTGTAATAGGGTCCCACTAGTTACACTGTAGGACACTGGAGGACACTGTAGGGATCTGGTCTATTAGTGGTTCCCTCTGTTGAACTGATGTGCATAGTAGTGCACTGTTGTCAATATTTAGTCCTAATTTTGTAGTTCACCATTGTTAATTAGTTGTTTCAATTGCGTTTATGATATAAATGCCGTGACACTTCGTCTTCTAAGAAAATAAGTCCATTTATAATTTATAATCTGGCATATCTGCGCATTTTCTGCTTTCTTCCATCCATCTTTAAAATTTTTGATAAGCGAAGATTTGACACGAATCTTATTTGATCATTATAGACCGAACAATGATCTTAGGTTGTCATTTGGTTGCCATGTGGGACGCGGTGGTCGAGTGGCAGCGCACTGGACTGTCGTACCGATGGTCACGGGTTCGAATCCGTGTGAAGGCAAGGGTTTGTTCCCGGGGCCTAGGGCGTCCCTGAGTCACCCCGCTCCGAATGGGTACCTAACACTAGTGTAGTGTTAGGCGGCTGGGTTATGCGTGGAACCCACAAAGCCGTGGCCTGTGAATGCTGCATCACTTGCCAACAGATCATCTGTCATGGTCTGTGGACGCAAACATCTTCTGCATAGAAGGAGCGTCTGTTAGATAAGATTTCAAACGTCATTTCATTATAGACCGAACAATTATCTTAGGTGGTAATTTCAAGAGCTCTGCTTAACATTACTTGGATACAAATTCAGAAATCGCTAGTTCAGTTTTTTGATACGGTCGTTTTGTGGTAAGATGTAGCACTATAACTATAGCTATAACTATAACTATAACTATAACTATTCGATTCTTTAATCTGCAGTCAGGAGCAATTTTTGAGACAATTATTATTATTATTTTTAAAATAATATTTTGTAATGACTTTCTAGGGATATTAGCCTTTCATATGTCAAATCAATATACATAATTTGCAATCTCTGTCACGTCTGTCATGTCTGCCCGTGACGCTATGCGAGGTAACTCCCGATTTAAAAATATATATATAGAAGTAAGAATGTTGCTTTCGAGATTAACAAAATGTGTTTCTCGCAATAAAATATTTTGACGTGACGTCATTATTTGAGCTTTTATTAATGTGTGAAGGGAACGAAGTAAAAAGAGCCATGTATAATTAAATAACATATTTAAAAATCGGACTCGTCCCCACAATAGTTTTTTTAAATTGTTATTTACATGTAATATTTTAATCCGTCTTAGACTAACGTGGAATCACAAATCTTTGCTTGTAATATAGAACTGGAAGGGGTGCTGACTTGTAATATAGAACTGGAAGGGGTGCTGACTTGTAATATAGAACTGGAAGGGGTGCTGACTTGTAATATAGAACTGGAAGGGGTGCTGACTTGTAATATAGAACTGGAAGGGGTGCTGACTTGTAATATAGAACTGGAAGGGGTGCTGACTTGTAATATAGAACTGGAAGGGGTGCTGACTTGTAATATAGAACTGGAAGGGGTGCTGACTTGTAATATAGAACTGGAAGGGGTGCTGACTTGTAATATAGAACTGGAAGGGGTGCTGACTTGTAATATAGAACTGGAAGGGGTGCTGACTTGTAATATAGAACTGGAAGGGGTGCTGACTTGTAATATAGAACTGGAAGGGGTGCTGACTTGTAATATAGAACTGGAAGGGCTGCTGACTTGTAATATAGAACTGGAAGGGCTGCTGACTTGTAATATAGAACTGGAAGGGGTGCTGACTTGTAATATAGAACTGGAAGGGGTGCTGACTTGTAATATAGAACTGGAAGGGGTGCTGACTTGTAATATAGAACTGGAAGGGGTGCTGACTTGTAATATAGAACTGGAAGGGGTGCTGACTTGTAATATAGAACTGGAAGGGGTGCTGACTTGTAATATAGAACTGGAAGGGGTGCTGACTTGTAATATAGAACTGGAAGGGGTGCTGACTTGTAATATAGAACTGGAAGGGGTGCTGACTTGTAATATAGAACTGGAAGGGGTGCTGACTTGTAATATAGAACTGGAAGGGGTGCTGACTTGTAATATAGAACTGGAAGGGGTGCTGACTTGTAATATAGAACTGGAAGGGGTGCTGACTTGTAATATAGAACTGGAAGGGGTGCTGACTTGTAATATAGAACTGGAAGGGGTGCTGACTTGTAATATAGAACTGGAAGGGGTGCTGACTTGTAATATAGAACTGGAAGGGGTGCTGACTTGTAATATAGAACTGGAAGGGGTGCTGACTTGTAATATAGAACTGGAAGGGGTGCTGACTTGTAATATAGAACTGGAAGGGGTGCTGACTTGTAATATAGAACTGGAAGGGGTGCTGACTTGTAATATAGAACTGGAAGGGGTGCTGTCTTGTAATATAGAACTGGAAGGGGTGCTGACTTGTAATATAGAACTGGAAGGGGTGCTGACTTGTAATATAGAACTGGAAGGGGTGCTGACTTGTAATATAGAACGGGAAGGGGTGCTGACTTGACAATAATGAAAACGTTTATTAGAATTCCTAAAACGTGTATATTAAATTTTATATACGATTACCTGAAGATACTTTAATATTTTGTTTTATCCAGTGATTAACTTTACTTTAAAGGTTTCATGCAAAATAAATAGTTCGTTGTTATTCATATTTGTAAATAGTTACAATTTTTTGTTTATATGTTTTTGATAATGTAAAGGTAATAATGTATGGACCAATGGGCGCATAAACTGACAAGTCATAATAGATCTTGAAAAGGTGCTGATTTGACAATAATAAAAACGTTTATGTGAATTACTAACACGTTTATATTAAATTGTAAATATGATTAACAGTTGATAATTTAATCTTTTCTGTTATCCTGTGAAAACTTTGCTTACTACGTTTCATGCAAAATGAATAGTTATTAACATGTTTAAAAATTACATTTTATTTTTTACATGTTTTGGTAATGTTGTGGTAATAATGTATGGACAAATGGGCGAATAAACTGACAAGTCATAATCATCGATGAAGCTTAAACTGCTTCAAATCACAGATGTGCTTGATGTGGATCACATTACAGTCACATAATTTATTTTTTACTGTGCATGCTGTATTATTGATGCACTCAACATTGATGCACAGTATTCAATGCGCAAGTTAACGTCCGGCTAACTCCTCAGCAATATTTGTTAATACTTCGAACTTCAAACTTCTTTGCCGCAGTATCACTTTATGCTGTGTATAATTCACTATGCATTTTGTATTATCATGATTATATCATTATTATTCATGCAAACTTATATAACGCGAAGCCTAAGCTTGGAGGTTTTCTCATAACACATATATTCGTATATATAATCAAAATATATACTCTGCTATGTCCGTTCGTAACGCTAGATTTTAGAAAGCGCACCGCTAAAAAAATAGCCTTGAAAAAAATACTGAAAAAAAACCAAACCAAAGAACAACAGATAAAACGCTATTTTCCAACGTCCGCATAAAATTGTTCAATAAGGAAATGAGATTTAATTTTTCTCTCTTGGTCACTACATTTTCTGATTATTTACTATGCGGCTTTCAGGCAAAAGGGACAATTACAAAAACTGAAAATATATCCATTTTGAAAACTTCCGTCATATTTGACGGGTAATACACTAGTATACATATATACACTAGTATACATCTATACACTAGTTTCCTAATATTCCGTGACGCTAACTATTGCCTCTCCCCAAACCAGATGGTTACATATTCACCCATCACTGCCAGATGGTTACACCTTCACCCATCACTGCCAGATGGTTACACCTTCGCCCATCACTGCCAGATGCTTACACCTTCGCCCATCACTGCCAGATGGTTACACCTTCGCCCATCACTGCCAGATGGTTACATCTTCACCCATCACTGCCCCTTACGAAGTCAACATCTCAATTTATTTCATATTGAAACTTCGTCGTCCAAGTCCGTCAGTACCCGTATTAACAACAATAAGTAATTATATGCTACCAATAATTACAGACGATATACACATGATAGGGACGAGTCACAGACTTTAAACTCGTTCAATATTTCTCTGGTTTTTCCTCAAATACCTCTAACGTTAGACGTTTATTGTCCTCAAGGGATGCCAGTCAAACTTGTACAGAATTCATGCATGAGTTATCCCATCACTATCAGAGCAGTCTTTACACAATTTTGGGCCCCTGGGCAAAGAAAGAGTGCTACCCCCCTCGCAGGTATAAAAAAATGATAAAATTAAAAATAATGCATCATTTATTTTATTGTCCCTATACTAATTTCAACAAAAATTGTTTAAAACCCTACAACATATTCGCATTGGGCCCCTATGTTCGTGGGCCCCCGGTCAAATGCCCAATGGGCCTATGCGTTAAAACGGCCCTGATCACTATAAACAAATATAACCTGGCCATACTGCGGAAACAATGGAAGTCAAACGGCTTTACTTTCTACATGCTCGTCGTATGATGTGCTATAGAGACGATGTGCCATAGGAAAACCTCTTCGTATGATGTGCTGGGGACGATGTGATATAGTAGGGGTCTCCAAACTACGGCCCGCGCGCCAGATGCGGCCCGCGAGGTCCTCTCATCCAGCCCCTGGAGACCTTTTAATCTTTAAAAAAAAATACTATTTTTACCTGTAGTTAACTATTTTTACCTGTAGTTAACTATTTTTACCTGTAGTTAACTATTTTTACCTGTAGTTAACTATTTTTACCTGTAGTTAACTATTTTTACCTGTAGTTAACTATTTTTACCTGTAGTTAACTATTTTTACCTGTAGTTAACTATTTTTACCTGTAGTTAACTATTTTTACCTGTAGTTAACTATTTTTACCTGTAGTTAACTATTTTTACCTGTAGTTAACTATTTTTACCTGTAGTTAACTATTTTTACCTGTAGTTAACCACAAAACTTCACGAATAACACTAGCGAAAGCAAACACCGCCATCTCCGGAAGTCGACTAAAGCTTCTCTTACTAGATAAAGAGTTTCTACTTTCTATGATGTGAAACACAGTTTATTGGTCTAATTATTAGACCTCCAGCTGCAGATTCAGGAGCGGTTTTCTGACTTGGATTCAAAGGCAGAAGACGTGAGGCTATTTCAAAATCCATTTGAAGCAGATGTGGCCAGTTGCTCAGATGAACTGCAGCTAGAGGTCATTGATTTGCAAGCAAATGACCTCCTTAGGGACAAATTCAAAGAAGGACTTTTGAATTTTTACCAGTTTTTGCCCAAGTAAGACTTTCCCAATGTCAAAGCTTTTGCTTTAAAGTACCTTTCAATCTTTGGAACAAGATACTTGTGCATACATACATTTTCGAGGATGAAATACTTGAAGAACAATTTGAGAACTAACTTTTCTGATCATAATCTCAGGTCACTGTTGATGTTAGTGACATCAAATCTAAAGCCAGAAATATCTACTATTTTGGCATCCAGGAAACAATTTCACCATTCCCACTAATACAGGTGTTCATGTGCAGTGTATTAATGTATTATTAAATGATATTAAATATAATATTAATAGTTTAAATATAATAATATTAAATATATAATTAAAAACAACATCTATGTTTTGATTCTTTCTTATTTAGACCTCTAGGGTGTAGTCGGCCCCCAAACTGCTGTTTGACAGTTAATGCGGCCTTCCGGCAGAAAAGTTTGGAGACCCCTGTGCTATACGAAAACCTCTTCGAATGATGCGCTAGAGATGATGTGCCACAGGAAAGCCTCTTCGTATGATGTGCTAGGGACGATGTACTATAGAAAAGTCTCTTCATATGCTGTGCTAGGGACGATGTACTATAGAAAAGTCTCTTCGTATGATGTGCTAGGGACGATGTACTATAGAAAAGTCTCTTCGTATGATGTGCTAGGGACGATGTACTATAGAAAAGTCTCTTCGTATGATGTGCTAGGGACGATGTGCTATAGAAAAGTCTCTTCGTATGATGTGCTAGGGACGATGTGCTATAGAAAAGTCTCTTCGTATGATGTGCTAGGGACGATGTGCTATAGAAAAGTCTCTTCGTATGATGTGCTAGGGACGATGTGCTATAGAAAAGTCTCTTCGTATGATGTGCTAGGGACGATGTGCTATAGAAAAGTCTCTTCGTATGATGTGCTAGGGACGATGTACTATAGAAAAGTCTCTTCGTATGATGTGCTAGGGACGATGTACTATAGAAAAGTCTCTTCGTATGATGTGCTAGGGACGATGCACTATAGAAAAGTCTCTTCGTATGATGTGCTTGAGACAATTTGGCATAGGATAGTCTAAGTGCGATGTGTTTGTTATGATGAACTAAGAAGAGTGCTGAGACAATTTGGTATAGGATAGTATAAGTACGATGTGTTTGTTATGATGAACTAAGAAGAGTGCTGAGACAATTTGGTATAGGATAGTATAAGTACGATGTGTTTGTTATGATGAACTAAGAAGAGTGTTTGAGATAGTATGCAACATTTGGTGGTATGTAAAATAGTGCTTGAGACCATGTCCAAAAATTATAAGCTGGAAGAAGTTAAGTTGAGTTAGTCAACATAGTGACAGAAATGGTTCTACTTAAGCACGAGCAAGTAAAGAATTGATCACCAAAAATATATTTATTTGTTCAATCTACTTTCTTTCATCAAATTCCTGACACATTGATGATTTTTTGCATGAAATTACACTAATACAGTCTGGGACCATGATTATATTGCCACACACCTTCCACCGAGTCCCCCTCATCCACCGAGTCCCCCTCGTTCACCCAGGATGAGAACCGTTGATGTAAACAAAAGTCCTCCGAATTCTCTTGTTTGTTTTCGCAAAATGGCGGACAGATACGTGAAGTCTCCAGGATTAACAACGCCGTGTCGTAGCTGTATTCTACTTCTGGCCTCAGATTTACATAAACCCACTCGGCGTCGCCTCGCTTTGAATAGGGAAACAAAATGGCGGCGGAGTAACTCGTGGGCTAGGCTAATGTTTTTCTTATCCGGAATGCGTTTGTGTTTGTATATAATATAGATATTGGCTTATCTCGGTGTGATGTCTTAGACGTGTGTTTTAAATGAGAACGTTTCGCTTTTAGATATGTTGTTGATTTAAACCATAATTGAACCCAATGGACCTAAATGAACGGGGGAGGTTTTTTTTTCCCATCACTTTTTCCCTTTCCACCGTAAATATTTTGTCTTGCCGAATAGAAAGGTGGGAAGTTGATACAGTCCAACGGAAATTATGTACATCTTTGTACATCTTTGTATATCTCTGTACATTTTGTACATATTTGTACATTAGTACATCTATGTACAAATTTCATCATCTTTGTACAAAGCCCCGCAAATCAAAACTGGAATTAAGAAATTTATGTTTAATGTTTAATGCATATTTTATTATATTTTATTATCAGTATTTTTTTATATTGATCTCATTAATTATTCATTCTATAATGGGTTATTTCATTGGAAGACTGGTGGATAAATGGAACTATAATATATACTTATATATATATATATGATGTGGTGTGAGTGGATAAATTAATGAATAGTTTGGAACAAAAATCTGAATTTATGATGACGGAAAAAATTGATTTGAGTTTTGGAGTTTAAAAGAGCTTAACAGACGGACTGAATCTAAATGAGGACAGACTGTAAAGGGACAGACAGTATTCTCCATCTCTTTTAAATAGCGCGCTTTGAGGTCTACAAGTCCCCATATTTTGAGAACCTTTGATCCCATCTATCCCCGTGCTAGACCGTGTCCTTAATGTCAATCAGCCACAAATAATAGACCGGTAGATTTCTCATTCTGCGCAGGTGATGACAAAACAGATTTCAGGTTGGTTTTCCATGGGTCATGGATGGTCAATATTGACCGTGGGCTCAGAGAGAAATGTCACGGGAAGCCTGGATATGAATTTGGTACACTGTGCGTGGGTGGATAGGTCACCCTGGCACTAGCCCAGTCGTGTGGATTTGACGAGATGGCTTGGTCCAGCAGATATGACATTCGTCTGAAGGAGAGCTGGTAAAATAAATAAAGCGATGGTCATGTAAATAACGTTGTGATGTGCTGCAAAAATAGCTTTCCTTTTATATGTTAAACACATATTTAAAAAAACGACTTTTAAAACTGCACGGTGCTCATCCCCATGATGAAATTTCAAAGTTGTTGACTACAGCTTATTTTTGAACTAGTGATCGGGTGACTACACAAAGTGTAAAGAATGTGTTAATATTGAAGATGAGTAAGATTGAGCAGGGGTAATTGTAAGGAAGCAAAGATAGTTGTGGTGATAGCAATTGCGTTATATTGGAATGTTGTACCTGTGAGTTGTGGCACTGTGTTGTACCTGTGAGTTGTGGCACTGTGTTGTACCTGTGAGTTGTGGCACTGTGTTGTACCTGTGAGTTGTGGCACTGTGTTGTACCTGTGAGTTGTGGCACTGTGTTGTACACGTGAGTTGTGGCACTGTGTTGTACCTGTGAGTTGTGGCACTGTGTTGTACATGTGAGTTGTGGCACTGTGTTGTACCTGTGAGTTTGGGCACTGTGTTGTACCTGTGAGTTGGGGCACTGTGTTGTACCTGTGAGTTGTGTCACTGTGTTGTACCTGTGAGTTGTGTCACTGTGTTGTACCTGTGAGTTGTGTCACTGTGTTGTACCTGTGAGTTGTGTCACTGTGTTGTACATGTGAGTTGTGGCACTGTGTTGTACCTGTGAGTTTGGGCACTGTGTTGTACCTGTGAGTTGGGGCACTGTGTTGTACCTGTGAGTTGTGTCACTGTGTTGTACCTGTGAGTTGTGTCACTGTGTTGTACCTGTGAGTTGGGGCACTGTGTTGTACCTGTGAGTTGGGGCACTGTGTTGCACCTGTTAGTTGTGGCACTGTGTTGTAGCTGTGAGTTGTGGCACTGTGTTGTACCTGTGAGTTGTGGCACTGTGTTGTACCTGTGAGTTGTGGTACTGTGTTGTACCTGTGAGTTGTGGCACTGTGTTGTACCTGTGAGTTGGGGCACTGTGTTGTACCCTTGTGTTGTACTCATGTTTTGTACCTGTGTGTTGTACCCTTGTGTTGTACCCTTGTGTTGTACCCTTGTGTTGTACCCTTGTGTTGTACCCTCGTGTTGTACCCTCGTGTTGTACCCTCGTGTTGTACCCTTGTGTTGTACCCTTGTGTTGTACCCTTGTGTTGTACCCTCGTGTTGTACCCTCGTGTTGTACCCTCGTGTTGTACCCTTGTGTTGTACCCTTGTGTTGTACCCTTGTGTGGTACCCTTGTGTTGTACCCTTGTATTGTACCCTTGTGTTGTACCCGTGTGTTGTACCCTTGATTTGTACCCTTGTGTTGTACCTGTGTGTTGTACCCTTTGATTTGTACCCTTTGTGTTGTACCCGTGTGTTGTACCCTTGTGTTGTACCCGTGTGTTGTACCCTTGTGTTGTACCCGTGTGTTGTACCCGTGTGTTGTACCCTTGTGTTGTACCCTTGTGTTGTACCCTTGTGTTGTACCCGTGTGTTGTACCCTTGTATTGTACCCTTGTGTTGTACCCTTGTGTTGTACCCTTGTGTTGTACCCTTGTGTTGTACCCTTGTGTTGTACCCGTGTGTTGTACCCGTGTGTTGTACCCTTGTGTTGTACCCTTGTGTTGTACCCGTGTGTTGTACCCTTGTGTTGTACCCTTGTGTTGTACCCTTGTGTTGTACCCTTGTGTTGTACCCTTGTGTTGTACCCGTGTGTTGTACCCTTGTGTTGTACCCTTGTGTTGTACCCTTGTGTTGTACCCTTGTGTTGTACCCTTGTGTTGTACCCGTGTGTTGTACCCTTGTGTTGTACCCGTGTGTTGTACCCTTGTGTTGTACCCGTGTGTTGTACCCTTGTGTTGTACCCTTGTGTTGTACCCTTGTGTTGTACCCTTGTGTTGTACCCGTGTGTTGTACCCTTGTGTTGTACCCTTGTGTTGTACCCGTATTTGATGTGAATAGCGTGGTTGTATTAGAGAGTATCATGATGTTTAATGCAAGTAGCCACATTACAAGTCTATCAGTCACATCAGTAATGCCAGTAGCCACATTACAAGTCTATCAGTCACATCAGTAATGCCAGTAGCCACATTACAAGTCTATCAGTCACATCAGTAATGCCAGTAGCCACATTACAAGTCTATCAGTCACATCAGTAATGCCAGTAGCCACATTACAAGTCTATCAGTAACATCAGTAATGCCAGTAGCCACATTACAAGTCTATCAGTCACATCAGTAATGCCAGTAGCCACATTACAAGTCTATCAGTCACATCAGTAATGCCAGTAGCCACATTACAAGTCTATCAGTCACATCAGTAATGCCAGTAGCCACATTACAAGTCTATCAGTCACATCAGTAATGCCAGTAGCCACATTACAAGTCTATCAGTCACATCAGTAATGCCAGTAGCCACATTACAAGTCTATCAGTAACATCAGTAATGCCAGTAGCCACATTACAAGTCTATCAGTAACATCAGTAATGCCAGTAGCCACATTACAAGTCTATCAGTAACATCAGTAATGCCAGTAGCCACATTACAAGTCTATCAGTCACATCAGTAATGCCAGTAGCCACATTACAAGTCTATCAGTCACATCAGTAATGCCAGTAGCCACATTACAAGTCTATCAGTAACATCAGTAATGCCAGTAGCCACATTACAAGTCTATCAGTCACATCAGTAATGCCAGTAGCCACATTACAAGTCTATCAGTAACATCAGTAATGCCAGTAGCCACATTACAAGTCTATCAGTAACATCAGTAATGCCAGTAGCCACATTACAAGTCTATCAGTAACATCAGTAATGCCAGTAGCCACATTACAAGTCTATCAGTAACATCAGTAATGCCAGTAGCCACATTACAAGTCTATCAGTCACATCAGTAATGCCAGTAGCCACATTACAAGTCTATCAGTCACATCAGTAATGCCAGTAGCCACATTACAAGTCTATCAGTCACATCAGTAATGCCAGTAGCCACATTACAAGTCTATCAGTAACATCAGTAATGCCAGTAGCCACATTACAAGTCTATCAGTCACATCAGTAATGCCAGTAGCCACATTACAAGTCTATCAGTCACATCAGTAATGCCAGTAGCCACATTACAAGTCTATCAGTCACATCAGTAATGCCAGTAGCCACATTACAAGTCTATCAGTCACATCAGTAATGCCAGTAGCCACATTACAAGTCTATCAGTCACATCAGTAATGCCAGTAGCCACATTACAAGTCTATCAGTCACATCAGTAATGCCAGTAGCCACATTACAAGTCTATCAGTCACATCAGTAATGCCAGTAGCCACATTACAAGTCTATCAGTCACATCAGTAATGCCAGTAGCCACATTACAAGTCTATCAGTCACATCAGTAATGCCAGTAGCCACATTACAAGTCTATCAGTCACATCAGTAATGCCAGTAGCCACATTACAAGTCTATCAGTAACATCAGTAATGCCAGTAGCCACATTACAAGTCTATCAGTCACATCAGTAATGCCAGTAGCCACATTACAAGTCTATCAGTCACATCAGTAATGCCAGTAGCCACATTACAAGTCTATCAGTAACATCAGTAATGCCAGTAGCCACATTACAAGTCTATCAGTAACATCAGTAATGCCAGTAGCCACATTACAAGTCTATCAGTCACATCAGTAATGCCAGTAGCCACATTACAAGTCTATCAGTAACATCAGTAATGCCAGTAGCCACATTACAAGTCTATCAGTAACATCAGTAATGCCAGTAGCCACATTACAAGTCTATCAGTAACATCAGTAATGCCAGTAGCCACATTACAAGTCTATCAGTCACATCAGTAATGCCAGTAGCCACATTACAAGTCTATCAGTCACATCAGTAATGCCAGTAGCCACATTACAAGTCTATCAGTCACATCAGTAATGCCAGTAGCCACATTACAAGTCTATCAGTAACATCAGTAATGCCAGTAGCCACATTACAAGTCTATCAGTAACATCAGTAATGCCAGTAGCCACATTACAAGTCTATCAGTAACATCAGTAATGCCAGTAGCCACATTACAAGTCTATCAGTCACATCAGTAATGCCAGTAGCCACATTACAAGTCTATCAGTCACATCAGTAATGCCAGTAGCCACATTACAAGTCTATCAGTAACATCAGTAATGCCAGTAGCCACATTACAAGTCTATCAGTCACATCAGTAATGCCAGTAGCCACATTACAAGTCTATCAGTAACATCAGTAATGCCAGTAGCCACATTACAAGTCTATCAGTAACATCAGTAATGCCAGTAGCCACATTACAAGTCTATCAGTAACATCAGTAATGCCAGTAGCCACATTACAAGTCTATCAGTAACATCAGTAATGCCAGTAGCCACATTACAAGTCTATCAGTCACATCAGTAATGCCAGTAGCCACATTACAAGTCTATCAGTCACATCAGTAATGCCAGTAGCCACATTACAAGTCTATCAGTCACATCAGTAATGCCAGTAGCCACATTACAAGTCTATCAGTAACATCAGTAATGCCAGTAGCCACATTACAAGTCTATCAGTCAAATCAGTAATGCCAGTAGCCACATTACAAGTCTATCAGTCACATCAGTAATGCCAGTAGCCACATTACAAGTCTATCAGTCACATCAGTAATGCCAGTAGCCACATTACAAGTCTATCAGTAACATCAGTAATGCCAGTAGCCACATTACAAGTCTATCAGTCACATCAGTAATGCCAGTAGCCACATTACAAGTCTATCAGTAACATCAGTAATGCCAGTAGCAACATTACAAGTCTATCAGTAACATCAGTAATGCCAGTAGCCACATTACAAGTCTATCAGTAACATCAGTAATGCCAGTAGCCACATTACAAGTCTATCAGTAACATCAGTAATGCCAGTAGCCACATTAAAAGTCTATCAGTCACATCAGTAATGCCAGTAGCCACATTACAAGTCTATCAGTCACATCAGTAATGCCAGTAGCCACATTACAAGTCTATCAGTCACATCAGTAATGCCAGTAGCCACATTACAAGTCTATCAGTAACATCAGTAATGCCAGTAGCCACATTACAAGTCTATCAGTCACATCAGTAATGCCAGTAGCCACATTACAAGTCTATCAGTCACATCAGTAATGCCAGTAGCCACATTACAAGTCTATCAGTCACATCAGTAATGCCAGTAGCCACATTACAAGTCTATCAGTCACATCAGTAATGCCAGTAGCCACATTACAAGTCTATCAGTAACATCAGTAATGCCAGTAGCAACATTACAAGTCTATCAGTAACATCAGTAATGCCAGTAGCCACATTACAAGTCTATCAGTAACATCAGTAATGCCAGTAGCCACATTACAAGTCTATCAGTAACATCAGTAATGCCAGTAGCCACATTACAAGTCTATCAGTCACATCAGTAATGCCAGTAGCCACATTACAAGTCTATCAGTAACATCAGTAATGCCAGTAGCAACATTACAAGTCTATCAGTAACATCAGTAATGCCAGTAGCCACATTACAAGTCTATCAGTAACATCAGTAATGCCAGTAGCCACATTACAAGTCTATCAGTAACATCAGTAATGCCAGTAGCCACATTACAAGTCTATCAGTCACATCAGTAATGCCAGTAGCCACATTACAAGTCTATCAGTCACATCAGTAATGCCAGTAGCCACATTACAAGTCTATCAGTCACATCAGTAATGCCAGTAGCCACATTACAAGTCTATCAGTCACATCAGTAATGCCAGTAGCCACATTACAAGTCTATCAGTCACATCAGTAATGCCAGTAGCCACATTACAAGTCTATCAGTCACATCAGTAATGCCAGTAGCCACATTACAAGTCTATCAGTAACATCAGTAATGCCAGTAGCCACATTACAAGTCTATCAGTCACATCAGTAATGCCAGTAGCCACATTACAAGTCTATCAGTCACATCAGTAATGCCAGTAGCCACATTACAAGTCTATCAGTCACATCAGTAATGCCAGTAGCCACATTACAAGTCTATCAGTCACATCAGTAATGCCAGTAGCCACATTACAAGTCTATCAGTAACATCAGTAATGCCAGTAGCCACATTACAAGTCTATCAGTCACATCAGTAATGCCAGTAGCCACATTACAAGTCTATCAGTCACATCAGTAATGCCAGTAGCCACATTACAAGTCTATCAGTAACATCAGTAATGCCAGTAGCCACATTACAAGTCTATCAGTCACATCAGTAATGCCAGTAGCCACATTACAAGTCTATCAGTCACATCAGTAATGCCAGTAGCCACATTACAAGTCTATCAGTCACATCAGTAATGCCAGTAGCCACATTACAAGTCTATCAGTCACATCAGTAATGCCAGTAGCCACATTACAAGTCTATCAGTCACATCAGTAATGCCAGTAGCCACATTACAAGTCTATCAGTCACATCAGTAATGCCAGTAGCCACATTACAAGTCTATCAGTCACATCAGTAATGCCAGTAGCCACATTACAAGTCTATCAGTCACATCAGTAATGCCAGTAGCCACATTACAAGTCTATCAGTCACATCAGTAATGCCAGTAGCCACATTACAAGTCTATCAGTCACATCAGTAATGCCAGTAGCCACATTACAAGTCTATCAGTCACATCAGTAATGCCAGTAGCCACATTACAAGTCTATCAGTAACATCAGTAATGCCAGTAGCCACATTACAAGTCTATCAGTCACATCAGTAAAGAGTTTCTGTGTTATACTCACGAGCTCAAGATATAGGAAAGGAGAGAAGGAACTGATAAAAGGAGGAGAGTAAATGATAAACGACTGAGGAAGGAACATGGGAAGCGAGAGAATTCGTTAAGTATAACTGGGTGGGGATCATTTGAAGGAGGTGGGGTGTATGAATTTCCGAGTAGGTTAGACTTAGGATGTCAATGTAAAGTTTAGATTTAGGATATCAATGTAAAATTTATAGTTTGGCATTGAAGTTAGATTTAGAGAGAAGTACAAATAGACTGAGCAAGCCTTGAAGAATGACCTGACCAGTGGTCAGTGAACACAAGCTCGTTCCTTGCGTATTCCAACTGACCAATCCATACAGCTACTTCCACTCACGGTCTGGTCACTGTTGGCTACGTGACCCTGCATACGACTCATATTTTAGCAGGGATCCTCCTCCTGTCAGCCACCACCACACCAAACTACGTCTCACAAACTCACCCAAAAATCTTACAAAAATCTCCCCCCTCCCATCCCCACAAACCAAACACACACACACACATAAAGTTTTTCTTTACTTTTTTTTTAAATTTCAAGTCCAATTTCGGTCCATAGTATAAAAACTTTCGCGGTTGACCCTTTTCCGTCTTGAGGTCACGTCCATAAAATATTTACTCGTGATCGACTAATTGTGACCTCTGACACTGGATCCAAGTGACCCTGGGGTCACCAATGGATTGCATTATTGGCCGGAGGAGGCGCAATTTGAACCCGGCGAGTGCACGGAGCCGCCATTATGAAAGCCTCAATGTCAATAAGACGTTTCCGGAAGTGACTGGAGCGCGCCCTCTAGCCACACTTTGTGATGGCCGCGCGCTGTCATAAATTCTGCTATAATTAGAACGGGAATGCCCACTGTTGATGAACACGAAGTTCTTCTGAATAGCGGCACGTGGCACCTTCCAAGCGTCTTTCAACAGAACACTTTAGAACAAAAAGTTATTAATTCTCGAAATTGAAATACATTGTTTGGTTTGTACGTTATATTTTAAACAACAACAGCATACAAGGGTCGCACGTACTAGAACACAAAGTGAAGAGAAGGAGTTGGGTCGCACGTACTAGAACACAGAGTAAAGAGAAGGAGTTGGGTCGCACATACTAGAACACAGAGTAAAGAGAAGGAGTTGGGTCGCACATACTAGAACACAGAGTAAAGAGAAGGAGTTGGGTCGCACATACTAGAACACAGAGTAAAGAGAAGAAGTTGGGTCGCACATACTAGAACACAGAGTGAAGAGAAGGAGTTGGGTCGCACATACTAGAACACAGAGTAAAGAGAAGGAGTTGGGTCGCACGTACTAGAACACAAAGTGAAGAGGAGGAGTTGGGTCGCAATTCACGCAAGCAAAGCGCCAAAATAAGAAGGGAGATGATCATTTCAATATTTGAAATCGTTTTTCTTTCCAAGCCCAAGAGAGTATGTAACTTCACAATATTATATTATATTAAAGCATACTATATAATAAAAGGCAATTTCTGTCCGATCTGTCCGTCCTCGATAGCGATTGGTCCCTCAAACACATATGACACCTACAGCCAATCATATTGAACACGTTTACGCGGACGTTCAAAACGAGTTATTTTGGTGCAGTATTTCTTCCAAGACTCTATTTTGAGTTATACGCGTTGAGATTTATTGTAAAAAGCTCTTTTTTAACGATTTATTTATTTTAAATATAATGAATAGTATTTTTGACGTGATGCACATGTAATGCCAGTCTGTTGGAGGGGAGTTACAACATGCCACCGAACGTTGCTTTAACGTCCTTGGACGGGCTTTGTTGCTCGTTTATTATAAAAGAATAATTATATTTATGTAAATACGAACATGATTCTAACAGTAATAAGAAAATTCTATTAGAAAGCATGCGTCACGTGTGCAGACGTTATGAAGAAGTCATGATTTGGACAGTGATATTGACTGAAGAGAGATTTGAATTAGGGCTGCGGTAATTAACAATTAATTTCTCGATTAATCGTAAAAAAAATTTAACGATTAAAATATTTTTTTTACGATTAATCGAGCCATCAAATTATTGAAAGTCAAACAGTAAAAAAAAATGAGGTAAAGAGAAATAGCGGCTGATAAATAAAAACAAATTTCCTGACGATTACACGAACATTTTGGTTTTAAACTATTGAATGACTGACTGTCATTCCTTGCCAAGACTTTTGTGTGCATACCGGTTACCTCAGTTTCATGTGAATGATTGTTCAGCTTGGCTGATTATATTGTAATTTAGACCCGCTCATCACTTGAACAAACTAATATTAAATGTCAATACACTTGTATTTTGCGTAGTTTGTTAAAAGAAGACATATAGACGAGACAATCCAGTGTTATTTAGATTTTAAACAACAACGTTTAATTATAAATAAGTGTTACTTATGACAGCATAAAATTTAATTGTTGGCTTTAATCGAAATTAACGATTAATTAATCGTTAATTTTTCAAAAGTTAACGATTAAATTTAAATTAATCGTTAACAGCCCTAATTTGAATACTTACATTACAAGATATGGAAGATTCACTATATGTAGAAGAGTGTATCGTAGTATGATATAAGTGTTAGTGTGAATCAAGATACTTTTGCTGCTCACGTGAATTTGTGCCAAGAGAAAGTGTTCGAATTTATATAATAGTTTCTGATTGCAGAGATCTTTAATTGTTCTCAAAAATTCCCCACCATTCAGGATTTTACTTGTTGTTCGAATATCTTAAGCCGCTTGGTAAACATTTGCAATCATTAACAACGAGCAAAGAACATCCGTGACAGAATCACCAGCAGTCATGAAATCATATAAATTGATAAATACAAACGGAGATTCAAATATTAGCTAATACGTACACAGTGTAAAAAATATTGTATGGTAATATATTCTTCAAAGAAAGGACAATTTTTTTAGAATAAAATGGAAGCAGTAATGCGGTTACGAGTAGGAATATAAAAGCAAACGTGGGATGTAACAGACAGAGATGAACCGTAATAAAGTAAAGTCTAACAGTTGGTCAAAACAATGGAAAGCGGTTAATGAACAATAAGAACAGGACGCCTTTAGTTACCAGTGTCCCTATATTCGACAGCCATAGAGAGCTGATGTGAATGTTGATCTCCTACTTCACAAATGTTCTTTAACCGCGTTCTTATTTCATACTAAAATTTCTTTCATTTATGATTGGAAAAAAGAAGAAAAAAAAATAAGAAAAAAATATCTATAGTAAAATATGGCTATTGATAGATAGTGACGGCTAGTGCTGGGTATTTATAGTGATGGCTAGTTCTGGCTAGTTTTGGGATTGAAACATTAATAATGGTCAGTCTGAAAGGTTAGAATGGAATTACTGCTTGCTAAAAGTCTGGTCTCTCTGACGTCACGTCCAATCAATACTGGGTGACCGCTGACCACACACACACAGAGAGAGAGAGAGAGAGAGAGAGAGACTTCAGTCGTCGATCGAATGGGATCTATTGGTGAACTGAGGACACACGATTGAGTCGATATGACCTTCTGAAAAACACCAGCCGATTCCAGCGCAGCTTACTACAAGATCTTGATTTTATTTATTCGCCCCTTTCTCCCCCCCCCCAAACACTGTTTCCCCATCTATCAACAACAAAGAACTTCATCAGCAGAATTTCAATTGATAGCTTAACCCCATGGCCTTATTTCCTTTCTCTGACATGTATAATAATTTTGTGAGACGGGTGGTATTTAAATTTATTAACAATAAGTACATACATAACATATTATGTCAAAATGCTGTAAAAAACATGTCGGTTCGCTTGTACGTCTGCCATGGTGATACTAATTTATAGAAAATGTATGTGGAGAAATAATTCTTTAAATAAAAAAACCCGTAATAAACCAAGTTTTTCACTATAAATCCTTTATGTACTAGACGTAACAAAAAGAATGTTAATTATAATACGCAGCGCAACACCATCCAAAAATACAAAATTGCAGTTGTGTCGTAAAACATGTTTAACATAATGCGCACCGATGACGAATATGTTTATAAAAAGTGTTGTCCATAAAATACGCACCTTATTGCGCGACAGAAAGGTTGTTCAATATAATACGCACCGCGACACTCTATCTCAAAAAATAACATGATACATAGGAATAAATAAAATAATCAAAAATTCAATAATTTAATTACAGTACATGCGACCTATCTGAAAATTTGATACATAGTTTTTATCATCGCCACAAAACTGCTTGATAAATTTCAGCTCGCTAGCTTACGAAAAAGTGGGTTAAAAATCGATCCAAAGTTTTGGCGACCGACAATCAAGCAAGCAAGCAATCAAGGGTTCAAACAAACAGACACCACGAGTTAATATAAATTATTTAAAAATATAATTCAGGAGCGTTAAACACGTGTGTGATGTCGAGCTGAGGTAGCACTAACATGTGTGTGATGTCGAACTGAGGTAGCACTAACATGTGTGTGATGTCGAACTGAGGTAACACTAACATGTGTGTGATGACGAACTGAGGTAGCACTAACATGTGTGTTATGTCAACTGAGGTAGCACTAACATGTGTGTGATGTCGAACTGAGGTAGCACTAACATGTGTGTGATTCGAACTGAGGTAGCACTAACATGTGTGTGATGTCGAACTGAGGTAGCACTAACATGTGTGTGATATCGAACTGAGGTAGCACTAACATGTGTGTGATGTCGAACTGAGGTAGCACTAACATGTGTGTTATGTCATACTGAGGTAGCACTAACATGTGTGTGATGTCGAACTGAGGTAGCACTAACATGTGTGTGATGTCGAACTGAGGTAGCACTAACATGTGTGTGATGTCGAACTGAGGTAGCACTAACATGTGTGTGATGTCGAACTGAGGTAGCACTAACATGTGTGTGATGTCGAACTGAGGTAGCACTAACATGTGTGTGATGTCGAACTGAGGTAGCACTAACATGTGTGTGATGTCGAACTGAGGTAGCACTAACATGTGTGTGATATCGAACTGAGGTAGCACTAACATGTGTGTGATGTCGAACTGAGGTAGCACTAACATGTGTGTGATGTCGAACTGAGGTAGCACTAACATGTGTGTGATGTCGAACTGAGGTAGCACTAACATGTGTGTGATGTCGAACTGAGGTAGCACTAACATGTGTGTGATGTCGAACTGAGGTAGCACTAACATGTGTGTGATATCGAACTGAGGTAGCACTAACATGTGTGTGATGTCGAACTGAGGTAGCACTAACATGTGTGTGATGTCGAACTGAGGTAGCACTAACATGTGTGTGATGTCGAACTGAGGTAGCACTAACATGTGTGTGATGTCGAACTGAGGTAGCACTAACATGTGTGTGATGTCGAACTGAGGTAGCACTAACATGTGTGTGATGTCGAACTGAGGTAGCAGTAATATGTGTGTTATGTCGAACTGAGGTAGCAGTAAATGTGTGTTATGTCGAACTGAGGTAGCAGTAATATGTGTGTTATGTCGAACTGAGGTAGCAGTAATATGTGTGTTATGTCGAACTGAGGTAGCAGTAATATGTGTGTTATGTCGAACTGAGGTAGCAGTAATATGTGTGTTATGTCGAACTGAGGTAGCAGTAATATGTGTGTTATGTCGAACTGAGGTAGCAGTAATATGTGTGTTTATGTCGAACTGAGGTAGCAGTAATATGTGTGTTATGTCAAACTGAGGTAGCAGTAATATGTGTGTTATGTCGAACTGAGGTAGCAGTAACATGTGTGTTATGTCGAACTGAGGTATCATTACCATGTGTGTGATGTCGAACTGAGGTAGCACTAACATGTGTGTGATGTCGAACTGAGGTAGCACTAACATGTGTGTGATATCGAACTGAGGTAGCACTAACATGTGTGTGATGTCAAACTGAGGTAGCACTAACATGTGTGTTATGTCATACTGAGGTAGCACTAACATGTGTGTGATGTCGAACTGAGGTAGCACTAACATGTGTGTTATGTCATACTGAGGTAGCACTAACATGTGTGTGATGTCGCACTGAGGTAGCACTAACATGTGTGTGATGTCGAACTGAGGTAGCACTAACATGTGTGTTATGTCATACTGAGGTAGCACTAACATGTGTGTGATGTCGAACTGAGGTAGCACTAATATGTGTGTGATGTCGAACTGAGGTAGCACTAACTTGTGTGTGATGTCAAACTGAGGTAGCACTAACATGTGTGTGATGTCGAACTGAGGTAGCACTAACATGTGTGTGATGTCGAACTGAGGTAGCACTAACATGTGTGTGATGTCGAACTGAGGTAGCACTAACATGTGTGTTATGTCGAACTGAGGTAGCACTAACATGTGTGTGATGTCAAACTGAGGTAGCACTAACATGTGTGATGTCGAACTGAGGTAGCACTAACATGTGTTTGATGTCGAACTGAGGTAGCACTAACATGTGTTTGATGTCGAACTGAGGTAGCACTAACATGTGTTTGATGTCGAACTGAGGTAGCACTAACATGTGTGTTGATGTCGAACTGAGGTAGCACTAACATGTGTTTGATGTCGAACTGAGGTAGCACTAACATGTGTTTGATGTCGAACTGAGGTAGCACTAACATGTGTTTGATGTCGAACTGAGGTAGCACTAACATGTGTTTGATGTCGAACTGAGGTAGCACTAACATGTGTGTGATGTCAAACTGAGGTAGCACTAACATGTGTGATGTCGAACTGAGGTAGCACTAACATGTGTGATGTCGAACTGAGGTAGCACTAACATGTGTTTGATGTCGAACTGAGGTAGCACTAACATGTGTGATGTCGAACTGAGGTAGCACTAACATGTGTGTGATGTCGAACTGAGGTAGCACTAACATGTGTGTGATGTCGAACTGAGGTAGCACTAACATGTGTTTGATGTCGAACTGAGGTAGCACTAACATGTGTTTGATGTCGAACTGAGGTAGCACTAACATGTGTTTGATGTCGAACTGAGGTAGCACTAACATGTGTTTGATGTCGAACTGAGGTAGCACTAACATGTGTTTGATGTCGAACTGAGGTAGCACTAACATGTGTTTGATGTCGAACTGAGGTAGCACTAACATGTGTTTGATGTCGAACTGAGGTAGCACTAACATGTGTGTGATGTCGAACTGAGGTAGCACTAGTTTGCATACTTAAGGAGGTTTGTTATCTGAAGACATGTTTTTACAGGTACATTTACAGGTACATTTACAGGTACATTTACAGGTACATTTACAGGTACATTTACAGGTACATTTACAGGTACATTTACAGGTACATTTACAGGTATGTCTTGCCCCTGTCATCTGTCTGGTTCTGACGGATAGACGCACCTTGTGGTGAGGGAACATTAACAGAAATAATAGTTCCCTTTAAAAATATGCAAAAACTTGTCATTTGGTTGTAGCTCTGTCAAATCACGGAGAGGAAAATCGTTGTCTTTGTAGACGAAGGCTCAATATCAATATGGTAATCATATCAAGGCTCAGTAGCCATTCCTTATAAAATATCAAATATCAGTGGCCCTTCCTCAAATATCAAATCTCGGCAGCTCTTCGTTATCAAATATCAAATCTCTTATTTTAGCCATTCAATTCTATTTTCACTTCTTATGGAACAAATGCCTTGAAAATAGCCGAATATTTCATATTTGTTCATTTAAATGACGTCACACTGTCACATCAAGATGACCCATCTGTTTAACTTATAGACGTCGCTCTAAAATTGTTCACAACGTATTACAGGGCCCCACTCTTGGTGGGGGTTTCCCCAAATGTATGTACTCACTTAGATAACATTGGCTAAATATAGAAAATAGAAAATTATAATTAAATAAACTTGACATTTTCCTACGATCATCACAACAAAGGAACCAACCCACGCGCTACCCGCCTGCACCCCTCCCTTACCCCCCCCCCATCCCAACACAAACCACTGCCCATTAGAAGTTATGACGGCAAAGAAAACAAATTATCTTCAAACATCAACCTTGGATAAGTCTCGAGTCACTGGGCTCCACCATGATCACAGTGTGGTTTATTGATTTGAACATTAATCCTAATCAAACGATGGCAACATTGGATTAGCTCCCTGATCTGGCCAGATAGCGACGATAGAGACAAGGCAGGGTCCACGTGCCTTTCACCAGGCATTTACAATTTGGCCAGGGACGTCTCCACAGTGCTAGTCGCCCACAATATCCTACTCACCACTCTCCGCACTCTCTCCGCCCCCTACTCTCTCTCTCTCCACTCCCTCTCCCCACCCCCTCAAAACACCTTCTCCCCAACCCCTCTCCCCACCCCCTCTCCCCACTCTCTACCTCACCCTACACTCTCTCAATCTTCCCACTCCTTCTCCCCGACTCCCTCTCCCAAATCTCTCTCTCTCCTCTCTCTCCCCAAACCCTCTCCCCACTCCCTCTCCCCACCCCTCTCCCCACTCTCTCCCCACTCCCTCTCATCACTCCCTCTCCCCACTCCCTCTCTCCCCACTCCCTCTCCCCACTCCCTCTCCCCCACTCCCTCTCCACTCCCCACTCCCCTCCCACTCCCTCTCTCCACTCCTCTCCCCACTCCTCTCTCCACTCCCTCTCTCTCTCTCCCACTCCTCTCCCACTCCTCTCTCCACTCCTCTCCCACTCCTCTCCCACTCCTCTCCCACTCCTCTCTCCACTCCTTCTCCACTCCTCTCTCCCACTCCCTCTCTCCACTCCTCTCTCCTCTCCACTCCTTCTCCCCACTCCCTCTCTCCACTCCTTCTCCCCACTCTCCCCTCTCTCCACTCCCTCCTCTCTCACTCCCTCTCCCCACTCCTTCTCCCCACTCCTTCTCTCCCCACTCCTTCTCACCCCCTCTCCCACTCCTCTCTCTCCACTCCCTCTCTCCACTCCTCTCTCTCCATCTCCATCTCTCCACTCCTCTCTCCACACTCCTTCTCCCCACTCCTTCTTCCCCACTCCTTCTCTCCCACTCCCTCTCCCCACTCCCTCTCCTCTCCCACTCCTTCTCCCCACTCCCTCTCTACACTCCGTCTCCCCACTCCCCTCCCCACTCCCCTCCCCACTCCCTCTCCCCACTCCCTCTCCCCACTCCCTCTCCCCACTCCCTCTCCCCACTCCCTCTCCCCACTCCCTCTACCCACGCCCTCTCCCCACTCCCTCTCCCCACTCCCTCTCCCCACTCTTTCCCTTTCCCCTCTCTTTCAATGTCCTCACTCTCTCCCTGTATGAGTTCCCATAAAAGTACAATATGTGAAGTTGTATGTCTAAAGACGTCATAGAATTCCACCAGCTACATTATTGTGTTATATTGTTGTGTTACATTATTGTGTTATATTGTTGTGTTATATTGTTGTGTTACATTGTTGTGTTACATTATTGTGTTATATTGTTGTGTTACATCATTGTGTTATATTGTTGTGTTATATTGTTGTGTTACATTGTTGTGTTACATTATTGTGTTACATTGTTGTGTTATATTGTTGTGTTACATTGTTGTGTTACATTGTTGTGTTATATTGTTGTGTTATATTGTTGTGTTACATTGTTGTGTTACATTGTTGTGTTATATTGTTGTGTTACATTGTTGTGTTACATTGTTGTGTTATATTGTTGTGTTACATTGTTGTGTTACATTGTTGTGTTACATTGTTGTGTTACATTGTTGTGTTATATTGTTGTGTTACATTGTTGAGTTACATTATTGTGAAACATTATTGGAAAAATTATACAATTGATAACCATCAAACTAACAAAGAAATTAATGAACACTTCCTAGACACTATAAACAACATAAACCTAGAACAGATAGTAAAAACAGCAACAAGGAAAAATAAAACACTAGATTTATTCCTAACAAATAGACCAAGACTAGTGTTAGACTACAAAATAATTCCAGGACTGTCCGACCATGATATTGTTAGGGTCACCAATACAATAAAAACTAAAATTAATAAGATACCTAGAAGAATAATCTATCTTTGGAATAAATGTAATTCAATAAAACTACACCAATCAGCGGCTAACTTCCAACAAACTTTCCTAAGTAAATTTAACACAAATAGCCCAGTAGAAGAAATTTGGAAAGATATAAAAACAAATCTAAAAACTATAATGGATGAGAATGTTCCAACAAAACTAACATCAAATAAAATTAACAAATGCTGGTTCAATTCTAGATTGAAAAAGCTATGCAAACTAAAAGAGAACTTATTTAAGAAATATAAAGCTACCTATTCATATAGGATACACAAAAAATACTTAAAGATTAAACACTTGACACAAAAACTTAGTCGGAACCTCCAAAATGAATATATAAACAATGTAATTACCAAAGATAACAATAAAAACTTATGGTCCTTTATCAAATCTAAAAAAATGGAACCTTCAGGAATAGCCACATTAAAAGGCTCAAATAATAAAACCTATAATGATAATGAAACTAAAGCTAATATCCTTAACACATATTTTGCATCATCTTTTTCTGCCTCAGGCGACAAGGAAGTTTTAATAAATTTAAATAAAATGGAGGAAATAGGTAACATAACTGTAGATGAGATAGGTATACATTCACTCCTAAAAAACTTAAAAATAAACAAAGCTACTGGCTCAGATGATTTGCCTGCAAGATTATTAAAAGAACTAAGCAATGAACTGTCCCCAATCCTTGTAGTTCTCTTTCAAGCCTCTCTAAACCAGGGTAAAGTGCCCCAGGATTGGAAATTAGCTAACGTAACTCCACTCTTTAAGAAAGGGGATAAATCAGACCCTGGAAATTACAGGCCTGTATCACTTACTAGTATCACCTGTAAATTTCTAGAACACATAATATATAGTAGAATAGTTAACCACCTTGACAAATATAATGCCCTATGCCCACATCAACACGGTTTTAGAAAAAACAGATCATGTTAAACACAATTAATAGGTTTAATAGATGAACTATCAAAAGGCTTGGACAAAAATGATCAAATAGATACAATATTACTAGACTTCTCAAAAGCATTTGACAAAGTTCACCACCTTAGTTTACTTAAAAAACTTAACTACTTTGGAATCTCAGGTTCCTTACATCACTGGATCCAAGACTTCCTTTTGGGCAGGGAGCAAACTGTAATAATTAATGGATCTAAATCTGCACCAATAAAGGTTAACTCAGGAGTTCCACAAGGAACTGTGCTAGGTCCCTTACTCTTTTTAATTTATATAAATGATTTACCCAACAACATCTCAACAGGTACAAAAGTTAGGTTATTTGCTGATGATTGTATAATCTATAGAACAATTAAATCAGAACAAGATAGCAAAAATTTTACAAAAAGACTTAGATGAATTGATAAAATGGGGAAACTAACTGGAGTATGTCTTTCCACCCAGAAAAGTGTCAACTGTTAAGAGTAACAAAGAAAAAGAAACAAATAAATTCAAAATATTACATTCATGGAAAAGAACTGACCCAAACTAAAGATGCAAAATACTTAGGAGTCTTAATAAATGAGAAACTATCATGGAATCCCCATGTCAATGAAGTTATTAAAAAATCAAACAAAACCTTAGGCTTTATAAAAAGGAACTTTAACAAATGTAATAGAGATATAAAACTAAAATGCTACCTCACTTTGGTGAGACCTGCACTAGAATATGCATCTTCTGTATGGGACCGATCCACCAAAGAAAACATTGATAAACTAGAACAAATTCAAAAAAGAGCTGCCAGATTCATTACTGGAGAATATTCGAAACTGACAAGAGTAACACCATTAGTTAAACCATTAAACCTTGAAACACTAGAGGATAGAAGAACCAAGAGCAAAGTAGTAATCATACATAAAGCAATTAATTCTAATTTAGAAATACAACACAAAGATAACTTAATACAACCCTCAGATAGACATAAGGATAAAAACACCTTTCTTATTCCGTATGCAAGAACAAAAACATACAAGTTTTCCTTCTTCCCGTCCGGAATTCGGGTGTGGAATGGGTTGCCTGAAGAATCCAGGAAAACCAACACTTTATCAACATTTAAATCTCTAATAAAAATGCAGGACTAAACACAAACCATAGATAAGCGTAGGACGCAATAATCTTCTGTATAGAAGGAGCGTCTGTAAACAGATAAGATAAGATAAGATAAGATAACATTGTTGTGTTATATTTTTGTGTTTCATTATTGTGTTTCATTATTGTGTTACATTGTTGTGTTACATTATTGTGTTACATTGTTGTGTTATATTGTTGTATCACATTGTTGTGTTACATTGCTGTGTTACATTGTTGTGTTATATTGTTGTATCACATTGTTGTGTTACATTGCTGTGTTACATTGCTGTGTTACATTATTGTGTTATATTGTTCTGTAACATTGTTGTGTTTCTATTGACTCAGCATCCAAACCAACACCCCACACCACCATCTTGTGGATATTGGCACCAGGTGGAAGATTCGCTCGTGGTGAAGCCCCCTGGCGTCGGCCATGGTTTTTGATCCCCTACTGCCCCCACATGTGGCGCCCTCTCTTGGCCCCTACCGCCCCCACATGAGGCACCCTCTCTTGGCCCCTACTGCCCCCACATTTCGCGCCCTCTCTTGGCCCCTACTGCCCCCACATGTGGCGCCCTCTCTTGGCCCCTACTACCCCCACATGTGGCGCCCTCTCTTGGCCCCTACTGCCCCCACATGAGGCGCCCTCTCTTGGCCCCTACTGCCCCCACATGTGGTGCCCTCTCTTGGCCCCTACTGCCCCCACATGTGGCGCACCCTCTTGGCCCCTACTGCCCCCACTTGTGGCGCCCTCTCTTGGCCCCTACTGCCCCCACATGTGGCGCCCTCTTTTGGCCCCTACTGCCCCCACACTGAGGCGCCCTCTCTTGGCCCCTACTGCCCCCACATGTGGCGCCCTCTCTTGGCCCCTACTGCCCCCACATGGGCGCCCTCTTGGCCCCTACTGCCCCCACATGTGGCGCCCTCTCTTGGCCCCTACTGCCCTTACATGAGGCGCCCTCTCTTGGCCCCTACTGCCCCCACACGAGGCGCCCTCTCTTGGCCCCTACTGCCCCCAAATGAGGCGCCCTCTCATGGCCCCTACTGCCCCCACATAAGGCGCCCTCTTTTGGCCCCTACTGCCCCCACATGAGGCGCCCTCTCTTGGCCCCTCTTGCCCCCACATGTGGCGCCCTCTCTTGGCCCCTACTGCCCCCACATGAGGCGCCCTCTCTTGGCCCCTATTGCCCCCCCCATGTGGCGCCCTCTCTTGGCCCCTATTGCCCCCACATGTGGCGCCCTCTCTTGACCCCTACTGCCCCCACATGAGGCGCCCTCTCTTGGCCCCTATTGCCCCCACATGTGGCGCCCTCTCTTGGCCCCTACTGCCCCCACATGAGGCACCCTCTCTTGGCCCCTACTGCCCCCACATGTGGCGCCCTCTCTTGGCTACTACTCTCCACTTAAAGAACTGAACCACGGTGAATAGTACCAAAGCTATCCATCATTATCGTCCCTCTTCCCGGGGCATACATTTAAACAAGTACAAAGGATTTGGGCCCGGTAATCTGTATTAGCTAGTTCTTTACTCGGCCATACAAATTTGACTAACAGCAAAGCTACGCCGGATGAATTTCAAAATCGTTTCAGTGAAGTCGAACATTATCATAACCCTTTCAGATCTGGACTACCCCCACAGCCCCACTTTCCTCCCCCACAGCCCCCCCCCCTTTCCTTCCAATGTCACACCACTCGACTTACAAACCCTAAAAGAAATTTTTAAAAAATAATTAAAATACGTTCCTTTTTTAAAATTCCGCACCATTTTCCAAGCCATGTCTTCTACAGCTGTTTTATTGAAGGGGAAAAACAGAAAAATCGGAATCTAACCCAAGTTGTAATTTAATTTGTAATGTCGCGAGTAAGGCATTGTGTGGAGCTTTCAATACAAAACCTTAAACACGGGCCGATACCCCGAACGACCGATCGGGGTAACTTCTCATGTTCCCTCCCCTTGTTGACTTTGTAGTTACGCATATGATATTATCCCCGTGTCGTCTAATAACGCGTGGCCCCGTACAAAGCGCTGCACCAATAACGCGATCGCGAGCGGTGCGCACTTTTTCTTTAATAAACTGCGGGCGATGAAAAGACAGGGGGGCGGGAGGGGGATCTGAGGACGCAACTGCGCGTGCTGATACTCATTCATAAAGTCATATCTTCTTTGTCCCGGAAATCCATCGGTACTCGAGAAATATCCAAAGAGCCGCTCGAAGTTGCATTTCTTC
Organism: Ampullaceana balthica; assembly: GCA_944989445.1. Classification (NCBI taxonomy): domain Eukaryota; kingdom Metazoa; phylum Mollusca; class Gastropoda; family Lymnaeidae; genus Ampullaceana; species Ampullaceana balthica. The sequence continues at coordinate 53,426 of CALYLW010000572.1, forward strand.
TGTGCCCGTCAGAGAAAACTCTTTTCAAAATATTGTTTTGTGGGGTAACTTTTTGTTCTTCCTTTCATGAAATTTCCCCCCTCTGGTTTAATAATTTGGCTATGGTACAGAAAGCATGACTTGTGCATATAATTACTAAACCTTTTCATGTTTCCACAATAAAATCAAAGCGGGCGTGTTCTTCTTGCATTTTATTATTTCTAAAATTATTTTCTTAGTCAGCTTGTGAACAAACAGCCGAAGAGACGCGATTTTCTCTTGTGTCGGAGGTCGTATAGAAAAAAAGGATAGAACAGAGAGAAAAAGAACAAAAGAAGAACAAACAAAAAAGAGAAGAAACAAATAATAAAATAAAGGTCGACCTTTCTGAGTTGGTTTTTATGTGCTGGCGAGATATGAATGCCTTTTTACCGCCTTAAATCTCTCGATCTGGAATAAACAAAGAGTCGTGGAAGCAATACGCAGCGGCCGAGGAATCGGAAAGGCGTAGAGTAGAGTCTTACGGAAAGAGTTTTAAGCTATACTCGGAGTTGATTTGTGGAGTCGGACTGGTGAAAACGATAATACATTTGGAAAATTCTCACCAAAATCATCCTACATCAGCTGTAAGAAAGTAAATAATCATGACATGGGGTCAAAATTTGATAGTTATTGTGTTTGACTCACTATTGACAACTCATCGGGTTATGTTAGTGACAAGCTCAAAGTCTGTATGATCTGACAACTTGTGTGATGTGATAGTCTGTATGATCTGACAACTTGTGTGATGTGATAGTCTGTATGATCTGACAACTTGTGTGATGTGATAGTCTGTATGATCTGACAACTTGTGTGATGTGATAGTCTGTATGATCTGACAACTTGTGTGATGTGATAGTCTGTATGATCTGACAACGTGTGTGATGTGATAGTCTGTATGATCTGACAACTTGTGTGATGTGATAGTCTGTATGATCTGACAACTTGTGTGATGTGATAGTCTGTATGATCTGACAACTTGTGTGATGTGATAGTCTGTATGATCTGACAACTTGTGTGATGTGATAGTCTGTATGATCTGACAACTTGTGTGATGTGATAGTCTGTATGATCTGACAACTTGTGTGATGTGATAGTCTGTATGATCTGACAACTTGTGTGATGTGATAGTCTGTATGATCTGACAACTTGTGTGATGTGATAGTCTGTATGATCTGACAACTTGTGTGATGTGATAGTCTGTATGATCTGACAACTTGTGTGATGTGATAGTCTGTATGATCTGACAACTTGTGTGATGTGATAGTCTAAATGATCTGACAGCTTGTATGATGTGTTCAAAGTGGCGGTTGCTGTCCATACTTGAATACTCCCTGTATGTGACAGATGCGGGCTAGTGGATTTGGTATAAACGTGTTGTAAAAAATGTACATGCATTGGTACAAATATACAAGTGTTGGACTATATGTAGAAATGTTGATAAAAATGTACAGCTGTGGTTTCAAATGTACAAAATTATTGGTAAACATGTACTAATGTTGTTATACATGTGCAAGTGTTGGCTCACATATAAAGTGTTGGTTCACATATAAAGTGTTGGTTCACATATAAAGTGTTGGTTCACATATAAAGTGTTGGTTCACATATAAAGTGTTGGTTCACACAGATAAACTGACAATGAGAGAGCAAAATAAACAGAGAGAGACAGAGAGAGAGAGAGTGCAAGAGACACAGAGAGAAAGAGATAGAGAGAAAGAGTCAGATATAGTGACAAAGAGCGAGCAAGAGAAAGAGAGAGTGAGAGACAGAGAGAGAGAGAGTGCAAGAGACACAGAGAGAAAGAGATAGAGAGAAAGAGACTGATAGATTGACAAAAAGAGAGCAAGAGAAAGAGAGAGCGAAAGACAGAGAGAGAGAGAGACAGAGATAGAGTGATCAAGAGACACAGAGAGAAAGAGCGTAGAGATAAAGAGAAGAAACAGATAAACTGACAATGAGAGAGCAAGATAAAGAGAGAGAGACAGAGAGAGAGAGAGAGAGAGAGAGAGAGAGAGAGAGAGAGTGCAAGAGACAGAGAGAGAAAGAGATAGAGAGAAAGAGCCAGATATAGTGACAAAGAGCGAGCAAGAGAAAGAGAGAGTGAGAGACAGAGAGAGAGAGAGAGAGTGCAAGAGACACAGAGAGAAAGAGATAGAGAGAAAGAGACAGATAGAGTGACAAAAAGAGAGCAAGAGAAAGAGAGAGACACAGAGAGAGAGGGGGTCAAGAGACACAGAGAGAAAGAGCGATAGAGAGAAAGAGACAGAGTGACAATGAGGGAGCAATATAAAGGGAGAGAGAGAGACAGAGAGAGAGTGCAAGAGACACAGAGAGAAAGAGATAGAGAGACAGATATAGTGACAAAGAGAGAGCAAGCGAAAGAGATAGTGAGAGACAGAGAGAGAGAGACAGAGAGAGATAGAGTGAGCAAGAGACACAGAGAGAAAGATCGATAGAGAGAAAGAGACAGATAGAGTGACAATGAGAGAGCAAGATAAAGAGAGAGACAGAGAGGGAAAATATAATGCAATATAGAGAAAATACTAACGGAGAGAAGATAAAAATAAAGATAGAGATATACATTATTTTCTTCCCTGGTTTAAAGAAAAAATATTTATTTTAAAAATAAATAGAAAAAAAAATATTTAAAAAAATTGTTGAGCCTCTAAATCTAAATCGATATGTAAAAAAAATAATTTTTTTTAAAAATTAAATTTAAAATCCCCTTGCGTAACAATTTAGCAGACGAAAAAAAAATCGAATCAGCTTTGATAAAATCTATTGATAACTTTAACAAAACTGAAAATCAGAGAAACTCATTGTAATAAATCCTAAAACAAGGGCCACTACTGAGACGAACAGGAAACTTAACCAAAATTATTGAACAACACGAACAGACGAACCTTTTTTGTGTTTTTATACATTACGGGAACAATAACGGAATAAAAGGGGGAAAAACTGGATGGTTTATCTCTTCCAAGAGAGTGATGGGAATATATAACATAGAACGGAATAAAATAATGAAATGAAAAAACAAATCTAGAGTCGTTGTAATTAGGTTTATAGACGGCTCGGACAATGTCACTTCCGTTTTCCGGCCGGGCCGCTAATGTTATCGCACGGCGTCACGCGAGTCACGCATTACGGTCCTCTTCAACATTAAATACTATTTATGATCTTTGGCCAGATATGACCCTACCATCTCTCCCGGGCCATGCCCTCCTTCCTCTCTCCCGGTCCATTCCATCCCTTCCTCCCCAGGTCATTCCCTCCCTCTCCCCCCATCCTGAGGTCCTCCATCCTTAAAATTTAAGGCAGGGGCAGATCCATGAAAATATGGTTGGTTATCTGATGGGATACAATATCAAAAATGAAGGCGTGTACTTGTTTCGTAGACAATAGACATGTTTTATACTGTGGCACTTTTATACAATCAGATGATTTAAAGAGAATCAAGTATTTGTGTGCTCTTTTGGCGAGAGGGGGTGAGGGTTAAAAAATACAATCCATCTCATCAGTGATTGTTGTCTGGCAAAAAAGTATTTTAAAAAACCTCGCACCAACTACCTATTCGTGGACACGCCGCTGAAATCACTCGACCCTCCGTCCCTCGCGCTTGTCCTAGAGCTTTTGTTTTACCACAACTCGTCCGGTGACACAATCCGATTGTAATAAGTCAATAGGAGAAAGCTGGTATCGGCAATATTATGAGTGGCGCTCTCGTGTGTGGAGACGTCCGCCGGGCCGGAATTCTGTCTAAAAGCTTCATTTGCACCGGATATATCTTTATTATATCTCTGTTGTCATGGACGCCGAGATCATGGCCGGGGGGAAAATGTCAATAAACTCTCACATCATCCCGCATAATCTCGTCGCGTGCACTCGTCTCTGGCAATCTTGTGGATTTTGTCTTTGATTTTTAAATTGTGTTTTTTTGTATTTTTAAATGGCTACTTGTTATTATAAAAAAGAAATATACCAAAAAGAAGTAGGGATATATGTACGAATTACCGAAAATAAACGAAATAATATAAATAACCCATGAAGACGATTTTACTGAAGAGGGGTGAAATATAATAAATTTCACATTTGAAGAATAAAATTAAAAATCATGAAATAAAGAACAAAAAAGAAAAGAAGGAAAGACAGAAAGAAACAAAAAATAAAGAGAGAGACACACACACACACACACACACACACACAGAGAGAGAGAGAGAGAGAGAGAGAGAGAGAGAGAGAGAGAGAGAGAGAGAGAGAGAGAGAGAGAAAGAGAGAGAGAGATGGAACAAAGAACTAAATAAATACACTGTATATTGAATGTAGTAAGAATTTTAGATTGAATAAACGTAGCCCACGGCAGTAGCGGGGTAAATATAATGACTTTGATCAAATTAACACTAAGTTTATTGTTCTGTCACGCTATTATTGCTTGCTTTCTGATTTCATATGAAGGTCATTTAAAGGGGAGGCGGTGGCGCAGAGAGGAGGTTGAGTAAATGGCGTTTGGTGGAGGAATGGGGGGCGGGGGGGGGGTGGTGGAGATATGACCTGACGATCGTATGCCAATATGGCTACTCATGTTTTAAATCGCCCTACCACACCTTATATAACCACCATTAACTCCAAGGTTTAACCGGAAGCGGCGTTTTCAATGTTGGGGAGGCACAAATTGTTTCCAATCATGACAGGGAGTGTTCATTCAACATATTCATCCATCCATTTAATTTCAATAGAAACACAAAACGCTTGGGTCTGACCAGACGATCTTTTTTTAAAAAAGTCAAATTGTCTAAATCCTCAGAATCATGTACCTTTTAAAATAAACATAGTAAATAAATGTAATTAAATTGCTGTTTAAGTAAGTGAGAAAAGTATATATATATATATATATATATATATATATATTATATATATATATATATATATATATATATATTCCCACATAAAATAAGTCTATCCATCAATCTTTTATTATCGTCTAATGCTCTGACTGAAACGCGATTCTCACATTATAACGTCAAACACCCAACTATTCATGCCAGTATGACTACCCCCCCCCCACCTTTTTCACCCCCAACTACGCCCTCTCTGTTATGATTAAAAAAACGTATGCGTAAATAAAGTAAACTGAATCGTTAAGACAGATAGACATATTGAACTCTCCCCTTTAACTCTACATCAACCATCAACTAACACCCCGACCCACCCCTGACTCCCCCTCCCCCATCCCCTCTCCATCTCGATCAATGATTTTTATGGCTATCCCTCCCCCGGTATCACAGCCTTCCTATTGGAAGCCGGTTCCCGATCAAAGGCGAGCTCTTGATTTCCTAAAAGCTCTATAATAACCCTCGCCGACATGAATGAATGAGTTATTTCATGGTCTGTTTTGAGGACTTATTTTAATAAATCGCCCGAGGGGAAATTTCGTGCTTCTGACAAATAAACATTACTTTAGGCGTCCGCGTGACGTTATTTGCTGTAAACACGAGGTAATATAGGAATAAATCTCCAGCTTTTTTCTTTTTCCCTTTCGTTTTTTAAATACATTTTTTACACTCATTATTTCTGATGCCCTCGCGCGACGCTCGTGCGCTTTACATATTGAAAGCAGCCTCTATTTATGATTAATTAATGTTTGGTGCTGACGTCCATTAGGGACCCGCGATTCGATTAATGCTGTTTTATTTGTCATCCCCCCCCCTCCATACAAACCGTCTGATTTCTAATGCGACAAGCGATGATAATCCTAGTTGTTCGGTATGAAAAGAAGATGATGATGAAATGTTTCAGAAAGACACAAATTGTGTATAAAAAGAAATCAGTGAATGTAAAAATTGATAAAAGCCCCCAATAATAGTCTGTCATCATACAAAGCTGTTATCTCGATTTATGTGATGGAATTTACAATTATAATAACGGCGCGCGCCTCACTTTGTATTTTAATTTTTACGAAAGCAGCGGTTGAAATGAAAATCAATATTTTCTTCCCAAACGATTTAAAGGACGGTCCTCAAATCCCAATATGTTTACCCAATATAATCCCCTGTTTCCCTACAAAAAAATATTTTTTTAGTAAATAATATTTAAAAGAAATGATAATAATAAATATTGAATTGATTAATAAAATAAAAGAAATATTTCTAAAACTAAAGCAGGAAAAAGCTGGGTAAAAGAAACTAGTTCAATACTTTTACAAATCATACGCCGAGTGACGCAGAGAATTCATCCTCAATGTTTTCATACAGGTATATTTTCCTCCCTCCCTCCCCCCCACCATACACATACACACCTCTCAGCAAACATCTACCACAAAAAATGTATTTTAAAATCATTTATGTTAACTTGTTGCGTCTGATCGTTTGTTTGCCGAAAAAACTTTGGATCGATTTTTAAATCACTTCCTCGAATGCTAGCGAGCTGAAATTTAGCAGGCAGACTGCAGAAGTTTTTTTAAAATCCCTTATATTAACTTCACCGCCGTCTCTCTCTGTCGTTCTGTCGTCATCTCTCTCTGTCTCTCTGTCTTGGGCGGGCGGAATAACAAAAGTAAAAAATGACCCACTTCCCGTGATCCGATCGAGCTGAAATTTTGCACACGGCCCTGTCTCACCTAACAATGCATCGTATCAAAATTTCAGATCGATCGAACTTTACTATAAATCCTTTATATGTTTGAGACATAACGAAATTTTGGATTTTTGGATTGTCGTGCGATACGTATTATAATGAACATACTAGAGGATTTATAGTCAAAAACTTTGTTTTTATGGGTTTCTTAAATTAAAAGTTTCAATTCCTGTTTTTAAAAGTCTGTTTGTAAATGTGTTTCTCAATTTCACCGAGAGAACTTGTAAAGAAGTAATTCATCGCAGAGAACACCATTTTAAATATCTGATTGTGAACCCTCTTATTTTCCTGTTTGTGGTCAATAAATTACTATTGCACATTCATGAACGATTGCCAGGTCGTGGACAACACGACCACTACCACCAACAGCAAAACCACCACTACCACCAACATCAACACCACCAGTACCCCCCAACATCAACACCACCACTACCACCAACAGCAACTCCACCACTACCACCGTCATTAACACCACCACTACCACCAACATCAACACCACCACTACCACCAACATCAACACCACCACTACCACCAACATCAACACCACCACTACCACCAACATCAACACCACCACTACCACCAACATCAACACCACCACTACCACCAACATCAACACCACCACTACCACCAACATCAACACCACCACTACCACCAACATCAACACCACCACTACCACCAACATCAACACCACCACTACCACCAACATCAACACCACCACTACCACCAACAGCAACACCACCACTACCACCAACATCAACACCATCACTACCACCAACATCAAACCACCCATACCACCAACATCAACACCACCACTACCACCAACATCAACACCACTACTACCACCAACACACACCACACACCACCAACCACACAACCACCACACCACACAACCAACCAACCACCCACCACCCACAACACCAACACCACCACACCACCAACACACCCACACACCACACCAACACAACCCACCACACACCACCAACCACACCCACCACACAACACCACCCACAACCACCACAACACCCACCACACACCACACCACACCACCACACACAACCACCACACCACCACACACAACCACACACCACCCACCACCAACCACAACCCACCACACACCACCAACCACACCCACCAACACACCAACACCAACACCACCCACACCACACAACACCCACCACACCACCACCAACCACCACACCACCACCACAACAACACCCACACCACCACACACCAACACCACCAACACACCACAACCACCACACAACACCACCACACCACCAACACACACACCACCACACCACCAACACACACCCAACCACCACCAGCAACATCAAAACCACCCCTACCACCAACATCAACACTACCACTACCACCAACATCAACACCACCACTACCACCAACATCAACACCATCACTACCACCAACATCAACACCACCACTACCACCAACATCAACACCACTACTACCACCAACATCAACACCACCACTACCACCAACAGCAACTCCACCACTACCACCAACATCAACACCACCACTACCACCAACATCAACACCACCACTACCACCAACATCAACACCACCACTACCACCAACAGCAACTCCACCACTACCAGCAACATCAAAACCACCCCTACCACCAACATCAACACTACCACTACCACCAACATCAACACCACCACTACCACCAACATCAACACCACCACTACCACCAACATCAACTCCACCACTACCACCAACATCAACACCACCACTACCACCAACATCAACACCACCACTGCCACCAACATCAACACCACCACTACTACTAACATCAACACCATCACTACCAACACCAGCAAAACACGCGACATCGGATGTCTTTAAAATCATTTTCTGCAAGTTACGGCAAGTATGTGACACACAAATGTCCATTATTATGTCCATTCCCATAGTTCGAGAACCTCTGATTGAAAGCTTTTATGAAAACTCATTGTATCCTAGTCACACGGTGTCCTATTGTGGTCGAATTAAAATATCCTTCTTAGATTTTAATAGCGCTCAAATGTTGCTTCCAATCTCGTCTAACTCGCCGCTGTTTCTTGATAGACACAACCGCCGGAGAGAAGTACAGACAATAGAAATATTCTCAGCATACAGACAGGAAGCTTTTAACAACAGCAGCGAGACTCAAGCTTTGAGATTCATAATACATCGATTTGTTTCGTTTAAAAAAAATATATATATATTATTTTAAATATATTTTTTTATGTACAGTTGTTATGGTAACATTAGCTCTGAACGTGTATGTCTTAGGAATGTGTAGTTTATTGATAGTGGATTGGTTTGAGTTAGACCCATGACCCGTGACCCATGACCCACATATTATGACGTCTAGAGCTAAGCGTTTTATAATGTGGTTTAGGTATGGGGGGGGGGTAAGTTGGGTTGATGTGAAGGTAAGGGGTTAAATAAAATTGTGGGTAAGTGATTTGTTGATAGGGGTAAAATGGTGGGTAAGTGATTTTGTTGATGGGGTAAAATGGTGGGTAAGTGATTTGTTGATGGGGTAAAATGGTGGGTAAGTGATTTGTTGATGGGGTAAAATGGTGGGTAAGTGATTTGTTGATTGTGTAAAATGGTGGGTAAGTGATTTTTTGATGGGGTAAAATGGTGGGTAAGTGATTTGTTGATGGGGTAAAATGGTGGGTAAGTGATTTGTTGATGGGGTAAAATGGTGGGTAAGTGATTTGTTGATGGGGTAAAATGGTGGGTAAGTGATTTGTTGATGGGGTAAGATCGTGGGTAAGTGATTTTTGATGGGGTAAGATGGTGGGTAAGTGATTTGTTGAATAGGGTAAAATGGTGGGTAAGTAATTTGTTGATGGGGTAAAATGGTGGGTAAGTGATTTGTTGAAGGGTTAAGATGGTGGGTAAGTGATTTGTTGATGGGGTAAGATGATGGGTAAGTGATTTGTTGATGGGGTAAGATGGTGGGTAAGTGATTTTTGATGGGGTAAAATGGTGGGTAAGTGATTTGTTGATGGGGTAAGATGATGGGTAAGTGATTTGTTGATGGGGTAAGATGGTGTGTAAGTGATTTGTTGATGGGGTAAAATGTTGATCAGAGGCTAGAGTTTTGGAGAATGAGTAGGAGTAGGATTAGATTAAGGGAAACATCAATTTTTAATGAGAGACCTACATAAATGGATTGAATGAATGGATGGAATGAATGAATGGGTGGATTGATTGAATAAATGGATAAGGTGTCCAGATTGTGTTGCAGGTCGATGTTTCGGGTTTGTGGTAAAACGGTTTAATTAATTTTTATATTTTGCCAACGTGTTCAAGAAGTTAGTCTAGGATCTAAATGGAAGGGTCGATGTAAGACTGCACAGATGTTCTGTTGAATAACGGATATATGAAGTCACGCTCTTTCAATACTCCTTCGACTTAGACATACTTTGTTTTATCTCAGACATACATTTGTATTCTCTTTAATAAACAACCCCCCCCCACACACACACACACTTTATTCTCCTTAACAAACACACACACACACATTCACAAACAAAATAAAAACACACACAAACACGAAATGCAACACTTCAAGGGAAAAAAAGTATCCAGTCCTCTTTACATTCTTGACCTTATAACTCACGCAGACGACATCTCCCAACTCCAGGTGATACACTCATGCAAGTTAACACAACAAACATACATTTTCTTTTTCTAAATAAAAGCCCTCCATCCATTTCTGAGTTCCCACCCTCCACCCTCTGCTTTTCCACCTCACTTTTCCCTCGATTTCTCCTCGGCGAATCAAATGTAATCGTCGAGAATTGATGTATGGGCCAATAAATTTTATTTAATATGTCGGTTTCGCCGGTGCCCTGTCTGTTAAGTTATATTACCAGCCGGTAGTCCACGCAGTAACATACTCATCCAGGGCCCGCGAGCACGCGATTTACTCATAAAGAGATAGGTTTTAGACATTCTCTGCTTCATGCTGTAACCCGAAGCGTCAACCTTTTTTGTTTTGTTCTTCTCTTCTCATCTGTTGTATTTGTATCCATCTTCACATAATCTCCAAACCAGCTTCCCCCATTCTACTTGTATAACTCGAGTGAAACCCTGTTGTGGTGTTCGGGGGTTATTGTGGGGTCTGAAATTGTTATAGGGGGTCATAAAGGAGAGCTCTAATCTATTCTTTTAGGTTTGGAGGGAATGGGTTTTCTACTAAAATGTAGATGTTTTAATAGGCATGGCGCACGTATTGTTTTTAGGATTAAAGAATTAAGCACTGGTGCCGTGAATGTGAAAGACTGGGGACCACTGTTGTAAAGCTCCAGGCTGACATACCAGAACGGTTAATGCCGAGTATCAGCGTATGATGTAACGTCACGAGCTGGAGCTTGTGACAGAAGGAATGATGGTGTTGTACGGTGTACGACTGATTTCTGTCAAATCAATGTGACAGTGACAGTGTGCATCACACAGCCATTGATATCATGGTGTCAGTTGCTGCACGCTCAGACAATAGCTCACCCACTCACGCATGTACTCTCTTATAAACTCACTCACGAATGCAACTCAATCGAAGCGGGTTGATGAGGTAAGAATGTCGGCTGTAAAACAATTTTTGTAATCGTAGTTTAATTTTATTTTGTTAAACTCAAACGAGTGACGAGCTTCATTGTGACTTCGTACAGGCTTAACCCCAACATGTCGTTTGTCCAAATAGCTAAACCCGACATGTCTGAACATCACGACTGCCGCTCCCAGCATGTGTCCCCCGGGGAGTCTGGACAGGTGGGGTGAAGGGTGGGTTATAAACAGCCCTCGCGGCTCCAGGTCAGTGGGGGGAAAAACACCCCAAGTCGCGACCCTCGGAGAGCCATTGTCACGAGGTGACGCCATTGTCACGCGCGCCGTTGATTCAATTGCCCACCTCGTCATCATTTTCAGTGTTTTCGTCATTATTATCCCGGCTATCTTCATAATTCTATTAGCGCCTCGGATGACCCTCCCCCCTTGTTTGTTCCCGTGTCTCTCTCTCTCAGGCGTTTAATTACATGACTCAACTTGACATCCTCACTGAGGCCGAGACGTGGGTGTGACGAAGAGAGTGCTCGTTTTTTCTTCTTTCTCTTTATTAAAATAATAATAATAAATAAAGAATTAAACAAAATGTATAAAATGAAAAAAAAACTTGCTAAAATTATAGAGAGAGATTCCTAAGGAATAAGGGAACTGACAAAGTAAACAAACATACATTTCATGTTTTTCGGTTTGGTCAAACACTCAGAGATGCTGAAAGAAGCAGACGTGAGTAGTCTTGTCTGACACGAGGCGCAAGGATTTACTCTTATTATTTAAACTTTAAAATTTCGTTTTGTAAATGTTTAATTCATGTGTCCCAATGAAATGTTGGTGGTTTGATGAAAAGTTTGGTGGTTTGATGACAGGGTTGGTGGTTTGATGAAAAGTTTGGTGGTTTAATGACAGGGTTGGTGGTTTGATGAAAAGTTTGGTGGTTTGATGAAAAGTTTGGTGGTTTGATGAAAAGTTTGGTGGTTTGATGAAAAGTTTGGTGGTTTGATGACAGGGTTGGTGGTTTGATGAAAAGTTTGGTGGTTTGATGACAGGGTTGGTGGTTTAATGAAAAGTTTGGTGGTTTGATGAAAAGTTTGGTGGTTTGATGAAAAGTTTGGTGGTTTGATGAAAAGTTTGGTGGTTTGATGACAGGGTTGGTGGTTTGATGAAAAGTTTGGTGGTTTGATGACAGGGTTGGTGGTTTGATGAAAAGTTTGGTGGTTTGATGAAAAGTTTGGTGGTTTGATGACAGGGTTGGTGGTTTGATGAAAAGTTTGGTGGTTTGATGACAGGGTTGGTGGTTTAATGAAAAGTTTGGTGGTTTGATGAAAAGTTTGGTGGTTTGATGACAAAGTTAGCAGCCTAATGGTAAAGTTTACTTCATTAAATTTAAAATTATGTGTTAATTAAATGAATCAAATTTCATATTCCCGACCCTTAAGTTTATATATCATAAGAATAAGACATTTAGGTTATTATTGCCTACTTTTATTATCATTATAGTTATTATTTGACTTCTAACTGAACTGTTGCAAACAAAAAGTATTGCTAAAGTTGTCTCCCATTTAGTATTTGATGAGCGTCTGTACAAGCCGGAAAGATTGGACACCAAGCAATCACCAATTCACTTTGACTCTTCTAATCAAGCAAACAATCTGAGCTTAACTTAAGTCAACATGGTTATCTAGCGAGTCATTTCTAATGATGTAAGTCATCTTGCAAGTCTTGTCAAACGATTTAAGTTGTATTTCCCCCTTAAATAATTTAGATTTATTTGTTTATACATTATACCGTATATACCCGTTCTATAGCCCGTTCGTTCATAAGCCGACTCTTTTTGAAGAGAATAGTATTAAAAGTGTGCAACCCGCTCGTAAGCCGACCTCCAAAAATAATAGGACAGCGTAAATAAAATGGTACACTTTTTTTTAAAAACTACAAGCTAAATCCGTCATTATGATTGTTTACTTTGTCTTTGTGTTCTTTGTTAGGCACGAGTAACCGAGTTACCGTTTTGTGTGTGTATGTGTGTAAACAGTGACGAAAGCGCGTACATTAAAATTAGTTGTTGAAAACAAAATTTGTAAAACAATTTATTAACATTCACAAAAATAAAAAAAATGAGTAAATAAGGTAAGTGCAGATTGTCAGCATTACTTTATGGATTCTGGTAGAACACTTGAATCTAGTAGAATGTAGAAAAGGACTTTGATGATCTACAATAACAACACAGATATTAAATGTTCATGCAAGGAATAACCTATGACCCGCTCGTAAGCCGACCCCCCCAATCTTTTCCCCTAGATTTTGTCCAAAAAGGTCGACTTTAGCATGAGTATATACGGTAGTTATTGTGTAAAAACATATGTATCCATGATCGATTTACTTCAGTTAAACACAATGTCATTACATTCCAGTTTATTAATGTGAACAATAACAAAAATCTGAGCCCATCTCATCTTCCAAGATGTTTAATTACGTGTGAGGCTCACAGGGTGGTCTCCAGCGATACCATGGATAAGGAGAGATAATCTCATAGTTGCCACCTCTCTCCGATAAAGTTGTCTTATCACGTCTCTGTTATCGTGTGTGAACATCAACCATTGTCAACGCCAACCATTGTGAACAGTTGATATTTCCGCCAAGATCTTTGTCCTTCCCCCCACCCCCTCCCCCTTTCAATTTTTCTCTTCACATCCCACGTTAGGTCTCATCACTTCATAATTTTATTATTCGGGCTTTTCACTGGCGAGCTCATTACAAACTTTCAAATTTCTCAGCACAGTTATAGGAAGCCTTCTTTTTTTCCTTTCCTCCTACCAACACGTCCCCACCCCCCTTTTCTTTCTCTTGTTTAAATGGGAACAAACTTGATGAAAAGATCAGAGTTCTGGCTGGGGCGCTAAGCCTGGGGGCACCGATGAACAAACGGGCACCTTCTGTCGTCATGGTTATGCGAAGTTAAACAACAAAACGCCCGACCGGAAGTGAGTCCTGAGCATCAGCCCCTTTTATGTAATTTTGTCCCAATATCGAGTTTTGGGGGGACCCTATTACGGGACTCCTGGCCCACAAAGTCTCTATTAGAATCCCATTCTTTTAGAGTCACCCGCACGCCCCTCCACACTTTTATTAGTCTCGTCACCACTAATTGCACGTGCCGGCCGCTCGTGTCAGGCCCGCGCTTTTATTTCATATCCTTTCCAAACGACGGGCATGCGTAATGCGAAGATCCGGTACAAAGATAATTCCGTTCTCTTTAATTTTTTTTTAAAAGGGAAATAGAAGCTTGTGGTGGAAACAAATGTTTGAGACTTTTGAACCTTTTTTTAAATGAAGCCTCTTAAATTATAGTTTCATTTTATGCTGCTTCTTGTTTAAAATATAAATAATTTTGAACAGTACTTAATTCAAACATAGTAGTCAAAGAAAGTATTTATTCCTTAACTTCGTCATCTGCGTCATGAGATTCAACATACAAAGTACCAGTTGAGACTTTTCTAAGTTTGCTAAAAATGTACTCAAAAGATTTGATATAAATATACTCCAAGACACCAGACTTGTCATAGTTATAAAATTGACTGACGTACAAAAGTGGACCCAGACAGCGAACAGATAAAAATCGCAAGCAAAATAAAAGCTTTTAAAATTGTACAAATATTCATGTTCTCAGCGTAACAAATCTCCATTGCCCACCTCCCGCCCCACTCCCATATGGTAGATTTTTAAATCCATATCTTACGTCATTATGGATACTTGTATGAAATCTCATTCTCAGATGTCATTCCGAGATGTCATTCTGAGATGTCATTCCGAGATGTCATTCTGAGAGGTCATTCCGAGTTGTCATTCTGAGATGTTTTTGCGAGATGTCATTCTGAGATGTCATTCTGAGATGACATTCTGAGATGTCATTGTGATATGTATTTCCGAGATGTCATTCTGAGATGTCATTCCGAGATGTAATTCCAAGATGCCATTCCGAGATGTCATTCTGAGATGAACTCCCGAGATGTCATTCTGAGATTTCCTTCTGAGATATCTTTCAGAGATGTCATTCTGAGATGTCATTCTGAGATGTCATTCCGAGATGTCTTTCCCAGACTCTCTTCTGACGTCAAATTTCAAGACGATGCAATTCTCTTAAGCGACTCGCTCATCTCTTAAGCATCTATCGGATACCATTTTTTGTAACGTCGCTTTTGTAAGCTATTGTCGTCTGCTATTTTTAAAGACATCCAGAAGTATTGGTGTAAAGTTTCCATACATTTATAGACTATAGTCATAGACGTGACTTTAAGATTATTTCATGCCCCCCCTCTCCCCCTCGCCGTCACTCGCCCCACGTGTCCACCAACAAAGACAACGACTTTGTTTTCTTGTGAAGGGGGAAAGGTCCTGATTTATGAACAATGACCTCTGACCCGACAAAGAGCTCCTCTCCGCCATTTGGCAGGCGTCCACCGTGGAGACCGCGTGACTTGGGTGGCCAGGCGCATGCGTGTGCAGTCCATTAACCGGTCGCTAACGACTTCACCTTTGTGATTATCTTGTACAGGTCACGACCCTGTCGACTGAGGTTTTCGCGAATCAAAGACCCACGTGATCAAAGCAGGAATAAATGGACGAAAATGTAAATTATCTATGAATACTCGGCTCGGGACGGCCAATCGTATTCCACGGAAACATCCGAAGTTTTTTGTTTGTTTTGTTTTTCAATCGTTGTTGCGCTGTCCCATAGAGCAGTGCTTCTCAAACTTTTTAGTATTGCGGACCGGCAGGAACTTTTTCCATTGCACCAGGGACCAGTAAACTATTTTGCCTGTACTGACGTGGTAGCGAAATGTCATTTCTTGGTAACTTCTACGGACCGACATCGGATGACCCACGGACCGGCACCGGTCCGCGGACCACCACTTTGAGAAGCACTGCCATAGAGTCATGAGTGGATGATATTGATGATGGCTGGGTTAAACTTGATATAATCAAATCTCACATCAATATTATACACTTACCTGGTTCTAGAGGTGTGTCCCTGTTGTTAATGTCAGGTAATAGTTCAGTTTTAGCAAACATGTCAAAGTTGTTGAAGAAGAAACTCGAAGAACATAAGTTTTGAAATATTTTTTTCACGCTCGTAGAATCACACTGCCATTGTCAACGTTCAATAGACTGTCATTTCCGGGCGAAAATCTGTTAACAGATAGATAGATCCTGGATATTCAAATATCACGGTATTCTGTTATCTGTTATCTCAACAGTTATTTGTTAATGTTACCTTAGTTTGATTCAACTTAACCCAGATAAGAATATGTATACAACTTCATTGTACTCAAATATTTGTACAATTTTTCTTGTTTATTTTTAATTGAATGCTTTATCTTATCTTATCTTATCTGTTTACAGACGCTCCTTCTATACAGAAGATTATTGCGTCCTACGCTTATCTATGGTTTGTGTTTAGTCCTGCATTTTTATTAGAGATTTAAATGTTGATAAAGTGTTGGTTTTCCTGGATTCTTCAGGCAACCCATTCCACGCCCGAATTCCGGACGGGAAGAAGGAAAACTTGTATGTGTTTGTTCTTGCATACGGAATAAGAAAGGTGTTTTTATCCTTATGTCTATCTGAGGGTTGCATTAAGTTATCTTTGTGTTGTATTTCTAAATTAGAATTAATTGCTTTATGTATGATTACTACTTTGTTCTTGGTTCTTCTATCCTCTAGTGTTTCAAGGTTTAATGATTTAACTAATGGTGTTATTCTTGTCAGTTTCGAATATTCTCCAGTAATGAATCTGGCAGCTCTTTTTTGAATTTGTTCTAGTTTATCAATGTTTTCTTTGAGATTCCAAATTAGTTAATTTTTTTAAGTAAACTAAGGTGGTGAACTTTGTCAAATGCTTTTGAGATGTCTAGTGTTATCATATCAATTTGATCATTTTTGTCTGAGCCTTTTGATAGTTCATCTATTAAACCTATTAATTGTGTTTCAAATGTTCTGTCTTTTCTAAAGCTTTGAGTATCTCTTATGATCATAATAAATCAAATTTATTTTTGTGTTGTTCTTTTTTTTCGGAAATGTGGATGGTGCTTAACTTCTTGGACATCCAGTGTGGTTACAGAAAAACATTATTTTATTAAAACCTTTATAAAAATAGTAAACATAACGTAATTAGAAATGACGTTTTCACGCCTGACAAAGACAAAGTCAATAACCGAACAATTAAAACTCTGTCATAATAATTAGCAATAAAAACTGAAAAAAACTTCTACACATCATAATAAAGCATCGCCATATGTACATGAACTCCAGCCATCATCAACCCCCAATGTTATCTCTATTGGAAAAAACACACATACACCCCAGCAAACACAACCAGGACCTTGTGTCATTGACTTATGACCAGGTCAGGACATATAACAAGCCCAGGAGGTCTCTAAAATTGTCTTTCACAGCCCTCCACCACCCACCCACCCCATGACACCCCCCCTCCCCCCGCGTTCGTTAATTAATTTATCGCTTATTTAAGGAGAATTTATGGGACCGCTGGTCGATGCGTGATGAGTGGTCGGGGTACAGTGTTGGTGTGACATGAGATGGTGATGGAGTTGAGGTGAGTAGTGAGGTAGTGTGGTGATTGGTGATGGGTATTGGTTGCTTGGGGTGTATAATTAGATGGTGTGGTGAAGGGTATAGATTGTGTGCATTATTATCCCAGACTTTATCCAAAAAAACGAACGACGTGATCCAAACAATTGACGTGATCAAAACAAGGGACGTAATCAAACCAAAAGACATGATCCAAACAAAAGGACGTGATCCAACCAAGGGAAGTGATCCAAACAAGGGACGTGACCAAAACTAGGGGCGTGATCCAACCAAGGGATGTGATCCAAACAAGGGACGTGACCAAAACTAGGGGCGTGATCCAACCAAGGGGCGTGATCCAACCATGGGGCGTGATCTAACCAAGGGATGTGATCCAAACAAGGGACGTGATCAAAACTAGGGGCGTGATCCAACCAAGTGATGTGATCCAACCAAAGGACGTGATCCCATCAATGGACGTGATCCCACCAAGGGACGTGATCCTACCAAGGGACGTGATCCAACCAAGGGACGTGATCCAACCAAGGGATGTGATCCAACCAAGGGACGTGATCCAACCAAGGGACGTGATCCAACCAAGGGACGTGATCCAACCAAGGGATGTGATCCAACCAAAGGACGTGATCCCATCAATGGACGTGATCCCACCAAGGGACGTGATCCTACCAAGGGACGTGATCCAACCAAGGGACGTGATCCAACCAAGGGATGTGATCCAACCAAAGGACGTGATCCCATCAATGGACGTGATCCCACCAAGGGACGTGATCCTACCAAGGGACGTGATCCAACCAAGTGATGTGATCCAACCAAGGGACGTGATCCAACCAAGGGACGTGATCCAACCAAGTGATGTGATCCAACCAAGGGACGTGATCCAACCAAGGGACGTGATCCAACCAAGGGACGTGATCCAACCAAGGGACGTGATCCAACCAAGGGACGTGATCCAACCAAGTGGTGTGATCCCACCAAAGGACGTGATCCAACCAAGGGACGTGATCCAACCAAGGGACGTGATCCAACCAAGTGGTGTGATCCCACCAAAGGACGTGATCCAACCAAGGGACGTGATCCAACCAAGGGACGTGATCCAACCAAGGGACGTGATCCAACCAAAGGACGTGATCCAACCAAGGGACGTGATCCAACCAAGGGACGTGATCCAACCAAGGGACGTGATCCAACCAAGTGGTGTGATCCAACCAAAGGACGTGATCCCACCAAAGGACGTGATCCCACCAAAGGACGTGATCCAACCAAGGGACGTGATCCAACCAAGGGACGTGATCCAACCAAGGGACGTGATCCAACCAAGGGACGTGATCCAACCAAGGGACGTGATCCAACCAAGGGACGTGATCCAACCAAGTGGTGTGATCCCACCAAAGGACGTGATCCCACCAAAGGACGTGATCCAACCAAGGGACGTGATCCAACCAAGGGACGTGATCCAACCAAGGGACGTGATCCAACCAAGGGACGTGATCCAACCAAGGGACGTGATCCAACCAAGGGACGTGATCCAACCAAGGGACGTGATCCAACCAAGGGACGTGATCCAACCAAGGGACGTGATCCAACCAAGTGGTGTGATCCCACCAAAGGACGTGATCCCACCAAAGGACGTGATCCAACCAAGGGACGTGATCCAACCAAGGGACGTGATCCAACCAAGGGACGTGATCCAACCAAGTGGTGTGATCCCAACCAAAGGGACGTGATCCCACCAAAGGACGTGATCCCACCAAAGGACGTGATCCAACCAAGGGACGTGATCCAACCAAGGGGACGTGATCCAACCAAGGGACGTGATCCAACCAAGGGACGTGATCCAACCAAGGGACGTGATCCAACCAAGGGACGTGATCCAACCAAGGGGACGTGATCCAACCAAGTGGTGTGATCCCACCAAAGGACGTGATCCCACCAAAGGACGTGATCCAACCAAGGGACGTGATCCAACCAAGGGACGTGATCCAACCAAGGGACGTGATCCAACCAAGGGACGTGATCCAACCAAGGGACGTGATCCAACCAAGGGACGTGATCCAACCAAGGGACGTGATCCAACCAAGGGACGTGATCCAACCAAGCGACGTGATCCCAACCAAGCGGTGTGATCCCACCAAAGGACGTGATCCCACCAAACGACGTGATCCAACCAAGGGACGTGATCCAACCAAGGACGTGATCCAACCAAGGGACGTGATCCAACCAAGTGGTGTGATCCACCAAAGGACGTGATCCCACCAAAGGACGTGATCCCACCAAAGGACGTGATCCCACCAAACGACGTGATCCCACCAAACGACGTGATCCCACCAAACGACGTGATCCCACCAAACGACGTGATCCCACCAAACGACGTGATCCCACCAAACGACGTGATCCCACCAAACGACGTGATCCCACCAAACGACGTGATCCCACCAAAGGACGTGATCCCACCAAATGATGTGATCCAACCAAGGGATGTGATGCAACCAAAGGACGTGATCCAACCTAAGGACGGGATCCCAACAAAGGACGTGATCCAAACAAGGGACGTTATCCAATCAAGGGACCTGGTGGAATGGAAATATTTTGGCTGTTAAGAGGGGCGGGAGTTGGAGGTAGGTGGTTATTTAGAACTTAGGCTGATGTCTTCATCTTTTTTCATTTTTCTTTTGAAATTAGATGAGTGCTTACTCGTCTCTCTGTACTCAACTATATTTATATTTTAAATGCCCATAGACGATGCAAACTTATTACATCAAAATTGTAATTAACGTTTAAAAAAAAGGTATACTAATTATTTTTTAACGCAATTTCCCATGGAAAAAATTGCGTTTATATATTTGAAATGTCTGTGCTGTCTGCTCGAGCTTGCACAAGTAACTCCTCCTGAACCATACCAAATAAAGGCTTCGGGTCGTTTGCAAATATGTTAAGGAGGTCCCAAGGTTGTGCAAGGACCCCCTAAAAATACCCTTAAGGTTTACTGGATTTCCTTGAATATTAAAAAAAAAGAACAAATATCAGTATTTTGTCAATTTCTCGGCAACCATAACATCTATTGGATTTAAACAAACGCCAAACTATAGCTAAAAATATTTAGAACAATGTTGGAGAAGGAATTTTTTTTTAAAATCTCTGTTCTTTCGACTCCCGTGATTTTAGCAGCAATGTGTAGACAGCAATTGTTTTGTTTAGTTTCAGAATAATTGATTTGAAATGAATTTTAATGCCGCAATTTTTCTAATCCCTTGAAAAAAAAATCGGAAATTCTTTGTTGGAAAATTGCGTTTAAATACTCATTCAAGTTTTTATTACTTGTTTTAAATTTATTTTCAAAACCCATTTAAAGAATTAAAAAACAAATAAAAAAATAACTAATGTTTTTATTTTTTCCCGCGTTATTTTGACGCCCATGTCCCTAGAGATTTATTTATTGAAATGTGTTTTTTATAGAATAAACTACAGACATTTTCAAAAGTGTTTTCTTTATTTTAGCAAGGCACATGTGTTTTTGGTTGTTTCTTTATAATGCAATATCGGGTTACGCCGGGAAATCATCTAGTAATTAATACAGAAATAATCTTAAGTTTCCAACGACATACTAATCGGTTAAATACCGCCAAGTAATAAAAAAAAACTCCTCGCAGTGTGCTCATTAGTGTGTACGTGTGACCTGTTGTGTTTGTTTGCTGTGAAGACATCGTGTCGTCTTCCTCTCAGACATTCAACAGCCAGAGTTTTAAGAAAAGCGGTAAAAGGTTAAAACGATCTGAGACAATCGAAACGAAGTCTGTATACCTCCCCCCCCCCACCCTCCACACAAAAAAAACTTTAAAAATATATAAACTGTCCTGTAGTTTTGTACTCTTATTTATATCTTTGTAACTCTCATTTTAATTGATAGGCTTAAATATACATGAAAACACACAGCATCTGAATAACATGAAGATTTAAGACTATAAAGAATTATCATTTTTTTATATTTATATACCGTCAATCTTTCATTCAATACTTTCAGAAACATATTTAAAATACAATGCTTATTATTATAATTTTTATCTAATGCCCTGACACATTTCTTTATAACTGTCTGTCCCAGCAGTGGACTTGCCAACACGTAAACACAACTACATAATCAGCACAGATACAATCGACATGTAGACAGCAAATCTTGCACGTCACAGACTTTCACAGCTTCAGAACGAGGTTTTTAACTTATTGTTGACGTAGTGACTTGGAGATGTTAGAGATTATACAGTACACAGGGTTCATCCCGGTACAAGATTTGAGTGACTTCCCATCTCACGCTAAACATTAATTAGGGAAAGGCAACTCTGAAACATCTAGACGAGATAGACGGAAACCTGTCTCTAGATCTGGTTACACGAGCTTATGGTCGGGGTCCGTCATTGAAATTATAGTTGATTACAATGTTGAGCGGAGGTCCCCCCCTCCCCACGGCCCCCTTTACGTCACTTGCCCCTCAAACCCCTCACGACAAATGTCATGCTTCTGTTCAGCAGAGTCAGAGAGTGACATGAAATCTGCAATCCCCGGGGAGCCTACGCTCGCCATTGGCGTAACCCAGTCTCATAAAGGCCCACCTGAATATATTACAATATATTAGCTTTAATCTCCAAGAAACTCGCCACCTACTTTCACATTAAATCGTTAATTTTACACGCTTTTATTTAAGTCACAATGTTTGTATGTTGTATCCATCCATCCTTCCGTCCATCCTTCCTTCAAAACTTGAAACGTAAAATTATACCACTTTGGATGGACCTAGAGATCTAAAATTTTTACCACAGATAGATCTTGGATGACAATGCATTGTATCAAAATTTCAGATCGATCGAATGTACCGTATTGAAATTATTGCATTTTTAGTTTATCTATAGTCTATATATAAGCATCGGTACCCGTCTGCATTGTTGACATCCATGAGTTCACCACGTGAACACAACACCATGGTATATAACGTTTGGCGGGCGCTTATGAGGTGTTTGGTATTTAAAAAAATAGTGGTAAATAAAACAAACCCGTAAAAACAAAGTTTTTGACTATAAATCCCTTATATATGAGACATAACTAACAGTATTGATTATTTTCAAACATTTACAGACTGAATCTGTCTTAACTCAACTTTGCATCATAACCCTAGTGGGGGGGAGGGGTGGGTGGGGGGGGAGAGGGGAAAAGTCTGGTCACCGATTCGCTTGACCGAGCTCAGAGTGACACGTAAAATGTAAACAAAAGCGCCCGTCGCTTCGTTGGGTCGCCTCAATGCGTCAGCTCAAAATTTCACGTGGGAAAAAAACAATAACAAACTGTGAATTTAAATTACATACCTCATATAAGGATAAACTAAAAATGCATTAATTTAATTACGGTACGTATCGATCTGAAATTTTGATACGATGCATTGTTAGGTTAGACGGGTCCGTGTGCCAAATTTCAGTTCGATCGGATCATGGGAAGTGGGTCATTTTTTACTTCTGTTTTTCCGCCCGCCCAAGACAGAGAGAGACGCCGGTGAAGTTAATATAAGGGATTTAAAAAGATGTGTGGGCTTCAGACGTGAATTTTAAAGAGTTTTTATTATAAGTTTTAAAAAATAGCTGTAAAAACAAAGATTTTGACTATAAATCCCTTATATATGAGACATAACTAAAAGTAGTGATTATGTTAAAAGCGTGTCCTTTTTAAAAAAAGATTTTTTAAATATTTAATTTTTTCATTTAAAACTAAAGGTAGAAGTAGTTTCTTAAAAGTTCCTACTATTATATGTGTCATCAAGTACCAATGTGAGAGTCATCGTGAACGAACGTGTTCATCCATTCCGAGGTTGAAAGTTTTACATTTCTTAATGAAACAATTTATTATTTTCATCTGGTTTAAAAAAAAACAAAAAAAAACCAACAAAGTACACATTTACTTCTAACAGAAGTTTTGGCATTGATGACGTCATCAGCTGGCTTTGGAGTCCCCTAACCAAGTTGATGAGAGTAGTTGTTTTTTGTTTTTTTTTAAAAATAAAGCTGTAAGAGAAAATTGCTCGATAAGTTTTAAACAAAACTTTTAAATATTAGAAAACTAACTCAGAAATAGAAATACTGTGGGTTTCAAACGCCTCACGACAGCCGAGTTTTGGCGCAAACGATACACGAAGATTGCAATGTTGCTACAGGACAGGAGTGAACATGTTGGACAAGATCATATCGCAATAAGACAATGGGATATATTCCTTTGTTTGTTTGTGTGTGTTTTTCGTCTTTTGTTTTTCAAGTTTATATATATATATGCTGCGGAAATTAACGATTAATTTCTCTTTTAATCGTTAAATTTTTTATCGAATAAAATTATTTTAATCGATAAAAATTCGATTAAAATTAAAGAAAATATTTATAATATTTTAAAAAAAATTTATTAATAAATAATTAATGATTAATAATCCTATATAATAAAAGGCAAGTTCCTGTCCGTTCTGTCCGGTCATCTATAGCGATTGGTCCCTCAAACACATATGACTCCTACCAATCATATTGAACATGTTTACGCCATTTACGCGGACGTTCAAAACGAGTTATTTATGGTGCAGTATTTCTTCCAAGACTTTATTTTGAGTTATGCGCGTTGGGATTTATAGCAAAAGGCTCTGTTTTTACGAGTTTATTTATTTTAACTATAATGAATAGTATTTTTGACGCGATGCACATGTAATGCCAGTCGAGACGGCTGTTGGAGGGGAGTTACAACATGTCACGGAACGGTGGCGGAACGTCCTTGGGCGGGCTTTGTTGATCGTAATTAATAATAATTTTTTTTTACGTGCAAACTTCTCCCGCGTAATATTATAATTTATTTTAATACTTTATGTGGACCGGTAGACGTCAACTAAAAAATGGCTGACCGCATCAGCGCAGTTAAATTTAAACAGATAACTAGAAAGTTGAGCAAAAATTTTGTATTTAAGCTAACTGCGGATGGCAAAGTCCAAGATGGTGAAAAAGTTTACTGTGTCCACTGCCATAAACAATGCTATTTTAAAGGATCAAATACATCGCTGACGTACCACCTTCAGCACAAACATCCGATCAATTATCAACACATTGTCATAAAATTTAGTTCAAAATATTCTTAATTTTCAATTTCCGTGAGAAATTTTCAGTTTAATGACGGCATAAATTTCTTTTTGTGGCTTTAATCAAAATTATCCATTAATTAATCGATTAATTTTTCAAAAGTTAACGATTAAATTTCAATTAATCGATAACAGCCCTAATATATATATATATATATATATATATATATATATAATATATATATATATATATATATATATATATATATATAATGGAAGGGTCTTATCATTTCACTCGACGACCCCAACCCCCCTCCCCCAAAACCAATTACCCAAGTCATATTCATTTTCATCAAATCTAGTTGAGAAATAAAGCTCAGTATGCAAAAATTCCCTCTCACCAAGGTCTTGCGGGATTTACTACAAGGCTGCGAAGCGGCACGTTTGAAGAACAACCACCCCGTACCTCCGCCCTCCCATCTCTGCTGAGTTGTGTCCCATTCGCAACCTCACTCAATGGCCTATTGCAGTGCACTATTACCCTTCATTACAGAAAGTCTTTCTATAGCCTGTCGCACCTATTCTTTGCAACAGGTAACAAAGCTATCCGCTAGTTGGGAAAGTTTAGCATGACCTTTGGCTGCTACCACAAATTCCATATTTGGAGGTTGTTTGGCCTGTGAAATGCAAGTGGGTCGGTAGCTTTAGGTCAAATATTGGGGTAATAATTGGCCCCTTTAGTCGGTGGTAGCAGCTAACATGAATGGGAGAGATTGGCCCTTTAGTTACATAGTGTTAGCAGATTGGCCCCTTTAGTCGGTGGTAGCAGCTAACGTTAATGGGAGAGATTGGCTCCTTTAGTCGGTGGTAGCAGTTTGGCCCCTTTAGTCAGTGATAGCAGATTGGCCCCTTCAGTCAGTGGTAGAGCCTTAATCAAGCCTGCCACAACAGTGCCCTCGGTCAGTGCCCATGAGAAACGTTGAACAATGCCCCGTTGAACTTGTTGACATGCAAAGTCCTGAGAAACATCCAGACCATAGAATTTGGGAACCTAGAAAACCCGTACTTTCCTAAAAATCAACGCTCATGTCTATATATGTAGATTTCACTTTCTTGTTTCATTTCGATAGGACCGTACCTGGAATTAAAAAAATAGTTTCGTCCGCGAGTCACATTCGACAGCCAACAGATCAAAAGCTGTGAAACTCACAGAGCGACTTTCCCACGTATAAATCTGGTCATGTAGCCAGCGAACAACCAACCCTCCAAGATGGATGTCATGTAAGCTCGAAAGTGATGTGTGGGGGCTGACCTTTGCTCTCTCGTGTTTCAGGAAAAAACAACAAACTCATATGAAGACTTCTGGGATATTCCCAACGTTTTGTGTCATCAGCGAATTCTTAGAATGTTCAACTATTGTAATTGAATCCTGTTAACAAAAACAACTTTCTAGGCTCAACATTCATATAATTCATTAAAGAAAGTTTTGAACTGATCAGGTCCACAAATATATCTTTGCAGTCAATATTCAATTCGATGTATCGATACATATATTCATACGGTCAAAAGTCAATTAGCTCTATTAGAAAAAAATCCATTCAGTCAACTCTGAACTCAGAACATTTTTCCATTTTCAGGCACCACTATAAAAGGTCACGTGATTAAGCAAACTTGACTCGCGACAAAAAATAATGGAAACAAATATAAAAATTGAAATAATTGTTGCTTTAGAAAAAAGCGTGAAAGCTTTGGGTTTGAATCCATACATATCAACGGATTTTAAATGAATTTGTGCCTCTTTAGACAAGCACACTAACAGGCAAACACACATTCAGTCACACACACAACCAGCCAAACACACATTCAGCCATACACACAACCAGCCAAACACACATTCCGTCACACACACAACCATCCAAACACACATTCCGTCACACACACAACCAGCCAAACACACATTCCGTCACACACACAACCAGCCAAACACACATTCCGTCACACACACAACCAGCCAAACACACATTCCGTCACACACACAACCAGCCAAACACACACTCCGTCACATACACAACCAGCCAAACACACACTCAGTCACACACACAACCAGCCAAACACACATTCCGTCACACACACAACCAGCCAAACACACATTCCGTCACACACACAACCAGCCAAACACACATTCCGTCACACACACAACCAGCCAAACACACACTCCGTCACATACACAACCAGCCAAACACACACTCAGTCACACACACAACCAGCCAAACACACACTCAGTCACATACACAGCCAGCCAAACACACACTCAGTCACACACACAACCAGCCAAACACACACTCAGTCACACACACAGCCAGCCAAACACACACTCAGTCACACACACAACCAGCCAAACACACACTCAGTCACATACACAGCCAGCCAAACACACACTCAGTCACACACACACAACCAGCCAAACACACACTCAGTCACACACACAGCCAGCCAAACACACACTCAGTCACACACACAACCAGCCAAACTCACACTCAGTCACACACACAACCAGCCAAACACACATTCAGCTAAGGACATAACAAAATTCACTTCATTATTTCAGTCTTTCAAATGAATACTCGTTACAAAGTGAATGGCGTAAACACTGTATGGTGAGCACAAAGAACTCGATGTATTGAAATAGACTTGTGCATCACTGAATGTTTCTTGGACCTCTTAACGCCTGGTTACGTGATTTCATTAAAAGAACATACACCCATCTTATGGTGTTGTAATTCTGTACGTGTCATTTATGTCTTTGTTTGAGTGACGTCACAATTTCTTTAAAAGTTTTATGTGGTATGAGTATGTGTTTTATTATTTGTATAATTAATTTGTATTATTTTGTTTATTAATATTATTACTAGCGTATCACCCGTCAAAAATAACGGAAGTTTTCAAAATAAATATACATCAGATTAAAAAATAACTTAATACAGAACTTTCATTTATTTGATTCATTTATTAAAATATTGAACAATTTTATGCCGAACGTTCGAAAAGAGTTATATTTGGTGCAGTAATTTTTGGTGCGCTTTATTGGACAAATCAGCATTACATCCAAGAAACATTACATCCATTACGCGAATTATGTATGTTGATGATTTATTTATTTTATTTTTTTGCCTGTAATTTAAATAATGACTCTATGTAAATGTCAACTAACACCAGTGTCATGAAATAAACTTAAAATTGAAGAATGAATATTATTGGCATTTTAAAATACAAAAATGTTGTTTATGGCACCTAACCTTATAAATCATTGGAAGCTTTTTGTTTTTGTTTTAAAATCTTTTTGCGTCCTAAATTGCAGTCAACATAGTTGAAATCAACAATTTTAAAAAGAAGTATTAACAAAACAAAATATTACTTTTTATTAA
Organism: Ampullaceana balthica; assembly: GCA_944989445.1. Taxonomy (NCBI): domain Eukaryota; kingdom Metazoa; phylum Mollusca; class Gastropoda; family Lymnaeidae; genus Ampullaceana; species Ampullaceana balthica. The sequence goes on from CALYLW010000572.1 coordinate 81,767, forward strand.
ATAATTCAGTAACATGTTAAACATTTTTAAGTAGGCTAGAGTGATAAATAATGGAGTATCTTTTATATTATTTACTAGGGGGCCGTCCGTAAAGTACGTCACGCTATTTTTGACCATTTTTAACTCCCCACCTCCGGTCTGTCACAAACTATCACAAATCTAGGACAAGGTACGTCACACTTTCGAACAAAACTGTTGTTTTTTATTAACAAAATAATTAACATTTAATATAAAACACCGTGACGTCACACATGGCCAGACCCCCCTCCCCCTGTCACAAACTGTCACACTATCTTACACCCTCCCCCCTCCCTCTGGAGCGTGACGTACTTTATGGACGGCCCCTTAAGTGTATTACCCGTAAAAAATGACGGAAGTTTTCAAAATAAATACATTTCAGCTGAAATCTATTTATTTTGAAAAAATACACATCAGGATAAAAAGTAATGTAATACAGAACTTTTATTTATTTTTATTTGATTCATTTATTTTCATATTGCACAATTTTATGTGGAACGTTCGAAAAGAGTTATTTTTGGTGCAGTAATTTGGTGCACTGCTTTCTAAAATTAGTGGCGTCACGGACAGACACACATGCAATACATTGCAAATTATGTATGTTGATTAGACGTTATCGGACTCTGAAGTTTTGTAACATAAATTTGAGAATGGGACACTGACAAACATTTATGTCATTATATCTTTGCCTCATGCCAAGAGGTTTGTAACATACATTTTTATCATAACATCACTGCCTCATACCACTAAGTTTGTAACAAACATTTTTATCATAACTTCACTGGCTCATACCACTAAGTTTGTAACATATATTTTCATTATAACTTCACTGGCTCATACCACTAAGTTTGTAACAAACATTTTTATCAACAATCATCTGTTTTTAAAAAAATGGCTATTCGATGATCCGTTCCTTAATTTGAAATATAAAAAAACAACTAATTGAGCTGTAATATTTGAAACAGTGCTGCTGTTACAACGTTGTGACCTTTACTAATAATTGAGCAGGTCTTTGATTATTTCACGAGAACACTGGCTGACCTTTCTCCACAAACAGCGATTATCTCCCTCTTTCATTTCCGCTGACTTTCTGCTCGCATTAATTTTGTAGTGCTTCCTACGGGGAACTACTTTTTATTCTTACTTTTAACAAATTCTTTTTAAAATAAAAAAAAGTCCTCTAATTATTTCTTTTAATTTTTTATGAATAAAAATATTATTTAAAATATAAAAATATATATTTAAAGAAATTTTCAGAGTTTTATTAACCTCGCCATTAACACGTGGGTTGCCTCGCCTAAGGAATTATCACCCTTTGTTTAGCGTAAAGAATTTCTCCCCCTTTCTCAAACGCTCGCGGTTCTCGAGTTAACATCACGTTCAATATGCGACATTTGCTTTACTCTAACGAAACTCCCTCGCCCCCCCCCCACGAAGAACGAAGTCCATCTCTTCCATGTTAGTGTCGAGCTTAGTTTGGTTGTCTACCGTTGTATGACGAAGCAGTTAATTTTTTTTATTTAGAAATACAAACTATGTTCCAACAAGAAATTTAATGATTGTCTTTGATTACCAAGTCCTTAAATATAAATTGCAGCAGAATTTTTATATTTTAAACTCAACTTGAAACAATAAGAAATAACCAATGTATCTTTTGGGACAGAAAAAACAACATAATAATAGACATTTATTGAACATTTTACAAAATCAATACATATAGTTCATAAATAAACAAACAAATACAAATGAACATTTTTTTTCATTTCGGGGGGAATACTCGCTTTGATGGGGAAGAGAAATAATCCAGTTTAAGGAACATAACCCCATATACTTGACCTAAATCATGGGACATAAACTAATGTCTAAGTTTTTTCTCTCAAAAAAAACATATTTCGTTCTCAGATGCCAAAACAACGTCTCGGAATCAATCGTTTGAGAACCGCCGTCCTAACCGATGTAATTCTTCCGAATATAATTTTTACCATCACGCGACTCATTTAAAACCTTTTCAATTGAACAAGTCCAGCAGGTTTCCAATTGATTGGGTCACGATCGAAGCTCGCTACGCAATCAGTGTTCAAATGAAAGACTTCACTTTCCGCTATCGCCATCATATTCAATGGCTGACATTGTGCTCTGCCGAGGTCGTTCAGGGGAGAAAGTAAATAGAAGAATTTTTTTATATTAAAAAAAAACCTAAGTCTAAAGAAAGAGAGGTTGAAAAAGCGAGTATTCAGGGGCGTGTCAACACTACGATCAATGGAGCAGGACGGCTGGCTTGCAACGGTGCTGCTTAGCGTTCATGTGACGTACAATTAATTATTTCCATGGTCAATTTGTACATTGAAAAATTCTTTGCAGTTGTGTCACTGTGTGTGTTTGTCTTTAAAAGTGTACTTTAAATAGGTTTGTTTTATGTTAAAAAGTGAGGATTTTCTCTAATGCTCACAATGTTGAATGATAGTTGGCAATATATATGTGTATATATATATATATATGTAGTATGTATGTATGTATGTATGTATGTATGTATGTATGTATGTTGTATGTATGTATGTATGTATGTATGTATGTATGTATGTATGTATGTATGTATGTATGTATGTATGTATGTATGTATGTATGTATGTATGTATGGCAAGCGTCCATCCTCATGGGACGATGGCGAGTACTCCTGCTCCTCTGCCCTCTCCATGTATATATATATATGAACAAAAAAATTTAAATCAGAACATGCTAATATATATTATATATATATATATATCTATATATACTATATCTAGTATATATATATATATATATATATATATATATATATATGTGTGTGTGTGTGTGTGTGTGTAAAATTTTCGATGTCTCTCTAGAGTGTTTGTATGAGTGTGTGTATGAGTGTGTGTTTGTAAGGTCATGTTTGTAAGGTCATGTGATATATTCGACACAATTATATATGTTGTTGTTTGCTAGCTGTTTCACTGATACATTGGAATAGAATTCAAAGATAATAACGAAAAACAAAGCCATTTATTTTATATGCTTAAGAAAAACAAAATCAATATCAGCTCAGAGGGATTCACGTGGACACAAATCAATATCAGCTCAGAGGGATTCACGTGGACACAAATCAATATCAGCTCAGAGGGATTCACGTGGACACAAATCAATATCAGCTCAGAGGGATTCACGTGGACACAAATCAATATCAGCTCAGAGGGATTCACGTGGACACAAATCAATATCAGCTCAGAGGGATTCACGTGGACACAAATCAATATCAGCTCAGAGGGATTCACGTGGACACAAACAAATACTCAGATAGTGCACATCAGCTCAGAGGGATTCACGTGGACACAAATCAATATCAGCTCAGAGGGATTCACGTGGACACAAATCAATATCAGCTCAGAGGGATTCACGTGGACACAAATCAATATCAGCTCAGAGGGATTCACGTGGACACAAATCAATATCAGCTCAGAGGGATTCACGTGGACACAAATCAATATCAGCTCAGAGGGATTCACGTGGACACAAATCATATCAGCTCAGGGATCACGTGGACACAAATCAAATCAGCTCAGAGGGATTCACGTGGACACAAATCAATATCAGCTCAGAGGGATTCACGTGGACACAAATCAATATCAGCTCAGAGGGATTCACGTGGACACAAATCAATATCAGCTCAGAGGGATTCACGTGGACACAAATCAATATCAGCTCAGAGGGATTCACGTGGACACAAATCAATATCAGCTCAGAGGGATCACGTGCACATCATATCAGCTCAGAGGGATTCACGTGGACACAAATCAATATCAGCTCAGAGGGAGTCACGTGGACACAAATCAATATCAGCTCAGAGGGAGTCACGTGGACACAAATCAATATCAGCTCAGAGGGATTCACGTGGACACAAATCAATATCAGCTCAGAGGGATTCACGTGGACACAAATCAATATCAGCTCAGAGGGATTCACGTGGACACAAATCAATATCAGCTCAGAGGGATTCACGTGGACACAAATCAATATCAGCTCAGAGGGATTCACGTGGACACAAATCAATATCAGCTCAGAGGGATTCACGTGGACACAAATCAATATCAGCTCAGAGGGATTCACGTGGACACAAATCAATATCAGCTCAGAGGGATTCACGTGGACACAAATCAATATCAGCTCAGAGGGATTCACGTGGACACAAATCAATATCAGCTCAGAGGGATTCACGTGGACACAAATCAATATCAAGTCATCAGCTCAGAGGGATTCACGTGGACACAAATCAATATCAGCTCAGAGGGATTCACGTGGACACAAATCAATATCAGCTCAGAGGGATTCACGTGGACACAAATCAATATCAGCTCAGAGGGAGTCACGTGACAAATCTTTAAAAATTCAAACTCCAAATGTCTCAGGCAATTAAAACTTTTCTTTTTAAAATCTCCTTAATCAAAGAGTGAAAAAAAAACAACATGTGCATAAAGAGTGAACCAGGACAAAACTAAACATCAACATTGATCCCTGGATTAAATTGATGGTAACTTCAACGAAAGACATCAACGTGATTATGACTCCACAGTCAGAGGAATGGGGCAACAGTCAAATATAAACATGAGGTCATGAAACAAAGTGCGCCTGAATGGGCTGGTGAGTGGGGGCGCGGGGAAGTGTAGGAAAGAAGGGAGGGGTGAGTGGGGAAGTGTATGAAAGAAAGGACGGGTGGGAGTGGGGGCTGAGATACGCAAACAGATGAAAACAAACGCGATGTTTGATCATAACGGAAATGTCATCCAACTCTTAGGTCCGAAATGTACTCAATGGGCTGATTATAATTACAGAACCTTTCAATTCTCTAACTATCGGGCCGCTAGAAGACTTGCCCCCCCCCCTCTTCCCTCCAGTCAACCAGTCAATGTGAGGGTAAGCTAAAGCCTCGTGTATATAGGTCAATAAAGGTGAGAATTGAAAGTACGTTTGCCTCGAAAAGTGTTTGGAATGGGAAAATTCCCAAGTGTCAAGTTATGTTTGTACAATATTCATTAAGCTGGTCTCTACTTGCGGTCTAACAATGGCACAATGGCAACGTTGTAATCTGTTGAAGTGGAAACATTATAGTTAGTGAACATCAGACGTCAAACATCAAACATCAGACATCAAACTAGGTGAGCTGGTTGGTGGGTTGCCTGGACAGCGGACCACCATAGAATTTGGTAGGTTGCAAGAAATTATAATTTGTGTTTTTAGCAGGAAATATAGACGGGAATTGGCGGAGTCAAATGGTAGTTGGAGTGATATATAGCAGAGGATCTTGAAGAGATGATTGTGTCCAGCAGAGGATCTTGAAGATATGATTGTGTCTAGCAGAGGATCTTGAAGAGATGATTGTGTCTAGCAGAGTATCTTGAAGATGTGATTGTGTCCAGCAGAGGATCTTGAAGAGATTATTGTGTCCAGCAGAGGATCTTGAAGAGATGATTGTGTCCAGCAGAGGATCTTTAAGAGATGATTGTGTCTAGCAGAGGATCTTGAAGAGGTGATTGCGTCATGATGAAAACAATACATTTGTTGATATCTTTCTCCAAGTAGACTTGTTGGGTCAAAGTAGTGCCATAGCTATTGCAAGGTCAGTCTTGGGTCAGTCTCTAAGTATATTCAGGTATGTTTGTATTCCGTCCACCGTCTTTACCCGTCATGCGTTTGAAAAAAAAAGATATTCCGAAACGATCCGTTTGACAAAATATACATTTCCCGCCAGTCTGTGATAACCGACAACACGGAGGATAACTTTTTACCTTAAAAATGGTAGGATTGCTGGGTCCATGTAAAGGCGGCACGATTAATTTATAGAAGCATCATTACTTAAGGTTTTGTGTTTTAATATTCACATTCCATCAACACTTCGATGTTGAATTTAATTATATGCAACGTTCTCTTTATTCGACTTACGCTAAGACAAAAATAATCCTCCACACTTACACTCAATAAATTGACTCATATGCAAACACTCACACTTGCTCACATTAGATCGTGTCAGCCGAGAAAGTAACACACTCACTTTAGACCATGTCAGCCGATGTGTCAGCCGATGTGTCAGCCGAGAGTGTAACACACTAACATTAGACGTGTCAGCCAAGAGTGTAACACACTCACACTTGCTCACATTAGACTATTTCAGTAAAGAGTGTAACACACTCACAGTTGCTCACATTAGACCGTGTCAGCCAGGAGTATAACACACTCACACTTGCTCACATTAGACGTGTCAGCCAAGAGTGTAACGCACTCACACTTGATCACATTAGACGTGTCAGCCAAGAGTGTAACACACTCACACTTGCTCACATTAGACGTGTCAGCCAAGAGTGTAACACACTCACACTTGCTCACATTAGACGTGTTAGCCAAGAGTGTAACACACTCACACTTGCTAACATTAGACGTGTCAGCCAAGAGTGTAACACACTCACACTTGCTCACATTAGACCGTGTTAGCCAAGAGTGTAACACACTCACACTTGCTCACATTAGACGTGTTAGCCAAGAGTGTAACACACTCACACTTGCTCACATTAGACGTGTCAGCCAAGAGTGTAACACACCTACACTTGCTCACATTAGACGTGTCAGCCAAGAGTGTAACACACTCACACTTGCTCACATTAGACGTGTTAGCCAAGAGTGTAACACACTCACACTTGCTCACATTAGACGTGTCAGCCAAGAGTGTAACACACTCACACTTGCTCACATTAGACGTGTCAGCCAAGAGTGTAACACACTCACACTTGCTCACATTAGACGTGTCAGCCAAGAGTGTAACACACTCACACTTGCTCACATTAGACGTGTCAGCCAAGAGTGTAACACACTCACAATAGACTGTTTCAGCCAAAAGTGTAACACACTCACACTTGCTCACATTAGACCGTGTTAGCCAAGAGTGTAACACACTCACACTTGCTCACATTAGACGTGTCAGCCAAGAGTGTAACACACTCACACTTGCTAACATTAGACGTGTCAGCCAAGAGTGTAACACACTCACACTTGCTCACATAAGACGTGTCAGCCAAGAGTGTAACACACTCACAATAGACTGTTTCAGCCAAAAGTGTAACACACTCACACTTGCTCACATTAGACGTGTCAGCCAAGAGTGTAACACACTCACACTTGCTCACATTAGACGTGTCAGCCAAGAGTGTAACACACTCACAATAGACTGTTTCAGCCAAAAGTGTAACACACTCACACTTGCTCACATTAGACGTGTCAGCCAAGAGTGTAACACACTCACAATAGACTGTTTCAGCCAAGAGTGTAACACACTCACACTTGCTCACATTAGACTGTGTCAGCCAAGAGTGTAACACACTCACACTTGCTCACATTAGACGTGTCAGCCAAGAGTGTAACACACTCACACTTGCTCACATTAGACCGTGTTAGCCGAGAGAGTGGTGAAAAAGCCGGGCGCCGTTATCTACGACCAAGTGCAGCCAGGGCGCACGGGGTGTCTCGGCGCAAGTGTCAAAAGTCTAAACAACGCTTCAGATAGTTACACGAGTTAAACTGATAGTCTTAGGCTCCTCCCACTCTATGACTACAGCTACAAGACTCCGTCTGTTTTACGTACACATATCTTTCCCCATCTGTACGCAATGTCACTATAGGGACTTAAGTTCTTAATTAACATAAGAAGGTGTTTCTCATTAGGAAACCATTTATAGTCTAGCCTTCAGTGAAGTCCCTTTATTTCAATGTAGAACTTGTCAGAAGTAAAGGCTTCAGTTGTTGTTTAACACCAATGTTCAGACAAAGTTGCTTCATGAACATTAAAAAATGTCTTACCATCTGATGATGCCGATTTCTTGCGAAGCGCTTAAAATTTTGTAAAAACAAAAAGAAGTTCATATATATATATTTATATTAGGGCTGTGGAATTTAACGATTAATTTCTCGATTGATCGTTAAAATATTTTAACGATTAAAAATTTTTTAACGATTAATCTACCAACCACATATAAATGAACTGGAAATCAAAAAGTAAAATATTTCGGCCGATAAATATACACTAATTTTCGGACGATTGCACGAACATTTTGGTTTTAAACTATTGACTGACGTGAATGTTCTCTGTGTTAATAAAGGTTATTGTGTTCATTGAGAGAAATCGTTTGCCTACCATGCAATGTTCCCTCCAAATATAAGCTTCTGTGGTCCATGTGCAAAGTTAAAAAAACTCGTGTGCAACTTTACAACGTCCATATTTGTGCAATATTTGACAAAATTTGCTGCGCGGTGATTCTAAACTCCTGCGTGGCGTCGGTCAAATATCTGCGCAGCAGCGCTGCTTAAAGGGAAAATTTCTACCCATGGTTTTAAAGTTTTAACGCTTGGCTACATATCACCTGCAAACCAAACATCCACTACAGTCACTACAGTATCAGAATCTAAAGCTATGTAAACGATTGTAAACACACTTGTCTTTTTGCGTAGTTGATTAAAATGACCCCCTTTCCAGTTCATGACGGACTATGGGGCAAGTGATGTAGCGTTCACAAGTTTTTAGCCACCACTAACGAGCAGGGGAATGTGTGGCCAGCACAATGCCCAAGGGGCCTTGCCAGTACCTGGGCTCGAAACACTGGATCTGCCTCGGATCTATAGTCCAGGGCGCTACCACTTAGACCATCACGCCCCGTAGTTGGTTAAAAGATTTCATATAAAGAAGACATTACAGTGTTATTTCGATTTTCGACAAGTACATAAATGTTACTTATGACACAATAAATTTTAATTTTTGCATTTAATGGAAATTAACGATAAATTAAGCGTTAATTTTCAAAAGTTAACGATTAAATTTAAATTAATCGTTAACAGCCCTAATTTATATGTTTCTCTGTCGTTGCATTCCGCCAGGGCCGTGAAAAGACTTTTCCAATAACTTGAGCACAGTTGTTTCAAAACAGCGCAATTGTAAGAGTCTTCTTCTTGTGTCCATCCACACTTGGAACATTTAGTAAGGACTGTGAAGAGGAACCCAGACCCTTTGAAGATGTGTGTTTTGAACCATGTTTAAATTGAGCAAATCAAATACAAGAGCCAACAGAGCTGAGGAGGTCCAAACAGCGTCACAACTATGAACATGTTTCACAAACAGTGTCACAACTATGAACATGTTTCACAAACAGTGTCACAACTATGAACATGTTTCACAAACAGAGTCACAACTATGAACATGTTTCACAAACAGTGTCACAACTATGAACATGTTTCACAAACAGTGTCACAACTATGAACATGTTTCACAAACAGCGTCACAACTATGAACATGTTTCACAAACAGCGTCACAACTATGAACATGTTTCACTAACAGAGTCACAAGTATGAAAATGATTCACAAACAGTGTCACAACTATGAACATGTTTCACAAACACAAACCTAGGTCAAAAACATCACCCACGCCACTAAAAATAAATAAACCTACATCCAATGTTTTGCGGCCTCGCACATATCTGACCGACGCCGCGCAGCAGTAAAGAATAACCGCTCAGCAAATTTAGATTAGGATAATATGTGTTTGTGGGATATATATATATATATATTTTACATACCGACCAACGATCGATAGTGGGAACATTGCCTACATCACAAACAAAAACTCCATTACTAACATGAAACCTAGGTCATAAGTCTAAAGCTGATATCCACAAGCGACCTATCACAACACAGTAGTAAGACTTTAATTGTGTGGCGTTGTAGTTGGTGTCCTCGTGCCGTTCCCTCTCTGCGCCGATACTTATGTTTGTTACTCCATCGAAATGGTTTACTTGGTACAACCACCACCATTACTGCCAGCCAGCGGGTCAAGTGGTTAGTTGTCTGGCCCATAACTCTAACAACCGCAGCAACAAAAGTGTTTGTCTGTCTATAAAATTAATCATGCAAAATCAGCTACCCTCTACCACTTGAGAGGTAGGTGGAGCATAGACCAGGCTATTCATAATTTTCTGACACTTTGAATTAAAATATTAAATTTTTATTTATAACGAGCAACAAAGCCCGTCCAATGACGTTCCGCCACCGTTCGGTGGCATGTTGTAACTCCCCTCCAACAGCCGTCTCAACCAGCATTACATGTGCGTCGCGTCAAAAATACTGTTCATTATAGTTAAAATAAATAACTCGTAAAAATAGAGCTTTTTGCTATAAATCCCAACGCGCATAACTCAAAATAAAGTCTTTGGAAGAAATACTGCACCAAAAATAACTCGCTTTGAACGTCCGCGTAAATGGCGTAAACGTGTTCAATAGGATTGGCTGTAGGAGTCATATGTGTTTGAGGGACCAATCGCTATAGATGACCGGACAGAAACTTGCCTTTTATTATATAGGATTATATTCCCTCTAGTGGAGGGCTAGTGAGGGGGCTATAAGTGACCATGGGAGGTAGCACTATAAGTGACCATGGGAGGTAGTACTATAAGTGACCATGGGAGGTAGTACTATAAGTGATCATGGGAGGTAGTACTACAAGTGACCATGGGAGGTAGTACTATAAGTGATCATGGGAGGTAGTACTACAAGTGACCATGGGAGGTAGCACTATAAGTGACCATGGGAGGTAGCACTATAAGTGACCATGGGAGGTAGCACTATAAGTGACCATGGGAGGTAGCACTATAAGTGACCATGGGAGGTAGCACTATAAGTGACCATGGGAGGTAGCACTATAAGTGACCATGGGAGGTAGCACTATAAGTGACCATGGGAGGTAGCACTATAAGTGACCATGGGAGGTAGCACTATAAGTGACCATGGGAGGTAGCACTATAGTGACCATGGGAGGTAGCACTATAAGTGACCATGGGAGGTAGCACTATAAGTGACCATGGGAGGTAGCACTATAAGTGACCATGGGAGGTAGCACTATAAGTGACCATGGGAGGTAGCACTATAAGTGACCATGGGAGGTAGCACTATAAGTGACCATGGGAGGTAGCACTATAAGTGACCATGGGAGGTAGCACTATAAGTGACCATGGGAGGTAGCACTATAAGTGACCATGGGAGGTAGCACTATAAGTGACCATGGGAGGTAGCACTATAAGTGACCATGGGAGGTAGCACTATAAGTGACCATGGGAGGTAGCACTATAAGTGACCATGGGAGGTAGCACTATAAGTGACCATGGGAGGTAGCACTATAAGTGACCATGGGAGGTAGCACTATAAGTGACCATGGGAGGTAGCACTATAAGTGACCGTGGGAGGTAGCACTATAAGTGACCGTGGGAGGTAGCACTATAAGTGACCGTGGGAGGTAGCACTATAAGTGACCATGGGAGGTAGCACTATAAATGGCGCTCTGTGGTTATTGTCCTTGAACTTGAAGCTCTTTCTCCTTAATGAGAACCACTGAACATGTGTCAAAAGTTAACTTTACGTAATGTGTATGAAGTCAGCTGAAAGTGCCATCCTAAAATCCCCTCCTTTGACCCCTCACCCCAACCCACCCCCACAATTCATTACGCCAAGCGACTCATAGTAAAATTCATATTCAATTAATATTCCACCTACCCGGTCGTTTAGTTTGTGTCTGCTGCACTCTAATGCCCCATAAACGTTAAACCAAACTACCAGGCCTTGCGCCCCCACCAACCATACCCCCCTCGAGGTTGTATATTCTCTCCCGCCTCACCTCATGTCATCTTCCACCAGAGGTGGCACTGAAATATTTATTCCTTAAATGATTATGACTAATGAGGACGCGCGGAGATCTTCCCTGGGCCTGCCACACAATTATCAGCAATTGCCAGTCAAGTCTTTCTAATTTAAGAAAGTCAACTTTAAAACCCGCGTTTTATTGCCCTCGCCTTCGTTTCGGTATTTTGTTTAATAAGACGATGTGGTCGGAGGCGAGTGGGTGCAGTTGTGTTGTTTGCTTAACTGTGAAGTTTCATATTGTAACCAGGGGCGTAGGACGCTACGTAGTCATATGGGCTCTTTTGGGACAGGTCAAAGGGAAATTTAAGAAGATGGACAGTTGAGGCGTCCGCTTTTGTTTTTACTTACTCTCCACTCTCCAGGCTTCGCAGTGTTGTACGTGGCTGATTTTGTCTATAGTGGATTTCCGCCACTATCCGGATTTACCAAATACTTATGGCAGATCCGGATGGGATCCGGATATCAATTGTGATTGTATTTGCGAAATTAAAAATAATTTTTTTACTTGTCTCGCGTGTTATATATTATTCAGTCTTATAATTTTTAAACTCTAGTCTATTGTGAATATTAGAATTATACAAAATAATTTAAGTAAGAAATTAATTTATACATTAACAAAATTTAAAAAAATAACAATCGTTTATCATCAAATCATTCAAATCCATGCAAAATCTAGTATAACAATCAATTTCAATACGAGAATAAATAGAAATAAAAAAAAAGATTTTTATAAACCACGTTTTTATAAGCGGACTAAACAGAAGAAAATAATTTAAAACTTATTAGTTCAAGTACTTCGATGTAATTTGACTAAAAAGTGGGGCGGGCGCTTATGAGGTTTTACATATGCGGTTCACTCATTCTCTCACTTATAGATCTCTCTTTTGCCTTCTAAATTAGAAATCTTTAATTTTTATACCAAACACCCACCCCACGTTTTTAGTCATATTAAATCGAAGTACTTGAACTAATAAGTTTTAAATTATTTTCTTCTGTTTAGTCCGCTTATAAAAACGTGGTTTATAAAAAAAAATTTTTTTTTACTTCTATTTATTTTATTCTTTTTAGTCCACTTATAACAACCTGGTTTTTTAAAATATTTTTTTACCTCTATTTATTTTACCAAACACCTCACAAGCGCCCGCCCAATGTTTTAAAAACATTGTGATGTGGTCACGGGGCGAACTCACAGATGTCAACAAAAGCCGACGGTACAGATGCTTTTATATAGACTATAGATAAACTTAAAAGTTCAATAATTTAATAACGGTACATTTGATCGATCTGAAATTTTGATACACTGCATTGTCATCCAAGATCTATCTGTGGTAAAATTTTCAGATCTCTAGGACCATCAGAAGTGGTTCAATTTTACGTTCGCAGATTTGGAAAAAATCTTGGACAATGCCCGACGAAAGCGAGTTAATAAAAACGTGGTAAAAAATATTAAGTTAAAAAGTTACAATTATAGATACTACAATACTACATAAAAGAACAAACTAAGTTAACTAACAGCATATTAAACTTAAATCGTCTGAATAAAAGAACAGTTTTCTAGATCACGACTTCTTGTACATCACACTACATACTCAGTACAACACTGTTCGCTTGGTACACACTACACAGTTCGTTGAACTTCGTTCAAGTTCGTTCATTCAATTCATTTTTAAATGTTCATCGTTGACGTAGACCGTGTCACTGACTGCCATTGTAGATATCAGATAGTCTCCATATGTTTGAAAATATTTTAATAAATAGTATTAAATATTAAATAGAAAGTAGCAAAGTACACCCACTTAGCTCTTACACGTAAATGTGATGAAATCCGGAATCCGGCAAATATTAGGACCAATCTATCCTGATCCGGCAAATAGTAAAAAACCATATCCGGCCACCCCCTAATTGTCAATACAACTATATAGTTTATTAAGTCATCGCTTTAAAGCCCTTGACAAGCTATGACAATAATATAGTTTTAAAAGAGAAACAAGGCTTCTAAAGCTTTTGAGGAAGGGTTTATTTAAAGTAAATTTTTCCGATTTCAGATGTACCGGTGGTCCTCACAATATTGACATTTAAAGACAATCTTTGAACTATCGAGCTACGCTATCTCCAGTCTTCCTACACAATTATTGGCATATGAAATAAAACTAGGGCTGTACCGGATTCAAATTTGTTAAATCCGACCGGAGAGGGATTCGGCCGGATTTATGAAGTGAAATCTGACCGGAGCCGGATTTGTTAAAATGGCCCGATTCCGTATCTGCCGGAGATGAAATGCGGTACACCCCTTAAAAAAACCCTTATAATTAAAATTGACTTTAACATAAAATATCCAAATGGATCGTGAATTCTAACATAAAGAACATATCATTAATAAAGACATGATCAAATCTCAAAATATATAGTTTAAAATTGAAAGGTACAAATAGGTAGATTAAAATAATAAACTATTCTTTTTTTTAAAAACGTATGCTGTAATTAGTAACTGGTTTTTGGCCAATGTCATTTCTGTTGGGTGGGATGTTGTTCAACTCATGATAACATTAATGCTTAACTTCATCACTCTCCACTGTCCACTGTCCACTCTCCATTGTCCACTGTCCACTGTTTGGTGCAATGTTGTTCAACTCATGATAACATTAATGCTTAACTTCATCACTGTCCACTGTCCACTCTCCATTGTCCACTGTCCACTGTTTGGTGCGATGTTGTTCAGCTCATGATAACATTAATGCTTAACTTCACCACTTGCCACCTTTACGAGGGTTGATTGCAGAGATTTCAAAATAGTTTCCATATTTGCTCTTGTCTTGTCCGCCTCTTATTGTGCACCGTGATGCGCTCATTCACCGCTCCCCCAATCGTGCGCACGAAGCCGTCAACTTTTGATGCATCACATGATTTGTCCGGTACAGAGCCTGGTGGTACTATGGGAAACGGAATTCCCTGCCCGAAATGGCCACTTTCTTACATTCACAGCGAGGTCGCCTTGCCCGGCCAGTAGATGTGTCATTAATCTTTGTGTTAACACCCCCTCCCACCCCCTCCACCGCAGCTCAACCCACCTGGCACATTGTCATACCGCCACTGACACCAATGACCAATGTCCCCGCACTGACCCTTCCCCCCCTCCCGGTCGCACCTACGCCGACCATCTGTAAACACGCAGCCAGTGCCAGAGATGAGTCAAGTACCTGGGGGTCAGCGCGTGTCACAAGGGGGTCACGTGAGTTAAGACAAATGGAGCAGGTCGGCGGTCGCTCTGTGTCATGGCGCCCGGTGTACTGTGGGTGGGGGGGGGGTAGAAGTCTATGTAAGATGGGGGAACAATCCAGCAAACAATTGCCACATTTATTACAAACTGGAAATTCTTTTACTTTCCAATCCAAATTTTAGTGAACATTTTCATTTAATATTTATAATTTTACACAATGTAGCATTCAACTGGTCTCCTATCAATTTATTTCACAGATATTTTTTTTTAATTAAGACTTGTAACATCGCGAAATGTAAATTTAAAGTGACAAAACTGGTTTTTAGTTTTGAAAATTCCTTCCACAAGCGAAACTGGTGTGTAGAAAATATTCATGTAACATAAAAACTCGTGTTTTTTGTTTTTGTGTGTGTGTTGTTGTTGTTGTTGTTTGCTATCTAATGACAATGTTTTGACAGTGTGACTCGGTTGTTATGACAAGGATGTCATTTCGGAGCCCCCGATGTCATCTCAATGGTTATGACAAGGATAGGATGAGATTTTCGAGCCCTGATGTCATTTGAAGGATAATTTGGCACTGAAGGATGAAGCGAGGGGATGCTGCTCTGCCAACAGGTGCGGCTTGTCGCAAGGGACGCTATTCCCATAAATCTGAAAGCCTGACACGTTCAGAAGCGCGAAGACGTGGCAGTGATGCGAGGGGAATAGGGGGTTGTGGGGAGGAGGATTTGCGATATAATTTGCTGTATACGTATCAAAGCAAGTTCAATTTCACTCTATAAGAGAACTCTAACATGAAACGCGCTTATTAAGTTTTGAGTATGTCGTTATTTATATCTTTAGCGGCACCGTTTTATACAGTATTTCCGCTTATATAATAACTAGTAACAAAGCCCGCCCAAGGACGGGAATAAGTGTAGGGTGACCTGTGAAGTTCATGGACGCTATGTTTTGGTAGTTGTTATGCTGAAGCGGTTGCAGGACATTGTCGTCGCAGGGCAAGGGATGTGGACAACAACAACAACAAAAACAGCAAAAACAACAAAAACTACAACAGCAACAACAACAGCAACAACAACAGCAACAACAACAACAAAAACAACAACAACAGCAAAAAAACAAAACAACAACAACAACAAAACAGGAACAACAAAACAACAACAACAAAACAACAACTACAACAACAACAGCAATAAAAACAAAGCAACAACAACAAAACAACAACAATAACAACAACAACAAAAAACAACAACAACAACAACAATAACAGCAACAATAAACAAACAACACTTAAAACTCTTGCCACTACCCCCCAGGACCATCAAGGAAAAAGCAGAATTGTCATTGGAATAAGCGGCAGGCATAACTTCAAGATGGGAACAACATAATGAATTATGACAAAACAAATGCACCAAAAATAACTCGTTTTGAACCTCCGCGTAATATGTAAATTTTTCTCCGCTAGTGATTGGCTGTAGGAGTCATATGTGTTTGAGGGACCAATCGCTATAGATGACGGGACAGAAAGGACAGAAAGGACAGAAACTTGTCTTTTATTATATAGGATGTTCGAACTACAGAACTAACATTGATATCATTAATAATTAAATTCATTTTCCATGGAAGAGATTCGCGTTTATTCTTTCAAATAATGCGCTTGTTTATCCCACTCCTAGTTTGTCGACCCCTGCCCGAGTCCTTGCTCTGATTGTTTCCCTTGTTACAAACTAGTTATTGAGTGATTAAAGTTATTAAAAAATAATGTTCGGCCTCTGATTTGAACCGTAGGGAAAATTATTTTTAACGAACTTCTGATACGATCTGGCAACTGCGATCTGGTACTTACTTGGGAGAGATGGCAGCGCACTTCTCCCAAACTAGACACGCCTTCTTTTTACCGGGTTAATTGTTTTTTAATCAGGTGGAAGAGGATGGGTGTGTCAGACAGCCCTCTCTCCCCTCCATGTTATTTTTAAATTCTCCGCCCCCGACAATCGTTAAACGGACTCCCCATGTTGATAGCGCGGACACGGGCCAAAAGTGCAATGTAAACATTGGAGCAGACAACACGACATCCACTTTCTGCAACGTCAACCACTAACGGTGCATGGTATCATGGCGTATGTCAACAATAATCCAATTTCCATGAATGAATTACGGCAACTGATTGTTAGAGATGTCAGACGGTGAGGAAATAAATTTAAATTAATTTGAAAATAATTTTTAACAAATTTATTTGATTTTAATGGGATGAAAAAGAAAAAACGAAGAAATGTATGAAATGTAAATGCAGCAATCAATTCAAAGTTAGCCGGCTGAACGCTGGAATTAAGAAATTCAATGTGTAAAACGCCAATGTGACGGGATAGTAAATTAGAAAATAGAATGTTTTTATTGGCTTCAAAATAAATTACCGTTGAAATAATTTTTAATGCGTCGAGTATATCTAAGTAAATTTGTTTTGAAATAAATAATACCTGGGAAAAAATAATGTTATGCACTTTTTCGAGAGTATCTTCGATTGAAATGTTCAATTTTGTGAGAAAGTATGTGTGTTTGATTGTTTGGTTAGGGGAATGTAGAGACACTGACTCAGGATAGAGATGACTGGAGACACTGGCCCAGGATAGAGATAACTGGAGAGATTGGCCCAGGATAGAGATGACTGGAGAGATTGGCCCAGGATAGAGATGTATGGAGAGATTGGCCCAGGATAGCGATGACTGGAGAGACTGGCCCAGGATAGAGATGACTGGAGAGACTGGCCCAGGATAGAGATGACTGGAGAGATTGGCCCAGGATAGAGATGACTGGAGAGACTGGCCCAGGATAGAGATGCATGGAGAGACTGGCCCAGGATAGAGATGCTTGGACAGACTGGCCCAGGATAGAGATGCCTGGAGAGACTGGCCTAGGATAGAGATGACTGGAGAGAATGGCCCAGGATAGAGATGACTGGAGAGATTGGCCCAGGATAGAGATGACTTGAGAGACTGGCCCAGGAGAGAGATGCCTGGAGAACTTCTGTAGATGGTTTATGTCCTTGGAAGGAATGTAGAAGTCTGCTGCTTTTTGACGCCGAAAAGTCAGAAGATACGGTATACATGACTGTTAGGAATATGACCTCTGGTCAGTAAAGGGCAATGTTAAAAACTCCTGATCATGATGGTGTCATTCTACCCATGTCTCTGTTTGTGTCTCACGACATAGTTTCTATTGGTACAAACTAAGATTGCAGTGTCTCACGGCATAGTTTCTATAGGTACAAACTAAGATTGCAGTGTCTCACGGCATAGTTTCTATAGGTACAAACTAAGATTGCAGTGTCTCACGGCATAGTTTCTATAGGTACAAACTAAGATTGCAGTGTCTCACGGCATAGTTTCTATAGGTACAAACTAAGATTGCAGTGTCTCAGGACATAGTTTCTATAGGTACAAACTAAGATTGCAGTGTCTCACGGCATAGTTTCTATAGGTACAAACTAAGATTGCAGTGTCTCAGGACATAGTTTCTATAGGTACAAACTAAGATTGCAGTGTCTCACGGCATAGTTTCTATAGGTACAAACTAAGATTGCAGTGTCTCAGGACATAGTTTCTATTGGTACAAACTAAGATTGCAGTGTCTCACGGCATAGTTTCTATAGGTACAAACTAAGATTGCAGTGTCTCACAGCATAGTTTCTATTGGTACAAACTAAGATTGCAGTGTCTGTTATATTTAAAACATCTGCATTTAAAAAATGAGATGGGTGGCGCGATGCTGTACATGGCAATCGCTCGTCTTCTGTCATTTGTCATCTGTCTTCTGTCATAACTTTCTTGAGTTCGGTATTTACCCCCACTATTTAATGTCGTGTCGCAATAAACCGGATATGACGTGACCCCATACGTCACCCCAGTAATGGCTTCCACCTTGTAATTATCAATTTCTGAAAGAAGTAAAACAAGCCTACGTCATACCACGACAATTTTCATCGTCTATGGGAGGGGGGGAGTCTTTAAGATAAATGTGTTATTGTTTAAAATCCAAGTCACGTGTGTGGGTAAGAGAAAAGAAAGGGTTTTGTTGTGATGGGAGTTATTTTAACAGCCCCGACCCGCCCCTTCTTGATAACAAATGGAGCATAAAGAAATCGTTACAACGAGCGTTAATTACTTTATATTTTTGTATATTGATGAACGTAGTTAGGTCAAATTTTATCCCAGTAAATAAAACGTAATCACAGCAAGCAGAGATCGATTAATTAATCCTGTGCTCACAACCGGATGAGCCATGTCGAATTATGGCCCTTGTTTAGGGCACATTCATCAAGTGAATACATAAACATTTTAACAAATGTCAAATCCAAAAACAACAATACAAATTTATGTTTAGGCAATTGGTCTATGCCACCTACCAGTCATCACCAGCATCTGGTTGACACAAGTATTTCAGAATAATTAAATGATTTAAGACCTAACTAGATCCCACAGAATAGCATCCCAAACTGACAATTAATGGTAGAACTGCTAAAAACACAATCCGCGCAAGCACTAAATGAGTCAATGAAATTAGTATCACTCCAAAATTTTCCGGTAGACTGCGTTCACTAAATTAAAAATATAAATATCTTCGTGATGACAATAGATGTGTGTGTGTATGATGTGTGTGTGTGTGTGTGTTTTCAGTTTTATAAGTTTGGTGTGTTAATGATATATTTGGTGTTTGATTTGTTTGATGTGTGTATGATATTTTTAGTCTGATGTGTATGATGAAAACGTCTTTGTTTCACGTTTTAAATGACATACATTCTACATTACCAAGAGTTCATTCTATTATATTTCAACAAGCGCGACACCCGTGCTACGCTACGATGTCGGCAAAACTACTTTCATATTCTCTTTTCTACCCACTTTGAGTGATGATATTGATATTGATGCCTGCCACTACCAATGAAGAGTAACCTTTAAAAGTTCACAAAGGTGACCCTCTACATAAAAATAATAGTGCCACCAATTAGCGCCAATCTGAACCCAGTGCATACATTTCTTCTTCTTTGCATCGTTTCCTTTTCGCAAATTGTTATTCTCGACACCAAAATGTTTATTACTTTACGACTAAATTTTGAATTTTAAAAAAATAATCAGCGCATTTTATATAAGACGAGCAACAAAGCCCGTCCAAGGACGTTCCGCCACCGTTCGGTGGCATGTTGTAACTCCCCTCCAACAGCCGTTTCGACCGGCAGTACATGTGCATCACGTCAAAAATGCAATTCATTATAGTTAAAATAAATAACTCGTAAAAACAGAGCTTTTGACTATACATAACAACGTGCATAACTCAAAATAAAGTCTTGGAAGAAATACTTCACCAAAAATAACTCGTTTTGAACATCCGCGTAAACGTGTTCAATATGATTGGCTGTAGGAGTCTGTAGGAGTCATATGTGTTTGAGGGACCAATCGCTGTCGATGACCACACAGAACATAGTCTTTTATTATATAGGATGTTAGCTTTGTAAGTATAATTAGACATTTAGTTATAGCATTGGTGGATAAATTTTAAAACAAAAACAAAAAACAAACAAAACCTTAAGACACACGTATTTCATTTTGCATAATCAGATATTGAAGAGACCTGAAAGCAGAATATTCTCTCTTTCGGGTGCCTGGGCCCTTATTTCATGTCTCTATATAAGATTTATAAAACAAATATATCATTAAACAACCGTGAAAGGAACTTAAGGGAAATGTTGTGTGACACACAAGTATATGGAAATGTTGTGTAACACACAAGTATATGGAAATGTTGTGAAACACACAATTATATGGAAATGTTGTGAGACACACAATTATATGGAAATGTTGTGTGACACACAAGTATATGGAAATGTTGTGTGACACACAAGTATAGAGAGGCATTTTAGTCGTCTTATAACTAACTTAATTCGTGGCTTGTCTAAGATGTGTTTTCTGTCATTCTTTTTTTTTAAAGTTCCATTATTTTTAAATAAGTTTGGTAAGACAACTTTAAATTTTACCCCAACAATTTATCAGACTAATTCCAGTCATAGATAAAACGTAATTAAACACAATGGGAATGACTAGTTACTGGTTATAGATACATCTAGTTCTGTAACTGTTTCTGTGACTTTATTTCCACTCCTGAGGGGCCAGGTGTATGAAAAATGTAAAATTTCGTTTGATGACGTCAGTTGTGTGTGTGAGTGTGTGTGTTTATTGTGTGGTGTGTGGTTTTGTGTGTTGTATGTGGCGCCAGGTGTATGATAACAAAAGTAACATGACGGGTCCACGTGTGGCCAAGTTAATACAGAAACACACACCACCCTATGGACCCCAACAACAACAACAAAACAATCCCCTTTCATTGTAATTTTGAGGTAATGATGACAAGGTCATAATACTTTCAGTCCCCCCCTCCCATGACAATGTCCCCAACTAGAGACCTTTGACCTACATCCGCCATATTTTCATCTCAGAGCTACCGCCCACAGTGGTTCTCGTATTGATGTCATCTGTCGTCTTGAATGGTATAAACTTGGTTCACCAACGACAATTGTGTAATGTTGACAACTCTCTCTGTTAGCTTAGTTTAGATAGACAGCACTCGTTACAGAAACTCTTTCAGTTAAAATTGTTATTTCCACTTAAACAATATTTTAAACAAGGTGCCATTATTATCATGCTGAAAGTTTTGAAAACAAACTCATCGGACTGGAATTGAGGCATCTAGTTTGCAGGAGTTCAAGACTTCCTGCCAGTTGGACATTAACATTGTGACCTCTTCTCTACAACCTACTCCATTGACTTGAAGATTTCTTGACTTTAAAACTGTAATTTTTTTTTACAAGTGATGAAGTAAGGCAACAAACTAACGGTCTTTATTATGTCTTGCGTACGTTGTATGTTACTTTTGGTTGTATGTTACTTTTGGTTGTATGTTACTTTTGGTTGTATGTTACTTTTGGTTGTATGTTACCTTCGGTTGTATGTTACCTTCGGTTGTATGTTACTTTTGGTTGTATGTTACTTTTGGTTGTATGTTACTTTTGGTTGTATGTTACTTTTGGTTGTATGTTACTTTTGGTTGTATGTTACTTTTGGTTGTATGTTACTTTTGGTTGTATGTTACTTTTGGTTGTATGTTACCTTCGGTTGTATGTTACTTTTGGTTGTATGTTACTTTTGGTTGTATGTTACCTTCGGTTGTATGTTACTTTTGGTTGTATGTTACTTTTGGTTGTATGTTACTTTTGGTTGTATGTTACTTTTGGTTGTATGTTACTTTTGGTTGTATGTTACCTTCGGTTGTATGTTACTTTTGGTTGTATGTTACTTTTGGTTGTATGTTACTTTTGGTTGTATGTTACTTTCGGTTGTATGTTACTTTTGGTTGTATGTTACTTTTGGTTGTATGTTACCTTCGGTTGTATGTTACTTTTGGTTGTATGTTACCTTTCGGTTGTATGTTACTTTTGGTTGTATGTTACCTTCGGTTGTATGTTACTTTTGGTTGTATGTTACTTTTGGTTGTATGTTACTTTTGGTTGTATGTTACCTTCGGTTGTATGTTACTTTTGGTTGTATGTTACCTTCGGTTGTATGTTACTTTTGGTTGTATGTTACCTTCGGTTGTATGTTACTTTTGGTTGTATGTTACCTTTTGGTTGTATGTTACTTTTGGTTGTATGTTACTTTTGGTTGTATGTTACCTTCGGTTGTATGTTACTTTTGGTTGTATGTTACTTTTGGTTGTATGTTACCTTCGGTTGTATGTTACTTTTGGTTGTATGTTACCTTCGGTTGTATGTTACTTTTGGTTGTATGTTACTTTTGGTTGTATGTTACTTTTGGTTGTATGTTACTTTTGGTTGTATGTTACTTTTGGTTGTATGTTACTTTTGGTTGTATGTTACTTTTGGTTGTATGTTACTTTTGGTTGTATGTTACCTTCGGTTGTATGTTACTTTTGGTTGTATGTTACTTTTGGTTGTATGTTACCTTCGGTTGTATGTTACTTTTGGTTGTATGTTACCTTCGGTTGTATGTTACTTTTGGTTGTATGTTACTTTTGGTTGTATGTTACCTTCGGTTGTATGTTACTTTTGGTTGTATGTTACCTTCGGTTGTATGTTACTTTTGGTTGTATGTTACTTTTGGTTGTATGTTACTTTTGGTTGTATGTTACCTTCGGTTGTATGTTACTTTTGGTTGTATGTTACTTTTGGTTGTATGTTACCTTCGGTTGTATGTTACTTTTGGTTGTATGTTACCTTCGGTTGTATGTTACTTTTGGTTGTATGTTACTTTTGGTTGTATGTTACCTTCGGTTGTATGTTACTTTTGGTTGTATGTTACTTTTGGTTGTATGTTACCTTCGGTTGTATGTTACCTTCGGTTGTATGTTACTTTTGGTTGTATGTTACTTTTGGTTGTATGTTACTTTTGGTTGTATGTTACTTTTGGTTGTATGTTACTTTTGGTTGTATGTTACCTTCGGTTGTATGTTACTTTTGGTTGTATGTTACTTTTGGTTGTATGTTACTTTTGGTTGTATGTTACTTTTGGTTGTATGTTACCTTCGGTTGTATGTTACTTTTGGTTGTATGTTACCTTCGGTTGTATGTTACTTTTGGTTGTATGTTACTTTTGGTTGTATGTTACCTTCGGTTGTATGTTACTTTTGGTTGTATGTTACTTTTGGTTGTATGTTACTTTTGGTTGTATGTTACTTTTGGTTGTATGTTACCTTCGGTTGTATGTTACTTTTGGTTGTATGTTACTTTTGGTTGTATGTTACCTTCGGTTGTATGTTACTTTTGGTTGTATGTTACCTTCGGTTGTATGTTACTTTTGGTTGTATGTTACTTTTGGTTGTATGTTACCTTCGGTTGTATGTTACTTTTGGTTGTATGTTACCTTCGGTTGTATGTTACTTTTGGTCGTATGTTACTTTTGGTTGTATGTTACTTTTGGTTGTATGTTACCTTCGGTTGTATGTTACTTTTGGTTGTATGTTACTTTTGGTTGTATGTTACCTTCGGTTGTATGTTACTTTTGGTTGTATGTTACCTTCGGTTGTATGTTACTTTTGGTTGTATGTTACTTTTGGTTGTATGTTACCTTCGGTTGTATGTTACTTTTGGTTGTATGTTACTTTTGGTTGTATGTTACCTTCGGTTGTATGTTACCTTCGGTTGTATGTTACTTTTGGTTGTATGTTACTTTTGGTTGTATGTTACTTTTGGTTGTATGTTACTTTTGGTTGTATGTTACTTTTGGTTGTATGTTACCTTCGGTTGTATGTTACTTTTGGTTGTATGTTACTTTTGGTTGTATGTTACTTTTGGTTGTATGTTACTTTTGGTTGTATGTTACCTTCGGTTGTATGTTACTTTTGGTTGTATGTTACCTTCGGTTGTATGTTACTTTTGGTTGTATGTTACCTTCGGTTGTATGTTACTTTTGGTTGTATGTTACCTTCGGTTGTATGTTACTTTTGGTTGTATGTTACTTTTGGTTGTATGTTACCTTCGGTTGTATGTTACCTTCGGTTGTATGTTACTTTTGGTTGTATGTTACTTTTGGTTGTATGTTACCTTCGGTTGTATGTTACTTTTGGTTGTATGTTACTTTTGGTTGTATGTTACCTTCGTTGTATGTTACCTTCGGTTGTATGTTACCTTCGGTTGTATGTTACTTTTGGTTGTATGTTACTTTTGGTTGTATGTTACTTTTGGTTGTATGTTACCTTCGGTTGTATGTTACTTTTGGTTGTATGTTACTTTTGGTTGTATGTTACTTTTGGTTGTATGTTACTTTTGGTTGTATGTTACTTTTGGTTGTATGTTACTTTTGGTTGTATGTTACTTTTGGTTGTATGTTACTTTTGGTTGTATGTTACTTTTGGTTGTATGTTACTTTTGGTTGTATGTTACTTTTGGTTGTATGTTACTTTTGGTTGTATGTTACTTTTGGTTGTATGTTACCTTTGGTTGTATGTTACTTTTGGTTTGAGGACGAAGTTCAACTGTCTCATACCCTGCTCCCCTGTCAATTCTCAATGCTCCACCAGTTCACCCTTAAACTTTCCAAACCTTCCACCCTTTCACTCTTCCATCAAGCCACACTTCCACCAAGCCACTCTTCCACTAAGCCACTCTTCCACCAATCCACTCTTCCACCAAACCACTCTTCCACAAAGCCACTCTTTCATCAAGCCACTCTTCCACCAAGCCACTCTTCCACAAAGCCACTCTTCCACCAAGCCACTCTTCCACCAACCCCCAAGCGCACCCTTCCGGCAGTCCACCCCCGTCCCCCCCCCCGACCCGTACAGACATCCCAAACGCACCCAACAAAATCCGGTAACAAAGCGACATGTTTAATCCCCTATCAAATATACGATCTCTTGGGGCGTTTTATCTTTTAATAACCAACTTCAGACACAAAAGTTTCTAGAGCCATAACTGCGGAACCCTGTCCACCCCACTTTGTCGCGGCCAGGGGTCCAGTCGCGAGGTTTTATTACAAACTCCAAACCTAACGGTCAGTGAAACGTTTGAAATGTAATTCAATAGCCAACGATGATGTTACGTGGCTAAAGTTGTGGCAATATTCAAGCTCAGGCCCGGAGATGGTCGGCACGCATGATTGATTTCTCAGTGTTTAAGAAGAAGAGAAGGGGGGGGGGAACGATTGACTCGGGTGGGGGAGGGGGCCAGCTTGTTGAGATAGTTAAAGCCAGAACGTGGTTTGGAGGGGGGAGGGGGTGGTTGGTCCACCTTGACATCTAAAAGTGTCAGGCTATCCTCTCTAGATGACGCCCTAACTCCTGTCTTATACTGTGTGCCTCATATTTTATAGTTGGGTCAACTGATATCTTATCATAGTGAACACCTTCGTTGTTTGTTGTTTCCATGTTCAAATTTTTCATGTGCAACAGGTTTCATGTGCAAGAGTTTTCATGTGCAAGAGTTTTCATGTGCAAGAGTTTTCATGTGCAAGAGTTTTCATGTGCAAGAGGTGTCATGCGCAAGAGTTTTCATGCGAAAGATTTTTCATGCGCAAGAGGTTTCATGTGCAAGAGTTTTCATGTGCAAGATTTTTCATGTGCAAGAGGTTTCATGTGCAAGATTTTTCATGTGCAAGAGTTTTCAAGTGCAAGAGTTTTCATGTGCAAGAGGTGTCATGCGCAAGAGTTTCCATGTGCAAGTGTTTTCATGCGCAAGAGTTTTCATGTGCAAGAGTTTTCATGTGAAAGAGTTTTCATGTGCAAGAGTTTTCATGTGCAAGAGTTTTCATGTGCAAGAGGTGTCATGCGCAAGAGTTTTCATGCGCAAGATTTTTCATGTGCAAGAGGTTTCATGTGCAAGAGTTTTCATGTGCAAGATTTTTCATGTGCAAGAGGTTTCATGTGCAAGATTTTTCATGTGCAAGAGTTTTCATGTGCAAGAGTTTTCATGTGCAAGAGGTGTCATGCGCAAGAGTTTCCATGTGCAAGTGTTTTCATGCGCAAGAGTTTTCATGTGCAAGAGTTTTCATGTGCAAGAGTTTTCATGTGCAAGAGGTGTCATGCGCAAGAGTTTTCATGCGCAAGAGGTTTCATGCGCAAGAGTTTTCATGCGCAATAGTTTTCATGTGCAAGAGTTTTCATGTGCAAGAGGTTTCATGTGCAAGTGTTTCCATGTGCAAGAGTTTCCATGTGCAAGAGTTTCCATGTGCAAGATTGTTCATGTGCAAGAGGTTCCATGCGCCAAAGTTTTCATGTGCAAGAGTTTTCATGTGAAAGAGTTTTCATGTGCAAGAGTTTTCATGTGCAAGAGTTTTCATGCGCATCAGTTTTCATGTGAAAGAGTTTTCATGCGCATCAGTTTTTATGTGAAAGAGTTTTCATGTGCAAGAGTTTTCATGTGCAAGAGGTTTCATACGCAAAAGTTTCCATGTGCAAGAGTTTTCATGTGCAAGAGTTTTCATGTGCAAGAGGCTTCATGCGCAAGAGTTTTCATGCACAAGAGTTTTCGTGTACAAGAGCTTTCATGTGCAAGAGTTTTCATGTGCAAGAGGTTTCATGTGCAAGAGGTTTCATGTGTAAGAGGTTTCATGTGCAAGAGGTTTCTGGTGCAAGAGTTTCCATGTGCAAGAGGTTTCATGCGCAAGAGTTTTCATGGGCAAGAGTTTCCATGTGCAAGAGTTTTCACGTGCAAGAGTTTTCATGTGCAAGAGTTTTCATGTGCAATAGTTTTCATGTGCAATAGTTTCCATGTGCAAGAGTTTCCATGTGCAAGATTGTTCATGTGCAAGAGGTTCCATGCGCAAGAGTTTTCATGCGCATCAGTTTTCATGTGAAAGAGTTTTCATGCGCATCAGTTTTTATGTGAAAGAGTTTTCATGTGCAAGAGTTTTCATGTGCAAGAGGTTTCATACGCAAAAGTTTCCATGTGCAAGAGTTTTCATGTGCAAGAGTTTTCTTGTGCAAGAGGCTTCATGTGCAAGAGTTTTCATGCACAAGAGTTTTCGTGTACAAGAGCTTTCATGTGCAAGAGTTTTCATGTGCAAGAGGTTTCATGTGCAAGAGGTTTCATGTGTAAGAGGTTTCATGTGCAAGAGGTTTCTGGTGCAAGAGTTTCCATGTGCAAGAGGTTTCATGCGCAAGAGTTTTCATGGGCAAGAGTTTCCATGTGCAAGAGTTTTCACGTGCAAGAGTTTTCATGTGCAAGAGTTTTCATGTGCAAGAGTTTTCATGTGCAATAGTTTCCATGTGCAAGAGTTTCCACGTGCAAGATTGTTCATGTGCAAGAGTTTTCATGCGCAAGATTTTTCATGTGCAAGAGTTTTCATGTGCAAGAGTTTTCATGCATCAAGGCAAGGTTGATTGTGATCATTGTTTTCAATGTGAGAAATTTGGGAAAAAACGACATTGACCACTGGTCAGGGTAATAAAATTAATAATTTCTAATGGTATCATTATACCTAAAGTCGGCATCTCTCGTTTCATCTACCCCCTCCCCCCACTCATAGCCCTTTAAAAAGGACAACTTTTTGGATGTTGAATTCAGGTCAAGCTCTGACTGTGACGATGAAACTAAATGTGCCCAGGCCTGGGCTGCAATATCAATTACAACTTGAAAATATTATAATCTTAAAAGATTGAATTGAATCTAATATATTATTACCTTGACGCTAAAACATGTCTGGTAAATACTTTTGGTTTGACACATTCCTTGCCCTGCAGTCAATTCGGTAGGGGACAAGACCTTTCTATCGAATCACTCAAACATTTGGTCATTTCACCAGTGTATTTATTAGACATATTGTTAAAAGTTTATGAATTTCTGTGGAAGTAGAGACAGAAATCAAATACAAACAGAAGATATCATGAAAGAGACGTATTCAGCCCCAAGATTGCACCCGTTCAGATTGCACCCGTTCAGATTGCACCCGTTCAGATTGCACCCGTTCAGATTGCACCCGTTCAGATTGCACCCGTTCAGATTGCACCCGTTCAGATTGCACCCGTTCAGATTGCACCCGTTCAGACTCTATATCTTGCAGCACCTTGCAAGTGCCCTAAATCATTTTTATTAAAATATATCATCTTTCCTGTGCCCAGATTCTATTAAACATTCTAAAATACGCCATCATCTCTGATCTGATGTAGGGCAGATAGCTCGTTGTCACGGGCGAATCATGCCATTATCATCATCTCAAATCTGTCGTTTGTTGTCGCTCCTGGTCACTGTGTCCCCCCCCCCACCCTCCTTTTCACCCTCCGTGTAGTTAGCTCGATGATAAGCTAGTGGTCAACGATAGCCCGTGTCCGGCTTTGTGATTTCATCTCCATCCCCGCCTCGTCATTTAATCGTGGGCATGTCACTCCAGCGGCGAGCCCCCGGGCCGTGGACTCGATGACGTCACATGGTCCGGGTGTCCGGTTAAGTGGGTCAGTTACCGGGAGAGCTGGTATTTTAATCGCGTCATTAGCGTCCATAATAGTCAGTGTGTATTGGATAGCCATGGGGGCAGTTAATCGTAACAAATTTGACTATAGCGTGTTTGGAGGATAAAGGTGTGAGTAATGTTTGAGAGACTAGGATATAGCCATTGTTTCTAAAGCTACTTAAAGTTATATCCGTGGAGTACTCCCTTAGCCCTTAGACATTACTTCAGTACTTACAATACCATTGTCTCCCACAGACATTACTTCAGTACTTACAATACCATTGTCTCCCACAGACATTACTTCAGTATTTCCAATACCATTGTCTCCCACAGACATTACTTCAGTACTTACAATACCATTGTCTCCCACAGACATTACTTCAGTACTTACAATACCATTGTCTCCCACAGACATTACTTCAGTACTTACAATACCATTGTCTCCCACAGACATTACTTCAGTACTTACAATACCATTGTCTCTATAAGACTGAAATTAAGTACTTACAATACCATTGTTTCCATAAGAAATTACTTCAGTACTTATAATAGCTTTGTCTCCCACAGACATTACTTCAGTACTTATAATAGCTTTGTCTCCCACAGACATTACTTCAGTACTTATAATAGCTTTGTCTCCATACAACATTACTTCAGTACTTATAATAGCTTTGTTTCCATACAACATTACTTGAGTACTTATAATAGCTTTGTCTCCATACAACATTACTTCAGTACTTATAATAGCTTTGTCTCCATACAACATTACTTAAGTACTAGGGGTGTATCGGATTTTGGCTCCGGTACATCCATAATATGGCCATTTTTACAAATTTGGCTTCGGCTTAGGCAGAATTTCAATTCATAAATCCGGCCCCATCTGGCTGGCCGGTAGAGCCATAAAATATATATAATAGCTCCGGCAAATCCGCAATCCAGCAATTTTTACAAATTCGGCTCCAGCTTCGGCCATATTTCACTTTAAAAATCCGACCAAATCCGGCTCCGGGCACATTTTAAAAACTTGAATCCAGTTCACCCCTATTCAGTACTAACAATGCCATCGTCTTCTTTAGTTCCTTTTTCTACTTTCTTGACTTTTTATTGATGCAATTATTTCTTACTTTATTTCCGAGTTGATGCCTTTCTTTCTTTCTTTCTTTCTTTCTTTCTTTCTTTCTTTCTTTCTTTCTTTCTTTCTTTCTTTCTTTCTTTCTTTCTTTCTTTCTTTCTTTCTTTCTTTCTTTCTTTCTTTCTTTCTTTCTTTCTTTCTTTCTTTCTTTCTTCTTTCTTTCTTTCTTTCTTTCTTTCTTTCTTTCTTTCTTTCTTTCTTTCTTTCTTTCTTTCTTTCTTTCTTTCTTTCTTTCTTTCTTTCTTTCTTTCTTTCTTTCTTTCTTTCTTTCTTCTTTCTTTCTTTCTTTCTTTCTTTCTTTCTTTCTTTCTTTCTTCTTTCTTTCTTTCTTTCTTTCTTTCTTTCTTTCTTTTCTTTCTTTCTTTCTTTCTTTCTTTCTTTCTTTCTTTCTTTCTTTCTTTCTTTCTTTCTTTCTTTCTTTCTTTCTTTCTTTCTTTCTTTCTTTCTTTCTTTCTTTCTTTCTTTCTTTCTTTCTTTCTTTCTTTCTTTCTTTCTTTCTTTCTTTCTTTCTTTCTTTCTTTCTTTCTTTCTTTCTTTCTTTCTTTCTTTCTTTCTTTCTTTCTTTCTTTCTTTCTTTCTTTCTTTCTTTCTTTCTTTCTTTCTTTCTTTCTTTCTTTCTTTCTTTCTTTCTTTCTTTCTTTCTTTCTGTTGACATTTTCCTTTTCCATTTCTCTCCCCCACGTTGGGTCACCCCCGAATGTTCCCTCCATCACTCTCTCTTTCCACTTTTCTCCAACCGCTTTCCTCTCTTATATGCGCACCTCTCATCTTCTCTATTATCACGCCAATGATTTGTTCACCTCTCCCCATCGTCTTATCTTTCGTTCTCTCTAGTCATACACTTGTACATATACAAATTTAACCCTTTCATTTCTCTGGCTTCCCTGTACAAGTGGTACCTACTGACCAGTGTGACCTCCTCCAACTGACCAACACATCAGCGACAATCAGTTGGTAATGTTTGTTTTTTAATTTGTCTGGTCTATACTTTGTTTGTTGTATCGAGCCTCTAACATTGGAAACAAAAATACATTTAAAAATAGCCAGGAAGTAAAGGTGTAAGAGAACGCTAAGGTAAAGGTGTAAGAGAACGCTAAGGTAAAGGTGTAAGAGAACGCTAAGGTAAAGGTGTAAGAGAACGCTAAGGTAAAGGTGTAAGAGAACGCTAAGGTAAAGGTGTAAGAGAACGCTAAGGTAAAGGTGTAAGAGAACGCTAAGGTAAAGGTGTAAGAGAACGCTAAGGTAATGTAACAAAAACAGTGTAATTAGTAACAAGGGGTTGATATGACGATCTTCGCAAGTCGCCTGTTACTAGTAACAGTGCGCATCTTTCAATCATTGTAAGAAACTAACATAAACTACAAGGATTACAAGTTACTTAAGATAATCCGCTGTTCGTCTTCTAAAAATGTTTAAGGGGATTTCTTGAAGAAATTTTATAAACTAACATCACACAGTCGGTACGGAAGTAAAGAATGAGGCGAGCCCTTGATTAATCGACATTTTGTTGTATGTGCCAAGGGACAGAGTACAAATCAACTAAGGACCAAGTACCGAGACGTATCAGTGAGGAGTCACCAGCGAAACGCTACGTCCGTATTTACTTAGTGTCTTAAAAACAAAAACAAATTACATCAACTTCATCAGCGGTTCCCCGTTTTTAAAAATTGGCCTACTTTTTTAAACCTTGGAACATAAGTGACC
The DNA here is from genome assembly GCA_944989445.1 of Ampullaceana balthica. Lineage (NCBI taxonomy): Eukaryota > Metazoa > Mollusca > Gastropoda > Lymnaeidae > Ampullaceana > Ampullaceana balthica. The sequence continues at coordinate 113,525 of CALYLW010000572.1, forward strand.
CTTGAATTTATATCCAAAATAAGAGAGTCCCTGACAGTAAACAAATTATTAGTGTCACAGTCTAGTCAATAGTATTTTATTACGTTCTTTCTCCGTTAAAAAAATTAAAATAAAACTAGCGCAAATGTATTATTTATTTCACATGGACATGTTTCTCGCTTGTTAGATTAAGCGAGATTGGACAATGGTATGAAATTATTGGACTATGGTAGGATATTATTTGACTATGGTAGGAAATTATTGGACAATAATTCGACAGTACTTTCATTAAATTATTATTTGTAAAAAACGGTTGTGTAACATCACTAGGACTGTTCCCTGGATAGTCCTGGCCCAGGTCCGAGGTGATGGTCAGTAGGTAAACAGTAACAGAAATAAAGTTCAGCTGGACAACGAGGCTCATGATTAGACTTGAATTATTGTAGGTTTTACAAAACAATTCATTAAAAACATTAGTTGAAGAAAAGGGAACTAACAACAACACCCCCTTAGCAAATATTTTTTAGGTGCTAATAGTAAGATGCATTGTCCGTTTAACCGTCAACTATAAATTAATGAAATTATAATTAATTGTTTCACCGGGACGGCAGGAGACAGGGACGTCACCTAGGTCAACATTGTGATTGTCAATGATTCGCCAGTTTGCTAGAATGCCCCCCCCCTTGAACAACTTCCTCCCTGCATCACACACACACTCACACACACACATATATACATACACTCACTTTTTAATTTTGTTTGTAATGAATTCAATGTAAAAATTTCTTAATTATTTTTTTTTAAATTGAAAAACATCCATGAGCCCTAAAAAATATAATTTAAAATGCAATTGGGTCAGACCTGTGATATGGACTGTTGTTCCTCTTATTCCCCATCAAAGGGCCGCCCCTGAAGCCCATGATCTACAAGTGTAAATGGTGTTGATATACGCAATGAATTAATCTGTTTTGTTTGACTTGGTAACCAAGGAATAAATGCGTTTGATTGACTCTCAGAGGCTAGGCTGCAATGACAGCAGTTCGAGTCCCTGTTGTGGTCTAGCCTGTTAAAGTATGAGTCGGTTGGACAATGCTCCCCTTTCATTTGAGTCACCTCATCTTAGACAGCATCAAACCACCTGTTAACTTCGTGCCCCACGCTAGACCTAGCCGGGGAGGTTAGGGAGGTGAAAGCGTCCCACATGAAGACAATCTTGTATGGTACTGCTCAACAGATGGAGCAGGTTGCCCAGGTGTTGGCCAAGGCCTAAAGAGAGTTATCTCAGGCCCATAGAATATGTGTTTAGTTTAGTTAGTTTGATTGACTTGGTTCCAATGAATAAATCATTTTTCTTGACTTTGTACCCATGAATAAATCAGTTTTCTTGACTTTGTACCCATGAATAAATCAGTTTTCTTGACTTTGTACCCATGAATAAATCAGTTTTCTTGACTTTGTACCCATGAATAAATCAGTTTTCTTGACTTTGTACCCATGAATAAATCAGTTTTCTTGACTTTGTACCCATGAATAAATCAGTTTTCTTGACTTTGTACCCATGAATAAATCAGTTTTCTTGACTTTGTACCCATGAATAAATCAGTTTTCTTGACTTTGTACCCATGAATAAATCAGTTTTCAGATTGTCGCACATTATTTTGACAGTGTGGCGTGAATGAAAAGAAAGAATACAATTTCCGGATGTTACTTATTAATTTGATGATGACGCGCATTTCATCAACCTACAACATCCGGTTACAAGTCGGGGAACATAACCCCTACTGACAAAACGGAAATAGGGATTCATTTCATTGTTTGATGACTAGTTTACAAATGAAATAATTGTAAACACATCAGTTTTATTTTATCACCCCCATCATAAACCCCTGTGGCACCTCCCCCCAATAGCTCCCTCCCACGGCCCTGAAACGGCCATCACACGAAAAAAAAATCCAGAGGCGTGATAACGACTTGGCATCGGGGAGGTGCCAAGGGCGCCGAGTGCTAATCCTTCAATTTATTCAAATTTTCCTACCTTTTGGATTAAAAAAAATATCTTTTTGTCAAGGGCGCCAAAAAATAAAGTAGCCAAGGGCGCGGCAAACCCAGTTACGCTTCTGACAATAACAATAACACAAAACAATAACACATATATGACGTATATGTGCTAAGATTGGTTTACTGGTCCGAAAATTACTATCTTATTTTAATTTTTCTTATGCACATAATCCTTTTTTTTTCTTAATAAACAAAGAATTTTGTAAAATAAAAAAAACATTTTGCATTAAGAACAGTTTAAAAGCGATCCATCTATAGCATTTTTCTAGATTTAAAAGTAAGCATATCATATATATTATATTTATATTCAAACTAACCCCACACACACACACACACACATATAAGGAAAAAAGTTTTTATTTTCTAATTTTTTTAAAACAAATAAAATAAACACAAATATATTAAATTAAAATAAATATTACAGTTAACTTCAATAGTAATAGTAAAAAAAAATAATAAAAAAATAAAAAGGAACTTTTACAAATGTAATAGAGATATAAAACTAAAATGCTACCTCACTTTGGTGAGACCTGCACTAGAATATGCATCTTCTGTATGGGACCCATCCACCAAAGAAAACATTGATAAACTAGAACAAATTCAAAAAAGAGCTGCCAGATTCATTACTGGAGAATATTCGAAACTGACAAGAGTAACACCATTAGTTAAATCATTAAACCTTGAAACACTAGAGGATAGAAGAACCAAGAGCAAAGTAGTAATCATACATAAAGCAATTAATTCTAATTTAGAAATACAACACAAAGATAACTTAATACAACCCTCAGATAGACATAAGGATAAAAACACCTTTCTTATTCCGTATGCAAGAACAAACACATACAAGTTTTCCTTCTTCCCGTCCGGAATTCGGGCGTGGAATGGGTTGCCTGAAGAATCCAGGAAAACCAACACTTTATCAACATTTAAATCTCTAATAAAAATGCAGGACTAAACACAAACCATAGATAAGCGTAGGACGCAATAATCTTCTGTATAGAAGGAGCGTCTGTAAACAGATAAGATAAGACAGATAAGATAAGATAATTTAATATTTTCATTTCACGGTTGTTGGTGGTCACTTAAGATTACACGAGATTGAAAAATGCTGTCACTTCATTGCTATTGAAAAAAGAAAACGGTTTTGTGATTCGAGTCACAATTAGGATCGTTGTTGACCAGTTTGTTGATATTTAATTAATGAGAGAACTTTTGGTGGCACAACGAAAGTCAAGGTCAAGGGTTTTTGTAGCTGAACCAGGTTGATTAAAAAAATGTACGTAAAACATTCATTCATGTAATGACGTCTGGTTGTATGCCTGTAAGCTACACCCTAGTTAATGTTTGTGTAAGCAACCAACGTGTCCGAAAATTTCCGTTCTAAATATTTCATTAAAGTACAAAAAAGTAAACTATTTACAGTTTACACGAAATAAATAGTTTTTTTCCCCCTTTAAATTCAGAAAGCTGTACAATCATTGGTCTGTCACAAATATGTCCGCAACTGTCACAAACAAGTGCCACGCTTGCCGACGGTGGAAAATCCAAGCCTGCACTTTCGTTTTGTTCGTCCTTGTCGGTAACAAATGGTCAGTGATGACAAGTGGACCAGTCCGGCTGGGTGACCACATTCCCGGCGGTTTATGTTGGATTAGACAGACAAGTGACGGCACTGTACAGACACGGCCTTGTAGGGCCGCCTGGACTAATGTGCTACATCTTCAAACACGAGTCGACCAGGCTGTTGAACCACGTGACCCGCTCCGCACTCGAGCTTGCCTCGGGTGTCATAGAGGTATACACCAGGTACTAAGCTGCTCTTCAGTTCTAGAAGTCAGACACAGTCCCATGCTAGGGCACATGTCTCTCTGTAAGACATTAAGGATGACAAAGTCCCCATTCCAAGGCGCATGGTTGTCCGAAAGATATGAACATTCCAGGGCGCATGGCTGTCCGAAAGACAGTAAAGCAAACAGATGCAGGTGCATTTAAAAAACAACAACTTTTTTTATTTAGAAAAAAAAGATTAATTACATAGAGGTCAGTTTTAAGAATGGCAGCATGTTTTTTTTTCAATTTCGTCAGTTAAAAAAATACATTGATATTTCCCCATAATCATAATCCTTCCGTCTCGCACGACGATGGTGCATCACCGTTGGTTTGGGTTGCATTTCCTTGTCTGTCTGTGCAGTCCTATTCTTGAGTGACAGTCTTTACCTCAGCTTTTACACACGAGATAATTCACCAACTGCAAACGTATTCATAATTCGACACATTTTCTTGACGTTCGTATTCTTAGACCAACTGAACCGACTTAAAACGTTGCAAACTTATTTAATGTCAGAGTCGTCATACACGACTTGTTGGTCAACACTGACCTCCAGTGATCCACAGTCAAATGTTGCACCTCACCTTTGCCCCACTTCACCTTCTGCAGACGGGACATCGCATTGTGAGCGCAGCAGTGGCTAAAGAAATGTTTCAAAATGTTCCTATCTTGGTATAAATGACTTTCACCGCGTTGATCGTTCATTGGTCAAATATGCTGGAAAGTCATGTGAAGTCTCAAAATATTTGTGTAAATTTCAGTACGAATCACATCGTAGACCTCTATTTGTTTGTACGCTTTTACTTACTGACAGAATGCATTTTTAAATATTCCAAAAATGACATCCAGCTCCGACTGGTTGGTGGTTATATCGAATTGGTAGGGTGGGGGGGGGATGAGGGAGTGGTCAGCAGTAAATTTCGTGGTATACATTCTTCACAATAGATCAGTGATGTATGGCAATGAAGCTGATGATTTCTCGCAATGCTTCAATGTATTTAAATATTTAAGTCTTTCTATCCACATATCAGTATTTAAATCCCCATATATCGTTCTCTAAGTAACCCTTAGTTCAGTCTCTATGTTCACATAATATATCAGTCTTTTTATTAACATACATCAATCTATAATTCCACATAAATCAATCTATGTTCACATATATCAGTCTATATCTTCACACATACAAGTTAATATGTTCTAATATTTCAGTCATTTTGTTCAGACTTAAAAGTCTATGTGTTCAGACATACCTGACTATATTATCACTTATGACACATACCAGTCTATATGATCACAGATACCAGTCTATATGATCACACAGTCTAGTCTATATGTTCAAATATTCCAGTCTATATTATCACATATATTAAACTATCGGATCACTAGCAGCACGAGGCTAGAACTATAACTTCTTCCCCAGATAAAATTATTTGCTTGTTAAGCAACCACAGAAACAATTACATTGATATAGCTGGGAGCTTGAACGAAGCAACGCACGATGGACGGGGTGGGGGTGGTATGGACACGAGGGTCTTCTTCTTTGCTGTTTGGAGGGGTCTTTGGACACAAGGATTTCCTGGAGATACACGGATTCCCCCTCCCCCCTCAACTTTTTTCGATTGTATGAGGGTGTCGGTGCGTAGACACAAAACAGCACTACACCGTTAGAATTGTTATCGTCTTAACGATTTTTTTATTTTCCTGCAAGGAAGTATTTGCAACCGAGCAGCGTGTTATAAAGTGCAATAAGATAAATAGATAATCATATATATATATATATATATATATATATATATATATTATATATATATATATATATATATATATATATATATATATATATATTTACCCTCAATTATGTATGACTGACTCACTTTGGTCTAACGCTAAGGGACATCACTCTGCTTTTTTTAAAATTGAAAATTTAGACTTAAAAATCATAATCCTTTTGGTTTTCAGATTAACATTAACCAAACAACGCACAAACCTTTGACGTCAGCATTTGTTTTTATAAACAGTGCTGACTGACTCAAAGAGTTATTTTTTGGTGCAGTAATTTGGTGCGCTGCTTTCTAAAATTAGTTTAAAAATCGTGTTGTGATTAGCACTGTAAAAAAATATTATATAAATACTTTGTGAACATTTCAGGAATATTTCGTATTTATCATACAAGGATAAGTTACTTGGGCTTTTGACAAAAAAAAATAAAAAGTGGGTGCCGTAGGCACCCTACAACCCCTTTTATAAAATACTTTGTGTAGATTTAAGTAAGTTTAATATTACGTATTTATCACACAAGGACAAGTTAGTTCGGCTTTTGAAAAAAGTGGGCGCCACAGCACAACCTAATAACTCTATATTTTATCAAGCTTCTGGTAGATCGCTAAGTAAAACTGATAAATGAACGATATTTTACACGCCCTTCGACTATATAACTCATTATCACATAACGGGGCTGGAGAAATTTACGGAATATATATAGACAAGTTAGGGGGATATAACTATATACGTCCACACACGCCGCATAGAATAAGATAAGTAAATATACGACCAGGCTAAAGGGAGATAAGTACTTATAACCAAGCCAAGGGGAAAGAAGCACGGGTTTTATTAATCGCCAAGTATCCAGAACTTGATCGTACAAGCGTCCCTGTCAGATGGGCTGACCCTCATGACAAAAAAGATGATATTACCTCCCTTGGAAATGCCGAGCAACAGTAAACATGATATGGTGTCAGCTTGAGTTGGGCCGGGGGGGGGGAATGTGGGGTCGGTACGTGGTGACACCTATGGATGACACTGAAGACGATACATGAACGAGACGGCATGGCAGATGAGGAAAGTCGTATTTAATAATTGGGCTTGTTGTGTCGTTTGCAGGGGTACTGCCAGGTGAGACAGCGGTTCTCACATTTGTTCCATGGCACCTTAATGATAATGTTGGGTACGGGGGTGGGGACATGGTATTGGGGGTGGGGGAGTAATCCTCCCCATTTCCCCCTGACCGCAACTCTCGAATCAATAAACGCAATTTGAAAACTACGCTTTCGGCATCTTTCAAGTTTGACCTCCTAACCCAACCTAACAAACACATAAATATACACAACCTGAGAGTCACTGGCATCCATTCAACAACTAACTAAGTTCATGAACAAGTGTACGAACATTTCCCCGGTCGTTTCTTCATTTCCTCAAATTTGTCCCTAGAAAACTTCATTTACACTTCGACTCGTAAAATGTTCTCCCAACATTTGGAGCTTCAGACATGGATGTTCTTCAACTGTTTTGTTTCCTTGTTGCCACCACTACCGGAGAAGACTTTTTGTCAAAAGTTTTAAATTTAATTTTCAAAGCACTTTCTACCATGTCTTCCTCCACAAAGCAGAATATTCATTTGTCACGCTTAGAAACTTGTGCCTACCCTACGAGTATTATAACCTCGTACATCGACCATACATTTGCATATAAACTGCACAAAACAAGATCATATTGTGCCGCTAAGCAACGTGAAGCGAATGTCTACATCGATCCCACGTGAGGACCCACCAAGTTGTAATATTCACTATGAGGGACACGCTGCTTTTGGACGTTTTGTGCTCAGCTATAAATCGTAACATTAATTAAAGTGTTAGAGAAACAAAAGAAATGAAATAAAAAGTGTCTATTTTGTTTTTATTATTATTTATTTTTATTAATTTTATTTTTTTTTAAATTGAAAACGTATTTTCTAAATTTTATTTTAGCTTATATTTAAAGACTGAACACTGAACACTGAAATAATACAGTAAACACTACCGAAATTCGTTTTATTGTTTAGTTTGAAACAAAAAAAATGAGTAGCTTTATAATCTTAATTTATTACTTAAATATTCAAAACATATTTATTAGTTTAATAAAACATCTAATGTTTCTTATTTTAAAAACAGCATAAAAACAAGAACAGAGCAGAAAATTAATTTTAAAAATAATAAAAATACAAATTAGTTGTTAACGGCAAAAAAATCATTTGTCATAAATCACGCGGTCGGAATGCAAGGCTTTCTGACTCGGTAAACAGATGGTTCGAGAGTAAAGTATATGTCTCCACGGTATATCACGGAATGGCGTCATCACAAGCTAAAACCCTCCAATGAGTAAGGCCACTTCCCTGTATAAACGTGCAGACAGATTAGAGCAGTCAAAAATTGTGACCAGTTCGTGTCTTGAATTTTTTTTATATTGCAAATATTTGTTTGTTAGCCAAGGACTCCAAATAATTGTCGCAAAAAATAATTTGCTTCTGTCATTTGCTACAATGTAATCGTGTACACAGACAGCTTCGTCTGTGTATTCGGAGTTAGTAAAGAACAGCAGCAACGTTTGACCCAGCGGTCGACAGCCCATAAAATTATAAGACCCGCTTTTATCTTTATTGAATACTTGTGTTTCTTCGCCTTTACAAACAAATGTTGGGAAATTAGGTGGAGGGCCGGACTCAGCCTTTGAAACACTCCGTGCAAAAGTGAAAATTTGCGCCCCTATGTAATTTCAATTTAAGTATTCTAATTAAACAACCCCGTAAAAACAAAGTTTTTGACTATAAATCCCTTTTATATGAGACATAACTAAAAGTATTGATTATGTTGTAATTACATCTCCCCTGGCTTTAAAACCGGGGGGAAGGGGTTGGGGGGAGGGATGTGGACATCGATGGGTGGCGTCAACGCGTGAACTCAACTGGCACGTAGAAGAAAAACAAAAACAAACTGTGAATTTGAATTAGATGTTATATAGAGATAAACTAAAAGTGCATTAATTTAATTAAGGTACGTTAGATCGATCTGAAATTTTGATAAGATGTTATTTTGAGTCTATGTGCGAAATTTCAGCTCGATAGCATCACGGGAAGTGTGTCATTTTTTACTTTTGTTTTTCCGCCCGCGAACGACAGAGATCACGACAGAGATCACGACAGAGAGATATGAAGAGATGACGACAGACAGACAAGATTTCGAAGTTGATATAAGGGATTTAAAAATGGTATATGCCTTTTATATAAATTTTTAGCGAAAATCAAAATATATATATATATATATATATATATATATATATATATATATATATATATATATATATATATATATATATATATATATATATATATATATATATATATATAATTAAAATAATTATTTTTTTTTAAATTAAAAATTCACTTTAACTTAAACTTTCACACAGAAATTAACAAAATACTTGTAATAACGTTTTACTAAAAAAAATTGCTTCATTTAAAAAAACAAAACAAAAACAAAAGTTAACATTAGTTTATACAATTAGGTACCAAGAACCTGACAGTTTGAGGACCGCTACCTCCTGGCGTAGGGAGACAGAGGAGATGGAAATTTACAAAATATCGCTAAGGTCTTGGTGGGGTGGGGTGTAAAATTGCATAAAATCTTAAAGATTTCAAAGGTCACATGATAATCTCGCGGTACCTGAGTTACGTTCCAGTGGACGATGAAAGGCGGAGGGTTAAATTAAAATAGTACAAATAAATAACGAATAAATTTGTAAGGAATGCTTCGTTCAAACTCTTAAATAGTGGGGGAAAATTAACAAAAATTCTTAAAATGCATAACGCAAAGGAAAACTACTGTAGATATTTTGTTTGGAACATCAAAAATAATTATAAAAATAATTTTGACTTTCCTACATTTAATTCAAATATTACATGTCCATACTCAGGCCGGGGACGCTAACAGTACCAAGGGTTGTATACAATAGCAATGAATCAGTAACGTATAGAATGCTCCACACTATAATTTCTACCCCCTACCGCGACAAAAATATGTCATATCACCCTATAACCACCAACATTACCACCCTCGTCTGCCCTTCGTCTCTCAGAATCTCGCGAGACGGCGCAATGACAAAAATGTATGACACGGAAGACAAATGGTGTTTGTGCCGTCATAAAATGTCATAACACGACCTGGGGCCGGCGGCCCACCCTCACCCAGACGGTAACTGATATTCGTCGACCGTTTTGTTTTCTTTCTCCCTCGAGTTAATAAGTCGGAAACACTATACGGACGAAGTGACAGGTCAGAGGTTAGACCCAGGGGCGTGTAAAGACGGAGAGAAATAATTTGGGTGTTATTTTATAGGTGTAGCCCAAGCAGATTCATCTGTGTTTGGATGTTGAGGACTAGCGTGAACTTTCCCAGCGGTGGGGAGGGACTAGAGGTGGTGGTGGGGGTGACAACAGACCGCGGGGAGGGGGGCGTTAGTCTTAAAGTTAAGTGAGATTATGAATTTTACAGATGGGATAAACGAAGTCTTACATTCGTCTAATTGATTAGATCTAATGGATCTCTGACAAAGACGAGTACACTTCCCGTGCGTTTTTAAAGGATATTATCAAAGACAGGCTTCATGTTATTCTTTGCTGTCATCTGTTATGTCAGGCTTCATGTTATTCTTTGCTGTCATCTGTTATGTCAGGCTTCATGTTATTCTTTGCTGTCATCTGTTGGGGTCAACAACAAACATAGACCGCGCATTCAATGAAACATTTTATAAGCAAGCTCCCTGGCCATTCTAAACGAAACCCAACATATACTTATTAGGACTGTTAACGATTAATTTAAATTTAATCTTTAACTTTTGAAAAATTATCGATTAATTAATCGTTTATTTCGATTAAAGCCAAGAAAGGAAAATGTATTAAACGTTCTTGTTGAAAATCTATATAACACTGGAATGTATCCTTTATAAGTCATCTTTTAACCAACTACGCAAAAAAGACAAGTGTGTTGACTTTATTTTGTTCAAGTGATGAGCGGGTCTAATTGACAATATAACCAGCCGAGCTGAACAATCGTTCACATAGAACTGAGGTAACTGGTATGCACAAAACGGACTTGGCAAGGAATGACATTATCGGATATCGGTGTTCATTAAGTTTCCACCATTGTAGAGGGTTAATGGATTCAGGAACTTTCATCTGTATTTTGTAACGTAGTAATTTATCAAAAGAGCTGTCTTCATTTTCTGTCTCTGAGTCAAACTTCATTACTGCCATTTATTCTTTAGCTTAATACGCTTTTCATTTGGTTTGATAAGTAGGCGAAGTGTTAGAACCATGGTAGGCAAACGATTTCTCCCAATGGATACAATAAACTTTATCAACATTTTGAACATTCCCGTCAGTCAATAGTTTAAAACCAAAATTTTCGTGTAATCGTCAGGAAATTTGTTGTTATTTATCGGCCGCTATTATATATATATATATAACTTTTTGCCTTTCAATAATTTTTAAGTTATGGGTCGATTAATCGTTAAAAATAATTTAATCGTAAAAAAATGTTAACGATTAATCGAGAAATTTATCGTTAATTTCCGCAGCCCTAATAATTATACCAACTTTTTCCTACTCATACCAGTATACCTACTTGTTTCTACACATACCATTATACCTACTTGTTTCTACACATACCATTATACCTACTTGTTTCTACACATACCATTATACCTACTTGTTTCTACACATACCATTATACCTACTTGTTTCTACACATACCATTATACCTACTTGTTTCTACACATACCATTATACCTACTTGTTTCTACACATACCATTATACCTACTTGTTTCTACACATACCATTATACCTACTTGTTTCTACACATACCATTATACCTACTTGTTTCTACTAATACCATTATACCTACTTGTTTCTACACATACCATTATACCTACTTGTTTCTACACATACCATTATACCTACTTGTTTCTACACATACCATTATACCTACTTGTTTCTACTAATACCATTATACCTACTTGTTTCTACTAATACCATTATACCTACTTGTTTCTACTCATACCATTATACCTACTTGTTTTTACTTGAGTTTTAAAAACAATATTATGTTTTCGCCGGAAATGAACGGAAAAAATCATAAGTCAAAATGCATTTGATAAAAGTACAACCCACACTACTAACAGTGGGAATTTTCGGTCCAGTTCGAATAATGCTTCTCATCTTTGGTTAAATGGTTTGTTTTAACTTAAGCAGACCACGGCAACCCAACACCCCCACCAACCAGACCCCACCCCTCACCACGGCAACCTAACACATGCACCAACCACAGCCCCACCCCTCACCACGGCAACCCAGCACCCCCACCAACCACAGCCCCACCCCTCACCACGGCAACCCAGCACCCCCACCAACCACAGCCCCACCCCTCACCACGGAAACCCAACACACCCACCGACCAGACCCCACCCCTCACCACAGCAACGCAACACACCCACCAACCAGACCCCACCCTCACCACGGCAACTCAACACCCCCACCAACCAGACCCCACCCCTCACCACGGCAACCCAACACCCCCACCAACCACAGCCCCACCCCTCACCACGGAAACCCAACACACCCACCAACCACAGCCCCACCCCTCACCACAGCAACGCAACACCCCCACCAACCAGACCCCACCCCTCACGGGAACAAATGTTTAACTCTAGAATCGATTTCATGAATACAAATTTCATTTTCGTTATTACTTTTTTTATTGATGTTATTTTTTAAAAACCTTTGAATTGAGAACTTTGTACATTCTAAGTTTTACGGTAACTTGAGTCAGGTGAATTACGGTAACAGTAGAAAACCTGGCTTAAAACTTTCTTAAACCAAAACATTTTGCAAAGATATTTTTAATATTCCGCTTAAGGTGGAAAAAACAACAACTTTGTATAAGAATAGTAACAATGCGTCATAGTGTATGACGTCTTCCGGTTTGAGAAATGACAAACGATTGTATATAAAAAACAGTGATACCTCGAGATACTAGTTTAATTGTACCGTAAATTCGCTCGTATCTCAAAGCAATTTTCCCTATTGAAATTAATTGAAATGCCATTAATCCGTTCCAGCCCAAAAATTTGCTACCCCTAATTGTTTTTGTTGTGTGTTTTTTTAATAAGAAAAATGCATTTATAAATGACAAATATTGTATAAAAACATAATAAAAGAGAATGTAAAGCAAAAAAAAAGCTGGTTTTATAAAGTGTACAAACATATTTGTATTTTGGTCGCTTAAATGTAACTTACACACAACTTAAATGCTGCTGTAAGCTTAATTTTAGTCACTGCTTTTCTCTTCACTGGTCTTTGACTTTTTCGCCGGATTCAAAAAAGAAAAAAAGTTTTTTTTTAAAACTGTCCAAACAGGTTTGAATCTTTCTTCCTTTCAGAATGCTGCGGAAATGATTTAGGCAAGTGTCATTAAATAGCTCCAATGCACGACCAGTTGCAACTTTTTCGGGGTGTTTCTTTTCCACGAACTGTGAAACTCTCTCCCACAATCCCAAAATCTTTTATCTCACTTGTAGAGATAACCTCCTCCACCCCTGGCTCAACCTCCTCCACCCCTGGCTCAACCTCCTCCACCCCTGGCTCAACCTCCTCCACCCCTGGCTCAACCTCCTCCACCCCTGGCTCAGCCTCCTCCACCCGTGGCTCAACCTCCTCCACCCCTGGCTCAACCTCCTCCACCTCTGGCTCAACCTTCTCCATTTCTGGATCAACCTCCTTCACCTCTAGCTCAACCTCCTCCACCTCCGGCTCAACCTCCTCCACCCCTGGCTCAACCTCCTCCACCTCTGACTCAACCTCCTCCACCTCTGGCTCAACCTCCTCCACCTCTGGCTAAACCTCCTCCACCCCTGGCTCAACCTCCTCCACCTCTGGCTCAACCTTCTCCACCTCTGGATCAACCTCCTTCACCTCTAGCTCAACCTCCTCCACCTCTGGCTGAACCTCCTCCACCCCTGGCTCAACCTCCTCCACCTCTGACTCAACCTCCTCCACCTCTGGCTCAACCTCCTCCACCTCTGGCTCTTCCTAAAAACCAATTTCTTGCAGGACCCCCCCCCCAAATGCTGCTGTGACTGTAACTCTTGTAATTCATCTGTCGTCAGTTCCTGTGAGTGCTCGTATCTCAAATTTCGCTCGTATTTCAAAACAAAACTCGCTCGCTCGACAGCTCGTATCTCAAATAACTCGTATGCTAGACACTCGTATCTCAAGCTACCATTGTAATCTTATCCTGGCAGATCTTATAGGTGTAGCTTTGATGACAAGATCACAACGTGAACGTGACGTCATTTGAATTACTTTCATCCACATGACCAAACATATTTAAAAAATGTTTTTTATTGCCAAACATAACATCAGCACTAACAAAAAAAGACACGGCACACTAATAAAAAGAGTCCAAGAGTACACAACAAAGGGACGCTATCCCACAAGCCAACCAATAAAATGCACTGCTCTTTATTTAATGAACATGTAAGTACCCCGGGGAAATATCCGATCTGTGCGCCTGACTGGTTCTCACATTAGTGGGGCTCCCAGGACCCATGCTGCAGTCTCATGTGTGGTGAACAGGTTCTCACACTGGTGATACCAGGACCCGCATACTACAGTCTCGTGTGTAGTTAACAGGTTCTCACACTGGTGATACCAGGACCCATACTACAGTCTCGTGTGTAGTTAACAGGTTCTCACACTGGTGATACCAGGACCCATACTACAGTCTCGTGTGTAGTTAACAGGTTCTCACACTGGTGATACCAGGACCCATACTACAGTCTCGTGTGTAGTTAACAGGTTCTCACACTGGTGATACCAGGACACATACTACAGCGTTATGTGTGGTGAACAGGTTCGCACTCTGGTGGTTGCACCACAGCCCCACTGCAGACTCTTCCACTCATTCTCATCTCTACATGTCCTTCTCTTTCTTTCCCGTCTCTCGTGCCCAGCCTTCCTTTCTCCCGCTGTCACTCTTTTCGCGATTACTTATTCTGTTTTCTCTCTATTTTAATTTCTCAACCGTACTCTAAATTGAATTCTCTCTCCATGATGATGGCGCTATTAATTGTTATCGGCAGATATCCTTTTGAGAGGCATATATTGCAGAAATCCTGTTGAGAGGCGCATATTGCAGATATCCTGTTTAGAGGCACATATTACAGATATCTATCTTGCGAGGCAGAGAGGTATAGATATGCAGATATCCTATTGGACATGCTCATATTAAAGATATCCTGTTGAGAGGCACAAATTGCAGATATCCCTGTTGAGAGGCGCACATTGCAGATATCCTATTGGACAGGCTCATATTAAAGATATCCTGTTGGAGAGGCTCATATTAAAGATATCCTGTTGGAGAGGCACATATTGCAGAAATCCTGTTGAGAGGCACATATTGCAGATATCCTGTTGAGAGGCACATATAGCAGTTATTCATGTTGAGAGGCACATATTGCAGACATCCTATTGAGAGGCGCATATTGCAGAAATCCTGTTGAGAGGCACATATTGCAGATATCCTGTTGAGAGGCACATATTGCAGATATCCTGTTGAGAGGCACATATTGCAGATATCCTATTGAGAGGCGCATATTGCAGAAATCCTGTTGAAAGGCACATATTGCAGATATCCTGTTGGAGAGGCAGATATTGCGGATATCCTTTTTGGAGATGCCCACATTGCGATCTAAACTAAGCCAAATCCACTGTGCCAGGCATATTTCAAAATGACGTCACAACACACAACTTCGAAGCAGAGGTTAACCAGCGTTTTAAAAATAAATTCCCATCTTACAATTACAAGCAAATATTTGTATAAAAAGAAAAAGACAAATGGAGTGAAACTGATGCGATATAGTTTCATTCCTCTAAAAATAGATGTTATAACTAGGAATTCCCGATGTCATGAGCTTTGGGTATCCTGCAATAAAGTCCTAAAAACAAGGATATGGCTATCACACTATAAAACTGTCAAGGTTAACGGTTCCACAAGTTCGTTAACTTTATTAAAATCATGGCATTGGAACAGGGTATGTTTAAAGTGAATGAAGGGGAGAGAGTGGAGATGAAGATAGACTGGAGACAGTGGCCATATTGGACATTGTAAAATGCTATTTTCTATTTTGAATGACAGAAAAGAAAAAAAAGTACTTAAAATGTTTTTAGGGACAAATACGAATCAAGTTAGACTTTTAACATTTTTTTGTACATAACCCCCAACCCCACTCCAAACCAAACCGGCGTATTTTCTTGTTTCGAAGGGAAATGATATTAAATTCTCGTTTGAAAGTGGCCACGCATCCGAGACAAACGAGATTCCACGAGATCTATTGGTTTGCGTCACTCTAGGCCTGTTACCGCGCAATTGAAACGAGGGTAGCAATTTGACTCTGAATCCCGACTGTGTTGGAGTAATAAACCAAAAAATTCGAGGAGTTGGCGAGGTCTTTGTCCGCCTTCCTTCCCACCCCACCACAATGACCCCCTACCCCCCCCCCACACACACACGTTACTCGCTTTTAACTGTTGGGATTATATGTAATAACTGTACCAGCTTAGCGGAGGAAATTCGAGCGGTCCGAAGTCCAATCCTGGACTTGGTCAGTAGATTCTGAAGCAATTTTCTGGCGGTCAGCGAAGGAAATTTAGGATTTCAGAAACGTGGCTGTAATGAGATTCTCTGGCTGTTTATCAAGGATATATGACGGCCGGTGTCCGTGTGGACGGGCGAGTAGGTGGGGGGGGTGAGGGGAGGATGTCATGGGCGGACGGACTTATTTGGGGCTTGGGTGGAGACGACATCAATGAAATCAATGAAATCAATGAAATCAATGAAATCAATGAAATCAATGAAATCAATGAAATCAATGAAATCAATGAAATCAATGAAATCAATGAAATCAATGAAATCAATCAAATCAATGAAATCAATGAAATCAATGAAAGGTTTTTAAAGACTTGATTTTTAAAATAAATATATTTATTGTCTCATTTGGTGACTTTCACGGAAAGGGTATTATTAGTGTGTGTTTATATCTTATGTCTGAAAGAATGTCTTTATGTAAGTGCGTTGGATTGACTATTAAAGAATGTTGTGGATGGCTAAATTTCTGTATTGATAGGATGTCTGTTGGACTGTCTGCGTTCGTGTGTAACAAGTCTGTTTACATTTTATTATTTATCCGATGTCTGCCATTTTGTGTAGGGCTTAGTGGATACGCCTGGTGGATTGTCTGTGTTTCTGTTATATCATGTGGATACTCTGAATCCATCCATTTCAGGTCTGGAACATTGCCGGCTTCTTCTAGGTTCAATGATTATATGTGATTACATTTGTCATGCGCGTTGAATCATCAGCACTGGGCCGGAATTATGGAGTAAAAAAAGAAAATAAGACCTAAAATTAATGAATTTTAGGAAAGGGGATATTTGTTTGAAGATAAATGGGTTGTAAATAGTTTCTTGCTTGTACAATTTAAGTTCATGTAGGGGGGTTTTAAAAGGAAAAATTATGTCGTCAAATAATACAAGTTGTTATTTACACATTATAAAAATGTCCACCTTATTCAAACAGTGGTATAATTTTTACGCCGAAGGGTTGGCGTCCACCTGGTAGGTACCGTTTCATAATGCCCATGATTCCTCATGCGGTGGTCAGTCTGCGAGTCTGACCTGTCCACTTTTTGCCCTCCTTTGAAACGCAGTGATAAAACCTGTATCTTCAGTACTCGTGTTTAGATTAGCACTGAAACTTTTCGTCTCAACCGACACGTGATCATTGTGTCATTACTGTCTCATTTATCATAAAAATCCCCGGTGAAGATAAGACTTTTTTCTCTCTGTAATCTGATTTCCAAACAGCAAAGACCCTCGTAGGCTTGGAAGCTATGACACGGTCGGTCATCGATAAGGATGACAAATCTGTTTCCGCGGCGAGCATGCACTAATTTGATAAAAGATCATCTCACCAGTTTTTGTTTCGATCCAGAGTTTTTGATATCATCATTATCATTATTTCGTGTCTAATTTCAATCTTGTTTCATGTTTTTAAAACAACAATTTTTCATTTCGCCGTGACGTTTGTGTCTGTGTGTGCGTGTGTTTTTGTTTGTTTGGTGTGTGCGTTTATTTGCTCGTTATTAATCTTGCTCTCCAGTTTTCAGAAATACATCTGTTTAGGATGGATCCGAAGTACAGTGCAAAGGCGTAACTAGTATCTGAACGGTTGGTGGGGGTGGGGGGGGCAACGATCTTACAGGAAGAGAGCTATATAGAGCTATAGAGTTCTATAGAGTTCTATAAAGCTATATAGAGCTATAGAGTTATATAGAGTTCTATAGAGCTATATAGAGCTATAGAGTTCTATAGAGCTATATAGAGCTATATAGAGCTATAGAGTTCTATAATGTTCAATAGAGCTATATAAAGCTATAGAGTCATATATTCTATAGAGCTTATAGAGCTATAGAGCTATAGAGTCCTATAGAGTTATATAAGGGTACAGGACCAGATCGGAACACGTTAAACTTTAATATTTTTACGGCAGCACAATCACAATATGCCCTCCCCACATCAGCTGAAATAAGATGGACCCAATAACCCAATAATCAATAGATGATAGGTTTTCTTTTCTGCCAATGTATTCCATTCAATTTTATGTGTAGCTCTTCTTTACCGTGGTGCATTCATTGTCTCAACAAATATTAGAGTGCCAAATAATAAATTGTAGATCATGACTCAATAAGACACTCATACTATTAATAATCGCATCGCTCTACGTTTCACTCCCCTCCTCCTAAATTTTCTTAAAAAGGATGCAATTTTAATCTTTTTAGCAAAAAAAAGGCGTGGCTTTTATTCTTTTGAGAATCACTGGCTCACACCGAAGAGGTTAATATTAAATGTAATAGACCTATTTATCCCCTCGCATCTAGTTTTCATTTTCTCTCCTTCACTTAAATAATTATTAAGTTTCCGAGACAAATAGAGAATATTACAAAGCTATCCATCTTCTTGCTACAGAGGGTTTGCTCAATCTAAAAAGGGGGGGGGGCTGTCCATGCCGGGGATGATAAGCGACCACTGCGATAATACACACTACAGAGGGTTTGCTCAATCTAGGGGTCCATGCCGGCGATGATAAGCGACCACTGCCATAATACACACTACAGTTTAAAGTCTCACGTGCAGTATTAGAGACCATAATAGAGATAAAAGCGAAAGTCCCGGGGACCCAAGGTTCAGGGGTTCTCAAAGTTTGCAAGCAGAAAATTTCAAGCGAATCCATCGTGACCTTGTAACAACAGCTACGAACCCATCATAAAAGCGGTCGCCTGGCAGAGGTCTACACAAACATTAATGTCTGGACATCTTCCTTTCCACACCACTAATTTTTAGACCTGTTGTTTATAAACACTAATGTCTTGTCATCTTGATGTCGTAAAATCTTGATGTCTAGACATCCTAGTCTACATCCATTATGTCTATACACAAGGCTGACCTGAAATCTTGATGTCTAGACATCCTAGTCTACATCCATTATGTCTATACACAAGGCTGACCTGAAATCTTGATGTCTAGACATCCTAGTCTACATCCATTATGTCTATACACAAGGCTGACCTGAAATCTTGATGTCTAGACATCCTAGTCTACATCCATTATGTCTATACACAAGGCTGACCTAAAATATTGCAGTTGAGATATCTTGTCAGAATAGCATTCACTATAAAAGTAGCCAGAAAGGCACTTTCCTTCCACAAGGGGAATTAATGGAGGCCAAGTCCACCTTCTACCCGAAGACTCAAAGGTCGAAGATCCGTCTGTCACAGGCGACTTATAGTGTCATGGAATGTTAGAGACATATCCGAGTCTAGGGCGAGAACAAGGAGCTAACAATGTTAGAGACATATCCGAGTCTAGGGCGAGAACAAGGAGCTAACAATGTTAGAGACATATCCGAGTCTAGGGCGAGAACAAGGAGCTAACAATGCAGAGACATATCCGAGTCTAGGGCGAGAACAAGGAGCTAACAATGCTAGAGACATATCCGAGTCTAGGGCGAGAACAAGGAGCTAACAATGTTAGAGACATATCCAAGTCTTGGGCGAGAACAAGGAGCTAACAATATGAGATTACAAGATCGCCTTGCTTCGAATCTTAAAAAAGAGTCTCAGACTAACCACTAATCGTGAGGTTGGGAGACAAACAATAACAAGACATAAATAGCAATATGCTGACACACAGACCAGATTTCTTATCGGCAGACGAGCTGGTGGTTGGGCACAGTGGACGTCAGTATAGGATTATTGGACCTAAGTATACGAATATTGGACCTAAGTTTACGAATATTGGACCTAAGTATACGAATATTGGACCTAAGTTTACGAATATTTGACCTAAGTATACGAATATTGGACATAAGTATACGAATATTGGACCTAAGTATACGAATATTGGACCTAAGTATACGAATATTGGACCTAAGTATACGAATATTAGACCTAAGTATACGAATATTGATTCTAAGTATAAGAATATTGGACCTAAGTATACGAATATTGGACCTAAGTATAAGAATATTGGACCTAAGTATACGAATATTGGACCTAAGTATACGAATATTGGACCTAAGTATAATAATATTGGACCTAAGTATACGAATATTGGACCTAAGTATACGAATATTGGACCTAAGTATAAGAATATTGGACCTAAGTATACGAATATTGGACCTAAGTATACGAATATTGGACCTAAGTATACGAATATTGGACTTCAGTATATGAATATTGGACTTCAGTATAGGGATATGGTCATTTTTGTTTTTGTTCTGTTATCCATCTAAATTAAGCTTGTGTATAAATTAGAAGAAATGCTGAATCTCTATAAAGCGTACGTGATAAAAGATAAGCCATTATAGCTTCAAATACAACACTAGGGGTAAAGTTTGGTAGAGCCAACAGCCCTGCGATCAGCTGGGTAAACAGGTTTGAAGTTTCAGGTACTGGTAGATAAAGACAGATGAAGATGACAAATGAGTAATACGACCGTAACATCCAAGTACAAGTAACTATTTGAGCCAGTAAAGTTTAAAATTTAAAGTCTAAAATCTAAAGTCTAAAGTCTAAACACAATGATTGGCGCTCAATCAACACGTTGTTACAAAATTAACATCGAGCGCCACGCAGAAAGTGGAGATCTTCTCTAACATTGGCCTAAGTGTGATCCTTAACATGACGTGGCCAAGATCAATAGCTAACAAGAAATGAGTAATACCCAGAATGCGTCGTTAACAAGGAATTATTGACACCAGGTCAAAGATTTAAGTACATCAATGTGAGAACCACTCCTCATGGGGACAACAAGAGAAATTATGTTACTTTAAGTCCATCAATGTGAGAACCACTCCTCACAGGGACAACAAGAGAAATATGTTACTTTAAGTCTATCAATGGGAGGACCACTCCTCACGGGGACAACAAGAGAAAGTATGTTACTTTAAGTCTATCAATGTGAGAACCACTCCTCACGGGGAAACAAGAGAAATTATTTACTTTAAATCTATCAATGTGAGAACCACTCCTCACAGGGACAACAAGAGAAATATGTTACTTTAAGTCTATCAATGTGAGAACCACTCCTCACGGGGACAACAAGAGAAAGTATGTTACTTTAAGTCTATCAATGTGAGAACCACTCCTCACAGGGACAACAAGAGAAATATGTTACTTTAAGTCTATCAAAGTGAGAACCACTCCTCACGGGGACAACAAGAGAAAGTATGTTACTTTAAGTCTATCAATGTGAGAACCACTCCTCACAGGGACAGCAAGAGAAATATGTTACTTTAAGTCTATCAATGTGAGAACCACTCCTCACGGGGACAACAAGAGAAATTATGTTACTTTAAGTCCAATAATGTAAGAACCACTCCTCACGGGACAACAAGAGAAATTATGTTACTTTAAGTCCATCAATGTGAGAACAACTCCTCACGGGGAAACAAGAGAAATTATGTTACTTTAAATCCAATAATGTGAGAACCACTCCTCACGGGGAAACAAGAGAAATTATTTTACTTTCAGTCCATCAATGTGAGAACCACTCCTCACGGGGACAACAAGAGAAATTATGTTACTTTCAGTCCATCAATGTGAGAACCACTCCTCACGGGGACAACAAGAGAAATTATGTTACTTTAAGTCCATCAATGTGAGAACCACTCCTCACGGGGACAACAAGAGAAATTATGTTACTTTAAGTCCATCAATGTGAGAACCACTCCTCACGGGGACAACAAGAGAAATTATGTTACTTTCAGTCCATCAATGTGAGAACCACTCCTCACGGGGACGACAAGAGAAATTATGTTACTTTCAGTCCACCTTGACACGGCTAATCATAGCTCGTGCTCAGCACGCGCGGCCCCTGCTCAAATTTAAAACCTTGACATCAGACACCGTTATCTGGGGGTGGGGGAGGGCTCGGACGGGCATCAAATCAACATTAAATAAGAGTCTGATTATCCAGGGTTAGATCTGGCCGTGTCATCGTAAACATATTTCTCATGCAGCGCTGATGGTAGCGCCGGAATCCGCCATTTCTGATGGTGTTGTTAGTGCTTTTATCCCCCCCCCCTCCCCCCAGGCACTGAGACCCAGTGGTGTATACTGAGCTAAAGGTTTTGATTGATTTTGATTTGCCCCTCAAACCTGGTTATTACAAAATACAATTATTTAGTGAATATTATATGGAACAAATGAAGTCAGATAGTGATGTTATATTTGCTGAACAGTACCACCCTATTATTTTCTAGGCGGATCCGACCCTGTAGAATGCGATACGGCTGTTTTTATGGAGTTTCTCGAAGACATGTCAAACTCTAAGATTATAAACGAGAGAATTATACGTCTCGTGAAAAATGGCGCATGAAAGCTTGTCTAATATTGCTTTAATGTCCAAACTCAAGATAAAAACATTTCTTCTCATGGACTTTAAAAAAAAATCGCAACCGAAAAAGAAATATTAAGAGCTAAAAAAAAGTATACTTGATTATCATGGGAACTATTCATAAGTCATAAATTTCTGATCCCGATCAAGAGCGACTGGTTTGACAAGTCCAGGAACCATTCATGATAGCAGAGACCAGTGGTCGCTGATAGATTTCTAACAGCGGTCGATTGAGCTATCATAAAGTCGACGAAATTTACATGTTTGTTCCCGGCCGTTGTGGGGTGGGGGGGGGGAGAGGGGGGTTGGTGGTCGGAGAACAGGGTGGACAAAGTCGGATGTTTCTGTTCAATATGGATTCTCTCTCTCTCTCTCTCTCTCTCTCTCTCTCTCTCTCTCTCTCTCTCTCTCTCTCTCTCTCTCTCTCTAAAACTCTCTGTCTCTCTCTTTCTGTCTCGCTCTTTCTGTCTGTCTCTCTCTCTCTCTCTCTCTCTCTCTCTCTCTCTCTCTCTCTCTCTCTCTCTCTCTCTCTAAAACTCTCTGTCTCTCTCTTTCTGTCTCTCTCTTTCTGTCTCTCTCTTTCTGTCTCTCTGTCTCTCTCTCTCTATCTTTCTCTCTCTCTCTGTCTCTCTCAGTCTCTCGCTCTCTCGCTCTCTCTCTCATTTCTTTTATTTTTTCTGTCTCTTTCCCTTCACTCTATCTTTTCTCTTTCTTTCTTTGTTGTGTAGTATAAGACTTTGAATTTCGAAATTGAAAGAAGGCAGCATACAGGCCACCATTAAGTCATTGTTTGTTTGTCGTATCTTTTATACACTGGTCATGAAATTCATGTTAAGACTCCGAATAACATTTTAAACAAATATTCCCAACTACGATACCACGACTCCGCCCCTTCGACTCCACTACCACAACACAACTCATTTCTTTATGATCCGCTTTGCCTCGAAAGTCTCCACACGTCCGACTTTTATGCTTATTGTCACTCAATAAAACTGGAACAAGAAATTATTGGAAAACCGGGAATCGTTCCCCCCCCCCACCCCCTCGTGTCCTTTTCTTTTTAAGCCCTCGCCATGCTCTCCTGTGCTCTGGGCACTCGCGCCCGTACAGCAGGCGTGAAAATATATTGTTTGTACCAGTTTCAAATCGAAGTGGTCTCCCCCTTTGATGTCCGCGCCATAAATTTGAAGACCACGTGATTAAACAAGAATGGCTGCGGGGTCAGTGTTGTAATTTTGTTATTCGGCCTTTTATCAACTTGCTCCACGGAACGCTCTGGCTGCTTGTAGATGAAAAGAAGGAATATTTGTTCCGTAATATGGCCTTTCAAAGTGGCAACTTATTTCAAAGACTGCAGGCTATGATTTATTCACATGTAATAAAGAGCCTTTTTGTACTTGATGATCTTTATGAGTTCACCCCCCACCCACCCCACCCCAGCCATTGGTTCTCAAGGGTCAAAATTCCTGTAGATTTATTTACAATTATAAATATTTTATAAATGATAAAGTTTATGTTGCTTAACTTTTTAGGAACTTATTTTTTTAGGAACTTATATTTTTAGGAACTTATATTTTTAGGAACTTATATTTTTAGGAACTTATATTTTTAGGAACTTATATTTTTAGGAACTTATATTT
This sequence comes from Ampullaceana balthica, assembly GCA_944989445.1. Classification (NCBI taxonomy): domain Eukaryota; kingdom Metazoa; phylum Mollusca; class Gastropoda; family Lymnaeidae; genus Ampullaceana; species Ampullaceana balthica. The sequence continues at coordinate 137,851 of CALYLW010000572.1, forward strand.
TTAGGAACTTATATTTTTAGGAACTTATATTTTTAGGAACTTATATTTTTAGGAACTTATATTTTTAGGAACTTATATTTTTAGGAACTTATATTTTTAGGAACTTATATTTTTAGTTATGAATAATTTTTTTAAAAATCTTTTGTAGGTGAAAAAAAATGAGAGGATGGAAGATATTCGGTGGCGTATAGTGTCATCGCCCCTGTCCACAAACATGGAGAAATAAAGAGTCCCTGTTAAAACTTTGCCTGACTTTTTTTAATGTTATAAAATGAACTGAAAGCTGGCGGGATTTGGTTTCTCATTAAGTTTAGAAGATTTCTGAAATAAAATTTGGAATTGACTTTACAATAACCATCAATGTTTAACAGATCTGGGATTTGAAAATTGTACATACAAATATAACATACTAATATGACACACATATGTAACTATTAACTCAGCAAGAGTCAGAAGTAGACAGATATGAAGAGAGAGCGAGAGAGAGAGAGAGAGAGAGAGAGAGAGAGTAAGAGAGACAGAGAGAGAGAGAGAGACAGAGAGAGAGAGAGTGAGAGAGAGAAAGTAAAAGAGAGAGAGAGAGAGGATTGTATCAAGTTCCTCAGGATATACATGACCGTGATTGTAAGAACTAGAGGGGAAAGAACTATTGCAGACTTATGGTTTAGATCAGTGATTCTGAAACTTTTTAGTATGGTGGACCAGCAGGAATTTTTCCATTGCAACATGGACCAGTGAACTATTTGCCCTGTACTGACGTGGTAGCGAAATGTAATTTATTTTATTTCATCAGTTTCAATGTATCTGCTTATTGCTGAAAATTTTACATATTCTATAGTGTTAGTATTATTGGTTGCAAATGGAGATTTATAATTATATTTTTCTATCCCTTCCTTATAACTTCTGCGGACCGGCACAGGATGGCATAAGGACCGGAACCGGTTCGCGGACCACCACTTTGAAAAGCACGGTTTTAGATCAACGCTTTTCATAACATTTTTTTTAAAATGAGGAAACAACCGCGTATTGAGAATATCAGCAGCTGTCACAAATAATCCTAAAACTTTCTGGGTATCCGTCACACACAGACAGTTGAATGCACATTTTACAAAATAATTTACAGATATTCGATTTCTATTAAATCCATTACCATAAGTCTTTGCTGGAACACGAATTTGACTTTTACGGTCCAGTGTATTTGATGCAAACCTATGAAAAAAATCAAGTTAAAAGTAATCTAGAGCCCAGCTGGGAAAGTGAGATAGGATTTCAACACCAAAAAATTTTTTAAAAAAATTAAAATAATGCCCAGACGGAAAAAACTCTACAATCGGCTGTAAATTTCGGAACTTTAACAAAATAATTTAAAAATGCCAAACTGTGCCCTCCCCCTCCCCAAACGCACACATTTCATTTCAAAAGTACGATTAAAATCTGAAAGTGCGCGAAACAAATTTTTGTCACTGCAAACTAATTTCACCTGGAAATATTGCAAACTGGGGCCGTAAATTCACAAATGTTGAGCATTTATTATTTGTTGTAGTAGGCGCCATCAGCGCTGAGAATTTAATATCACATCTCATTATGTCCCATACAATGTTATAAATTGATCACCGGACGAGGCGGGAGAGAGGGAAGAAAAGAATCCAGCTAGGAGATCGTCTGGTATTGTTATTATAAATGAGACAGTTCAGTCAAGTGTGTGCAAACATTGTGGATTCGAGGGTGGAATTTTCTTTCTCTTTCTCTGTAGTCATAAGAAATGAAAGGGAGAAAAAACTTATTTTAAAAAAATAATGGCGGCTACTGTTTGACTGACAAGAGAAGTGATCCAAGAGACTTTAGTTTCGATGTAGCTACTGACAGAAACATATTTTACTTATTGATACAATGTGATGTCGGTTGTTAATTGAATTGCATTGTGTGCCGAAACACTCGCCTGATATGTCTTTTATATGTAAGCTTACATATATCTATTGTCTTCTAGGTTATTTTCCAAAAGGGAAATAAGTAGGGCTGTTATCGATAAATTTAAACTTAATCGTTATCTTTTGAAAAATTATCGATTAATTAATCGATAATTTCGATTAAAGCCAAAATAGAAATTTATGACGTCATTAAACTGAACATTTCAAGGGAAGTAACAAAAACAGGTAATTGACTTTTTAAAACAATTTTATTGAGTTATTTCCCCTGTTTCCCTGCACTAATGTTGTCAGATATTTTTACCACGTTTTTATTAACTTGCTTTCGTTCCTGTCTGTCCACAATTTTTATTTAAAAGTTTCTGCCGGTAAACATGAATTAATAAAATAAATTTTAATATTACGCGGGAGATGTTTGTACGTTAAAAATATTTATATAAATTATTATTAATTATTAATAATTAATTATTTATTTCTAAAATTTTTAAAAAATATTATAAATATTTTCTTAAATTTTAATCGAAATTTTATCGATTAAAATTATTTTAATCGATATTTAATAGATACAATTTTTAGCGATTAATCGACAAATTTATCGATAATTTCCGCAGCCCTAGAAATAAGTATACGGTTTTTCGTAACACTATTTTGATTTAAGCCGCAATTCATCGGCGTTATCTAATTAGTCTAATTTCCAATAATTGTGTTTCAACTTACTAACAGTAAAAGGGACTGACAAATGAATCTATTTATAACGATTAACTGACCTGTCAGGGTATCAACCCCAGGAGACCGCACCAACTTGAATGACTTTGGGACGGGGTGATCGAGTGGCAGCGCACTGCCAGATAAGACTGTATAGATAAGATAAGATAAGGTAGCATACGCCGCAGACTTGCTCATGGAGAGTGCAAAGAAAGTGGAAAAAGAACGGACATAAACTACAGCTCGAAGAAATCAAAACAACGCCAGTGAACGTCGGTTGGGAACCAACTCATTGTTGGTTTCGAGACATTTGCAGGCGAAATTCGGTACACCCCTAACGTCTATGAAGTCAGCTATAAAACGATAATCGGTTTGAAATCGGAGTTACATAATCGATAATCGGTTTTCCAAAAAAAAACAAAAAAAAACCAAAAAAAACAACAATCACAGTTTATGTTTAAGGGATGGTAGTACTAAATGGGAGGCGGGTAACAACAACCTCAGTGTGCATGTCTTCACATGTACTCGCTATTTTTTTATTTACTTAGTGCTGCTTTTTGTGTCAGTACTCTCAGCCCCCCCCTAACCGTTCTTTGCACTGTCTATGATGAGCAAGTCTGCGGCGTATGCTACGCCGCAGGTCTCTCCAGAGTTCCTTCGTTTCATTCACTCACAGTCGTTTGCCCAAACCCACCCCATTTTGACAACTGTGTCTTTCAGGAAGTCATCACCCGTCACTAAGTCATTAGCGTCATCACTGTGGTACAGATGTGGGTCTGTGTACTAGACTTGAGGATGTAATCACTGTCAGAAGGAACTCTGGAGAGACCCGCGGCGTATCACCAGTAAAAAATGGCGGAAGTGTTCAGCTGAAATCTATTTATTTTGAAAAAAATGCACTTTTTTAGGGCGTCTACGGCGCCCACCTTTTTCAAAATCCCAACTAACTTATCCTTGTTTGATCAATACGAAATATTAAACTTCTTTCTGAAATGTACACAAAGTATTTTATAACTTTTTACATTGTTCCCTTTTTACAAAATTAAAATATCAGCGAAAACAATGACACCATATAATATTTTTTACAGCGCATATTTAATTTGCAAACCTTTGATGCATTGGTGAAGTAATTTGGTGCGCAGCTTTCTAAAATTAGTATCTGTTGAACATACTTGCAGCTTGGAGAAAGACAGACAGATAGTGAGACAGAGATAGAGAGAGAGGAGTGAGACAGAGAGAGAGAGAGAGGGAGAGAGAGAGAGAGAGAGACAGAGAGTGATACAGAGAGAGAGACAGACAGACAGAGAGTGAGACAAAGAGAGAGAGAGAGAGACAGACAGACAGACAGAGATTGAGACAGAGAGAGAGAGAGAGACAGACAGACAGAGAGTGAGACAGAGAGAACGACAGAGAGAGAGTGAGACAGAGAGAGAGAGAGAGTGTCACTCTCCGCACACTCCTCACAGAGAGTGAGACAGAGAGAGAGAGAGACAGAGAGTGAGAGAGAGAGAGAGGCGATCAAAATACCCCCCGCCCCCCAATAACAAATTGAAGGAAGAAGTTTCGGTGTGTGTGTGTGTGTGGACGGTGTGTGTGTGTGTGTGGGACGGTGTGTGTGTGTGTGTGGGGGGGGGATGGTGGGTTATATATAGCTTATCTCAAGACCTCCCAGCACAGCGATTTATCCACGCTTAGTAGGCGCTGGGGTGAAACGTTACTCAAAACTATACCACAAAAACATTTGTCTGCAGCATAAACGATGGATATTATGGTTGGCACTGTGGGGAACAGCTTTGGGTAAATACTTCACAGACATCATCGCGATCTCCCGCCCTGTCTTGAGTTAAGACGTTTAAAAATGAGCTTGCGTCATCGGAACATTCTTTTCGTCATTGGAACATTCTGTTGGTCATCGGAACATTCTTTTCGTTTATTCAATGACTGACCCTTAATTTTTCTTACAGTAACCTCCTCCTTAGCGATTGAATCATCGAATATGACAATCTGTTTTATAAGTTGTTACGTTTGGTTGTCTGTTGCTTTATCAAAAAGGTTTATCATTGGGTTATTCTTAAGACAAAAGCAATTTGAATGTCAGTAATTACATGTACCTTGGGCATGACGTTTGGGCAGGTGTAGCTGTGGTACAGGTGTTGGTTTGTGTGGTACAGGTGTGGGTTTGTGTGGTACAGGTGTGGGTTTGTGTGGTACAGGTGTGGGTTTGTGTGGTACAGATGTGGGTTTGTGTGGTACAGATGTTGGTTTGTGTGGTACAGATGTGGGTTTGTGTGGTACAGATGTGGGTTTGTGTCGTACAGATGTGGGTTTGTGTGGTACAGATGTGGGTTTGTGTGGTACAGATGTGGTTTTGTGTGGTACAGATGTGGGTTTGTGTGGTACAGATGTGGGTTTGTGTGGTACAGATGTGGGCTTGTGTGGTAAAGATGTGAGTTTATGTGGTACAGATGTGGGTTTGTGTGGTACAGATGTGGGTCTGTGTACTAGACTTGAGGATGTAATCACTGTGGTACAGATGTGGGTTTGTGTGGTACAGATGTGGATTTGTGTGGTAAAGATGTGGGTCTGTGTACTAGACTTGAGGATGTAATCACTGTGGTACAGATGTTGGTTTGTGTGGTACAGATGTGGGTTTGTGTGGAACAGATGTTGGTTTGTGTGGTACAGATGTGGGTTTGTGTGGTACAGATGTGGGTTTGTGTGGTACAGATGTGGGTTTGCGTGGTACAGATGTGGGTTTGTGTGGTACAGATGTGGGTTTGTGTGGTACAGATGTGGGTTTGTGTGGTACAGATGTGGGTTTGTGTGGTACAGATGTTGGTTTGTGTGGTACAGATGTGGTTTTGTGTGGTACAGATGTGGGTTTGTGTGGTACAGATGTGGGTTTGTTTGGTACAGATGTGGGTTTGTGTGGTACAGATGTTGGTTTGTGTGGTACAGATGTGGGTTTGTGTGGTACATATGTTGGTTTGTGTGGTACAGATGTGGGTTTGTGTGGTACAGATGTTGGTTTGTGTGGTACAGATGTGGGTTTGTGTGGTACAGATGTTGGTTTGTGTGGTACAGATGTTGGTTTGTGTGGTACAGATGTTGGTTTGTGTGGTACAGATGTTGGTTTGTGTGGTACAGATGTTGGTTTGTGTGGTACAGATGTTGGTTTGTGTCCCAGACGTGAAGATGTAATCACTGTGGTACAGATGTGGGTCTGTGTACTAGACTTGAGGATGTAGTCACTGTGGTACAGATGGGGGTCTGTGTACTAGACTTGAGGATGTAATCACTGTGGTACAGATGTGGGTCTGTGTACTAGACTTGAGGATGTAATCACTGTGGTAAAGGTGTTGGTTTGTGTACTGGATATCCTCGATTCCATTGACAAAACATTCATCTGCTAGCAGAAGCTTTTCAGTTGTGTAGACAAGCAGTAAGTCTAGGACTGTCAATATTGTTGAAAATGCTGCCCGGGTACAGTTAAAATTTTTGAACGGGTACCCGGGTACCCTTTCGCAACGCCGCATAATTTTCGCCCTCATGACGCTATAAAATGCAACCTAGCCACCATACATGCACTTCATTTCACATAGTAGCCAACGGCATGCTTCCATTAACATACTACATTATACCCTCACGTGTTTGCGGTTTCTTATTCGCGACCCCGCACAAGCGTGGGTTATGCCATTAACCGTTATTTCGCATTGTACTGTATGGTATTATTATTACATGAACTGTGCTTACTGTATATATCTGTCTACATTTGCCTTTAAATTAGTTCCATTTTGTGTCAATTCTAATACATATGTTGTACGCATAGAAAATGACTTTACAGTACAATAATACAGTATGGGTAACTATGCTTTGTGTTGTTACTGTCCTTCCGTACTCACGTTTATTTTTGTTTAAAATATTGTTGCAGTACAAAATTAAAATGTGTTTACATTATCATTACTACATAAGGGAAAGACATTAGTGAAATACATAACTGCATGCAATATTACTACGTTATTACTGTATTAATGATTTAGAGTGTCTTTAGAAAGTGTTATGGAAGTATTTAGTACCGTATATAATATCATACATAGGCGTTTTAAAACTGAATCCAATTTCGCGGTTTTTCGCTATTCGCGAATAGCGAAGGAATAGTGTATTGTGAACTTTAATTCACCCAAAAGTTCACGGTACTGGGTAGAGATGCAGATGGTTTATCAACATCCACTTTATGCATACCTCCAAGATGGCGTTTGATTGCTCTGGTGTTACCGCCCTTCGTCGACAAATTTCATCACACAGATTGTATTTTGCCGTGTCTCTATCATCTCGCTTGGCGCGATTCCACACGGACGGCGTCTTACCAATCTTAAACTGTCAGTGACTATTTCATTTATTAACTTCAGATACAGACTATGTCCTAACGAACACAAAAACAGAAGCAAATGGAAAAGTGCGGGTTATAGGAGTGGAGGGAGGAGTGAGGTGGGGGGGGGGTCAGATAAACACCATTGGCTTGTCTCAGCCGGTAACTCAATGTTGTCGGTGTATTTCAAAGTAAAGTTAGTGTCCTGTGAAACAATAAAAGCAGGGCTGATATTATTAACAACACGAAACACCGTCTCTTTCAGTTCTATGCAGTTCTTCCTTATTCTCGACCTACCTTTCATTTTGTGATTCATTCAAAGAACCAAAACATTTTTGTCTTAAAGATTTTTCTTGATGTTCAGAGAAAAAAAAAGATGTATCAAAATTATGGCTTCGGAAATTAAAGATTAATTTTTTTAACGATTAATCGACCCACCACTCGTACATGTACAAGAAGTCAAAAAGTAAAATATTTCGTCCGATAAATATAAACTAACCTACGGACGATTACACGAACAAAGTTGCACAACGTCCATTATTTGTGCAATATTTTACGAAATTTGCTGCGGGGTGATTCTAAACTCCTGCGTGGCGTCGGTAAAATATCTTTGCAGCTGCGCTGCTTAAAGGGAACATTGCTACCATGGTTCTAACACTTCGCTTGCATATCACCTGCAAACCAAACATCCACTACAGTATCGGACACTTCAGCTGAGACAATCTAAAGCTATGTGAATGATTGTTCAGCTCGGCTGGTTATATTGTCAATAAGACCCGCTCATCACTTGAACCAAAAAATGTCAATACGCTTGTCTGTTTGTGTTGTTGGTTAAAAGATGTCATTTAAAGAATAAATTCCAGTGTTATTTCTATTTTCGACAAGTATTTAAAAAAAATATTGCTTATGACACCATCAATTTAAATTGATGGCTCTAATCTAAATTAACGATTAATTAATCGTTAAATTTTGAAAAGTCAACGATTATATTTAAATTAATCGTTAACAACCCTAATCAAAATACATTATAGTTTGCCGGGACCGTATTGTATTTCCCGTTGACAGCATTTTTGTGTTTAACTAATGACCAGACTATATTTCAAACAAAATGGTTTTCGTTGGGATAAAATTTTCGCGAATCTCAATGTGAACACGGAGAGCCGCGCTTATGCAACTGCTGGTATAGACATTGCAGCCGAATTTTAACGGGTACCCGGGCGCATTATTACAACCCGGGTAATCGCACGACAATGGGTACCCTGGTTACCGGATACTCGTTGATAGGCCTTGCAGTAACCCTAATAGAGCCCGTGTTGTAGACATGCTGCTCATCGCGTAGTGTTACCTTAGAAAAAACAAACAAACAAACAAACAAACAAACTGGTCTTTGACGTAAAGTCAGAGCACAAGTAAGCGAAGGTGTGGGGAAAATCTTATTGAAGTGATCTCTAAAAGTATCCATACGTTTAAAACAATAGGCTATGCCATTTAATGGCGGGAATCTATAAATAGAAACATACTGGGTATTACGTTGGACCAAATGAATTGAGGTAATAGTACCGAATTTCCGGGTGTTCTCATGGGACTCTTCTCCACAGTTTTTCTTTGAAATTATTTCGTAAATTTGTGTTAGCTGAGTTTACTTCATAAGGGATGTTTACCACAATATTATATTATACATTTTAATAAGGAAGTTTTACTTCAATATTTATATTGAAAAAACATGGGTTCACCTTTTTTTTTCATCCTTGTCTAAAACAGCATTATCACATAATGAGACATTGCAATCACCATTCCGCTTTATCAATATCAACGACCGGAACATTGTTTTTTTGTTTTGTTTGTTTTTTTTATAAAGGAAGTGCGTTTATTCAATTTGAACTTTTAAAAACCTAAAAGAAATGTTTTAAAATATTTTAAATTGAAATGTATGAGAACACTGAGTAAAGAAAGGTTGACGCCCTGGCCACATTGAAAGAGTTGAGAACAATGGCCGCATTGAAAGAGTTGATAACCCTGGCCACATTGAAAGAGTTGATAACCCTGGCCACATTGAAAGAGTTGATAACCCTGGCCACATTGAAAGAGTTGATAACCCTGGCCACATTGAAAGAGTTGAGAACCCTGGCCACATTAAAAGTTTTGAGAACCTTGGCCACATTGAAAATTGAAAGGGTTGAGAACCATGGCCACATTGAAAGGGTTGAGAAGTCAGTAAAGAAAGTTTGGCGCCCTAGCAACATTGAAAGGTTTGAGAACCGTGACCACAGTGAAAGGGTTGAGAACCCTGGCCACATTAAAAGTTTTGAGAACCCTGGCCACATTGAAAATTGAAAGGGTTGAGAACCCTGGCCACATTGAAAGGGTTGAGAACAATGGCCACACTGAAAGGGTTGAAAACCATGGCCACATTGAAAGGGTTGAGAATCATGGCCACATTGAAAGGGTTGAGAACTCAGTAAAGAAAGTTTGGCGCCCTGGCCACATTGAAAGGGTTGAGAACCCTGGCCACATTGAAAGGGTTGAGAACTCAGTAAAGAAAATTTGGCGTCCTAGCCAAATTGAAAGGGTTGAGAACCGTGACCACATTGAAAGGGTTGAGAACCCTGGCCACATTGAAAGGGTTGAGAACTCAGTAAAGAAAATTTGGCGTCCTAGCCACATTGAAAGGGTTGAGAACCGTGACCACATTGAAAGGGTTGAGAACCCTGGCCACATTGAAAGGGTTGAGAACTCAGTAAAGAAAGTTTGGCGCCCTAGCCACATTGAAAGGGTTGAGAACCGTGACCACATTGAAAGGGTTGAGAACCCTGGCCACATTGAAAGGGTTGAGAACTCAGTAAAGAAAGTTTGGCGCCCTGGCCTCATTGAAAGGGTTGAGAAGTCAGTAAAGAAAGTTTGGCGCCCTGACCACATTGAAAGGGTTGAGAACCCTGGCCACATTGAAAGGGTTGAGAACTTAGTAAAGAAAGTTTGGCGCCCTAGCCACATTGAAAGGGTTGAGAACCGTGACCACATTGAAAGGGTTGAGAACCGTGACCACATTGAAAGGGTTGAGAACTCAGTAAAGAAAGTTTGGCGCCCTAGCCACATTGAAAGGGTTGAGAACCCTAGCAACATTGAAAGAGTTGAGAACCCTGGTCACATTGAAAGAGTTGAGAACCCTGGCCACATTGAAAGGGTTGAGAACCCTAGCCACATTGAAAGGGTTGAGAACCGTGACCACATTGAAAGGGTTGAGAACCCTAGCCACATTGAAAGGGTTGAGAACCGTGACCACATTGAAAGGATTGAGAACCTTAGCCACATTGAAAGGGTTGATAACTCAGTAAAGAAAGTTTGGCGCCCTAGCCACATTGAAAGGGTTGAGAACCGTGACCACATTGAAAGGGTTGAGAACAATGGCCACATTGAAAGGGTTGAGAACTCAGTAAAGAAAGTTTGGCGCCCTAGCCACATTGAAAGGGTTGAGAACCATGGCCACATTGAAAGGTTTGCGAACCATGGCCACATTGAAAGGGTTGAGAACCATGGCCACATTGAAAGGGTTGAGAACCATGGCCACATTGAAAGGGTTGAGAACCGTGACCACATTGAAGGGGTTGAGAACCATGGCCACATTGAAAGGGTTGAGAACCATGGCCACATTGAAAGGGTTGAGAACCGTGACCACATTGAAGGGGTTGAGAACCATGGCCACATTGAAAGGGTTGAGAACCATGGCCACATTGAAAGAGTTGAGAACCGTGATTACATTGAAAGGGTTGAGAACCATGGCCACATTGAAAATTGAAAGGGTTGAGAACCCTGCCACATTGAAAGGGTTGAGAACCCTGGCCACATTGAAAGGGTTGAGAACCCTGGCCACATTGACAAGTTTGAGAACTCAGTAAAGAAAGGCCAGTGCCCTGGCCACATTGAAAAGTTTGAGAACCCTGGCCACATTGAAAAGTTTGAGAACCCTGGCCACATTGAAACGTTTGAGAACCCTGGCCACAGGTGTACATCGTTGTCAACTGAGACCACGCCAAAACGCACGGAACCACCAAACGATCTCTCCCGGCTGTAAGTAGAGCATTCCTTGCTGTCTTAAACCTGCTAACAAGGCAGGGAGGTGTAAACGAGGCAGGGGGAGGAAGGGGTGGGGGTTGCTGCCTCGTGAACGCTGGGCAGGCCGTAGGTGAAGCAAATCCGACACGACAGCACATTATCAGCAACGTAGGGCTATAAAGCGGGGTTGCTCGCTTGCTGCATTCTCAGGCAATTACTTTGTGGGAAGACCCCTACTTTGTCCAATCATAATAAGTATAAGATATACTTCCGGTATGCGCGCTTGGCATGATGGATCGCCGCCATCTTTTGCGAGGTTTACCGAGTGCTGAATTATGTGGATGCCTCGCCTAATGGTGTTGCTGCAGGGGTCTAGCGCGGCAGGAGTTGTCAGAGCAGACGATGATGTGTATTACATTATGTAGTGTTGTGCAGTGGGAGCTGTCCTGTTAGGCCTCTTTAATTAAAACACCGCTCCCCAGTTCTGTCCGTTTCCATTCGTCCTAACATTTAACATTATCATCGTGTTTCTCTAGTGATGCTGTAAGAGATAGATAAATATTCTTTCATTCCGTCAAACTTTTCTCGTTACGTTAACAGCATCCGGTCCCATTTTTTAAAATTTATTAATATAATGGATCTGTCACTATGCGTTAAATATAACAATTACTTAATTAAAAAAATATATGAAAAAATGTAATAATTAATCTTATCTTATCTGTTACACAGAAGATTATTGCGTCCTACACTTATCCACAGTTGTATTTTTATTACAGTTTTAAAGGTTGTTAAAGTGTTGGTTCTTCTGTTTTCCTCAGACAACCAATCCACGGACGGGAAGAACGAGAATTGGTATGTGTTTGTTCTTGCATACAGATTAGAAAAGTGTTTTCATCCTTATGTATATTTGAGGGTTGTATTAGATGAATACATATTACTTTTAAATACAGCTTATGGCAACAAAAAAAAATACATTTCCAAACTTTCAGTCACCTTAAAAATTGTGTTGTTTCCTTTGGGTCAAGAAAACTCAAGTTGTCCTCATTGAGGGGTAAAATTTAAATGGTAAGTGTCGTCTGCTCAGTTTTGATCTACGGATAATATGTATTTGACATTCTGGGCGCCTGCATAGCGACATCAGATGTAAATTCATGCTATCCGTAAGTGAATTCAGTTAAATATGTAGCTCCTCTCCCCAGGTGAACGGAGTTAATGACACGTTCCAGGGGTTCTCATACCTGTCAATCTCATACTTATTTTCCCCCCTGCCCTTACATGACCTTTAAAAGAACCGTCGCGCATCTTTAGAGGACCTCTTCACCTACTTATTCTTTTTATCGTTCTTCCTCGCCATACAGTTGTGAGTTTGAATGTTATTTTCCACAACAAGTGATACCAGATGAGACAGTCTCTTGAGCTGTTCGCACTTTCAACTCATTTCTTACTCCTTTCAGATGCCTTTCATGGACGTGCCGATAAATTCTCAGAAAAGCTGGCCTTTGTTTATTTCGACGGCAAAGAAAGGTAAGTGCCTCACGTGGCCAGTGACTGCCGTGCCGTTGCCAAAACAATATCTCCCCTCACATTTCAAACCAGAAAGCTGTCAATAAAAATGTCCACATTGAGAATATCATGACCTAAATCCAGCTTGGAGACCCCGTGACGGCGCCCCGGGGGGGTTGGGAGCATCTGTGCACCCTCCCAGCCCAGTCCTCGTGTACTCCAGTTTGGCGATGACATGTGTGTCTCGTTAGAAGTGCCATAAAACAACCCACTGCAAACAGAAGTCTAAGACAAAACCTCAAACCCATGACGTAACAGTGTTTATAGGGAACTCCTCAGCTACAAGTTTCCTCTGTTTTGCTATTTTTAGTAGGAACATTTGACGTCATATTTTATCAATTGTTTTTCTCTAAATATTTCTATTGTTGTTTTTTTTAAATATATATTTCCAAGTAAGATCATCATTTCATTTCATATATATATTTACGCCCCAATTATGTGGCCTAACGATAAGGGACACCACTCTGCTTTTTTAAAATTTTGTGTTGTAAGCAGTGCTGATTGACTCAAATAGTTATTTTTTGGTACAGTAATTTTGTGCGCTGCTTTCTAAAATTAGTTTAAAAAATCATGTGGTGATTAGCACTGTAAAAATTATTATATAAATACTTTGTTTAATTTTCAGGACTATTTCGTATTTATCATACAAGGATAAGTTACTTGGGTTTTTGACCAAAAAAAAGTGGGCGCCGCAGCACAACCTATATTATATAAATACTTTATGTACATTTCAGGAATATTTAGTATTTATCATACAAGGATAAGTTAATTGGGATTTTGACATAAAAAATAAAATTTAAAAAAAAACAAAAACAAACTATTATAATATACTTTGTGTACATTTAAGAAATTTTATTATTATGTATTTATCATACAAGGACAAGTTAGTTGGGCTTTTGAAAAAGGTGGGCGCCATAGGCACCCTTTAAAAAAAGGCACCGCAGCACAAACTAGTATTTGAAAGAATAAAATTTACACCACTTTCCTTTTCATATCTATGATAAAGAGAACCAGTTGGTGGTTTCTTGTTATATATCTAGGAGAGAGAGAGAGAGAGAGAACGAGTTGGTGTGTTCTTTCTATATATCTAGGAGAGAGAGAGAGAGAACCAGTTGGTGTGTTCTTGTTATATATCTAGGAGAGAGAGAGAGAACCAGTTGGTGTGTTATTGTTATATATCTAGGAGAGAGAGAGAGAGAGAGCGAGTTGGTGTGTTCTTTCTATATATCTAGGAGAGAGAGAGAGAGAACCAGTTGGTGTGTTCTTGTTATATATCTAGGAGAGAGAGACAGAACCAGATGGTGTGTTCTTGTTATATATCTAGGAGAGAGAGAACCAGTTGGTGTATTCTTGTTATATATATAGGAGAGAGAGAGAACCAGTTGGTGTATTCTTGTTATATATATAGGAGAGAGAGAGAACCAGTTGGTGTATTCTTGTTATATATATAGGAGAGAGAGAGAACCAGTTGGTGTATTCTTGTTATATATATAGGAGAGAGAGAGAACCAGTTGGTGTATTCTTGTTATATATATAGGAGAGAGAGAGAGAACCAGTTGGTGTGTTCTTGTTATATATCTAGGAGAGAGAGAGAGAGAGAGAGAGAGAACCAGATGGTGTGTTCTTGTTATATATCTAGGAGAGAGAGAACCAGTTGGTGTATTCTTGTTATATATATAGGAGAGAGAGAGAACCAGATGGTGTATTCTTGTTATATATATAGGAGAGAGAGAGAACCAGTTGGTGTATTCTTGTTATATATCTAGGAGAGAGAGAGAGAACCAGTTGGTGTATTCTTGTTATATATCTAGGAGAGAGAGACAGAACCAGTTGGTGTGTTATTGTTATTTATCTAGGAGAGAGAGAACCAGTTGGTGTGTTCTTGTTATATATCTAGGAGAGAGAGAGAGAACCAGTTGGTGTGTTCTTGTTATATATCTAGGAGAGAGAGAACCAGTTGGTGTGTTCTTGTTATACATCTAGGAGTGAGAGAGAACCAGTTGTTGTGTTCTTGTTAAATATCTAGGAGAGAGAGAGAGAACCAGTTGGTGTGTTCTTGTTATATATCTAGGAGAGAGAGAACCAGTTGGTGTGTTCTTGTTATATATCTAGGAGAGAGAGAGAGAGAACCAGTTGGTGTGTTATTGTTATATATCTAGGAGAGAGAGAGAGAGAACCAGTTGGTGTGTTCTTGTTATATATCTAGGAGAGAGAGAACCAGTTGGTGTGTTCTTGTTATACATCTAGGAGTGAGAGAGAACCAGTTGTTGTGTTCTTGTTAAATATCTAGGAGAGAGAGAGAGAACCAGTTGGTGTGTTCTTGTTATATATCTAGGAGAGAGAGAACCAGTTGGTGTGTTATTGTTATACATCTAGGAGTGAGAGAGAACCAGTTGTTGTGTTCTTGTTAAATATCTAGGAGAGAGAGAGAGAACCAGTTGGTGTGTTCTTGTTATATATCTAGGAGAGAGAGAGAGAACCAGTTGGTGTGTTCTTGTTATTTATCTAGGAGAGAGAGAACCAGTTGGTGTGTTCTTGTTATATATCTAGGAGAGAGAGAGAGAACCAGTTGGTGTGTTCTTGTTATATATCTA
Source organism: Ampullaceana balthica (assembly GCA_944989445.1). Taxonomy (NCBI): domain Eukaryota; kingdom Metazoa; phylum Mollusca; class Gastropoda; family Lymnaeidae; genus Ampullaceana; species Ampullaceana balthica. The sequence continues at coordinate 153,057 of CALYLW010000572.1, forward strand.
GGAGAGAGAGAGAACCAGTTGGTGTGTTCTTGTTATACATCTAGGAGTGAGAGAGAACCAGTTGTTGTGTTCTTGTTAAATATCTAGGAGAGAGAGAGAACCAGTTGGTGTGTTCTTGTTATATATCTAGGAGAGAGAGAGAGAACCAGTTGGTGTGTTCTTGTTATACATCTAGGAGTGAGAGAGAACCAGTTGTTGTGTTCTTGTTAAATATCTAGGAGAGAGAGAGAGAACCAGTTGGTGTGTTCTTGTTAAATATCTAGGAGAGAGAGAGAGAACCAGTTGGTGTGTTTTTGTTATATATCTAGGAGAGAGAGAACCAGTTGGTGTGTTCTTGTTATATATCTAGGAGTGAGAGAGAGAACCAGTTGGTGTGTTCTTGTTATATATCTAGGAGTGAGAGAGAGAACCAGTTGGTGTGTTCTTGTTATATATCTAGGAGTGAGAGAGAGAACCAGTTGGTGTGTTCTTGTTATATATCTAGGAGAGAGAGAGAGAACCAGTTGGTGTGTTCTTGTTATATATCTAGGAGAGAGAGAGAGAACCAGTTGGTGTGTTTTTGTTATATATCTAGGAGAGAGAGAACCAGTTGGTGTGTTCTTGTTATATATCTAGGAGTGAGAGAGAGAACCAGTTGGTGTGTTCTTGTTATATATCTAGGAGTGAGAGAGAGAACCAGTTGGTGTGTTCTTGTTATATATCTAGGAGAGAGAGAGAGAACCAGTTGGTGTGTTCTTGTTATATATCTAGGAGAGAGAGAGAGAACCAGTTGGTGTGTTCTTGTTATATATCTAGGAGAGAGAGAGAGAACCAGTTGGTGTGTTCTTGTTATATATCTAGGAGAGAGAGAGAGAACCAGTTGGTGTGTTCTTGTTATATATCTAGGAGTGAGAGAGAGAACCAGTTGGTGTGTTCTTGTTATATATCTAGGAGTGAGAGAGAGAACCAGTTGGTGTGTTCTTGTTATATATCTAGGAGAGAGAGAGAGAACCAGTTGGTGTGTTTTTGTTATATATCTAGGAGAGAGAGAGAACCAGTTGGTGTGTTCTTGTTATACATCTAGGAGTGAGAGAGAACCAGTTGGTGTGTTCTTGTTAATATCTAGGAGAGAGAGAGAACCAGTTGGTGTTTCTTGTTATATATCTAGGAGAGAGAGAGAGAACCAGTTGGTGTGTTCTTGTTATATATATAGGAGAGAGAGAGAGAACCAGTTGGTGTGTTCTTGTTATATATCTAGGAGAGAGAGAGAGAACCAGTTGGTGTGTTCTTGTTATATATCTAGGAGAGAGAGAGAACCAGTTGGTGTGTTCTTGATATATATCTAGGAGAGAGAGAGAACCAGTTGGTGTGTTCTTGTTATATATCTAGGAGAGAGAGAGAACCAGTTGGTGTGTTCTTGTTATATATCTAGGAGAGAGAGAGAGAACCAGTTGGTGTGTTCTTGTTATATATCTAGGAGAGAGAGAGAGAACCAGTTGGTGTGTTCTTGTTATATATCTAGGAGAGAGAGAGAGAACCAGTTGGTGTGTTCTTGTTATATATCTAGGAGAGAGAGAGAGAACCAGTTGGTGTGTTCTTGTTATATATCTAGGAGAGAGAGAGAGAGAACCAGTTGGTGTGTTCTTGTTATATATCTAGGAGAGAGAGAGAGAACCAGTTGGTGTGTTCTTGTTATATATCTAGGAGAGAGAGAGAACCAGTTGGTGTGTTCTTGTTATATATCTAGGAGAGAGAGAGAGAACCAGTTGGTGTGTTCTTGTTATATATCTAGGAGAGAGAGAGAGAACCAGTTGGTGTGTTCTTGTTATATATCTAGGAGAGAGAGAGAGAACCAGTTGGTGTGTTCTTGTTATATATCTAGGAGAGAGAGAGAGAACCAGTTGGTGTGTTCTTGTTATATATCTAGGAGAGAGAGAGAGAACCAGTTGGTGTGTTCTTGTTATATATCTAGGAGAGAGAGAGAGAACCAGTTGGTGTGTTCTTGTTATATATCTAGGAGAGAGAGAGAGAACCAGTTGGTGTGTTCTTGTTATATATCTAGGAGAGAGAGAGAACCAGTTGGTGTGTTCTTGTTATATATCTAGGAGAGAGAGAGAGAGAACCAGTTGGTGTGTTCTTGTTATATATCTAGGAGAGAGAGAGAACCAGTTGGTGTGTTCTTGTTATATATCTAGGAGAGAGAGAGAGAACCAGTTGGTGTGTTCTTGTTATATATCTAGGAGAGAGAGAGAACCAGTTGGTGTGTTCTTGTTATATATCTAGGAGAGAGAGAGAGAGAACCAGTTGGTGTGTTCTTGTTATATATCTAGGAGAGAGAGAGAGAACCAGTTGGTGTGTTCTTGTTATATATCTAGAGATAGACTGAGAGAACCAGTTGGTGTGTGATTGTTATATATCTAGGAGAGGGAGAGAACCAGTTGTATGTTCTTGTGATATGTCATTGGTCTCCTACGCAACCTTGGCTAAGAAACACGAAAACATAAACCTTAAGAAATTAAATTATTCAAGTTAAAGTTGTAGTGTACTCCTGTATATAGTAATTAGGTGGCACCTTTTAATAACAAATACTAGATGTTTTGTTGAAAAACTGAACATTTATAGGATCAAACGGGACCTGAAAATAAAAAAGGCGTCTTTTTTTAACAATATACCGTTTTAATTTGATATATTTTCTTAAAGTTTAAAAATGGGTAAAGCTGAATTTTAATAAAGGTAAACCTTTCTTTGTCATATATTTTCTTTGAAAATGGCGGAATAGTGAGTAGGGTTTGTGTGAGACCAACAATTAATTAATCCATCTACGAGGCTGTGCGGAGCTCCATAAAGTGAACTGGTCTAAAGCAGTTAATGAAAATAACCGTCTACTATTTTTGAAACCATGAAATTACGAAATGAGAAATCCTAAAGAGACAAATAATATTCGTTTTAGCAGACGGATATTTTGCACATTTAAAATTTTTGAAACACTTTTTTGTGTGTGGGTGTGAGCTGGTTTATAATGAAGCTGCTAATTTATTTTTTTTTAAAAATCCGCCTAAAACAGATCGTTCGTTTCAATTTTGCGGTTTTGTCAAAACGACCATTTAGAATTCTTCTTAATCGGAAAAAACAATGTCCTCGTTTGGCCTGTGTCATTTAACTTTTTTAATGGATCGCTCGAATGGCTGGGCTGAAATTATAAGAAAACTATCATCATAGAGGCGTCAACTCATTGAGCGGTGATTGGTTGAATACACTTTATGGAGACTCGCTATAATAGTTTCAAGACAATACCTCTACATCCTCCCACGCCTCTACATCCTCATCGCGGTCTCAGGCATGCGCACTCATCCGTCCTCCAACTCGGAAAAGGAAGAAAACAAAAAGCCACTCATAAACGAGGCGCTCGTCCTCGAACAAACGATGACAAACAGAATGCTTAATCGGATAAAATGATAGACACCGCGTACTGTTCATCATCTGTCCACTTTGTACAGCCCGCAACTAACGCGGACGAGCGCTGACCCCTATCCAACACGAGAATTAAGATGCACTCTCATAACGCCTACATAAGACTTTCACTCTTTTGTGTTGGAAGTTTCCTCAAATAACGGAAGTCTTATTTTATTTCAAATCTTATTCAGGCGTTTTAGACGAGCATGCGATCGAGGGGGGAAATTATTCCCGGACACAAAACACCGGAGGCATCAACATTTCACGAGCTGTTTGAAAAAGTTATGACGCAGATGTCTCGCGTGAATGCCGTGTCTGGCACGGGCGGTGGTTCTCTCGATACGTTTTAAAATTCATACGAGTGCGTTCTATTGTCAAACCTGGTATCAACCGGTGAGTCTTCCCCTTCACCGTGGTGGCGGGGGTGGGAACGGAGGGGGGCAGTCTTTAAGGGTCACGCATGTTTGGCTCATGAAGATGGTCATTGTTTTGACCATCCTCCATAGTTGTGGTAAATGGAAGGGGAGGTGGGGGGGGGGCTGCACACGTTGTCTGAAAGGTATCAAGTGTTACAATTCGTTCAACTCTTTCTGAGGTTCGTATTGTAAGCTTTCATAGACGATGTCTTTCATCATTTGTTTATTTTTCTTTTCTTTTATGCTAGGGGCGGTTGTATGTGCTGGCCGGGTATTGAAACAATAAATGGAATGAAACTTTCAGTTCAATAAATGGAAATAGACTTAAGGATGTAATAAATGGAAATTGACTTTAAGACACAATAAATGAAAATAGACTTTAAGATAAAATAAACATGTTTTATTAGTTAACATATAGATCTACTATTTGTCTACATGACATACTTATTCAAATGTCATATTGTGAGCTCTCATGTATTTATATTTATCTGCTTGTGTTACCATTGGGGCAACAAATCGAAGATACACAAAGATATCATTTCCCTTCATTCACGGTCCTATTCAAAGGCGGAACAAATCAGGGTTTTGGGGTATAGTTACGATCGAACGAAGCCGAAATTTATTCTTTCAGTCGATTTTCGGATGAACCATTACAGTTCTCAGCCCTGTTCTAGTAAACCGACCGTCTCTCTATCCCGAGTGTCAACGAACAGATTTAAATTATACTCATAATTGCTTGACACCATTGATATAGTTTATGGCTTACACTAGGGTTAAAGCATCGGTGGCTGCTAGTACTAGCATGATGCGAAAATTAATATTTGAAGAAAAAAAAATTAAGCCCCTGGTACTTTGAATTTTATGTTTGAGTTTTAACAAGATATTTATCCTTATTATGTTGTACCAAGACTTATCATGTTGTGCCACGACTTATCATGTTCACTATATGTGCATGACCCACAGATAACAAGGATTTAGACGAAAATATATTTGAAGGTTAACACGTCCACTATTAAACATTGAATTAAACAATGTCTTCACTACTAAGAGCCGCACAAGTGTAGGCGCCGCATACTTATTATTTACAGATTATTTATATACTTGTCTATTATCCGGCAAAAATGTCGGAGGTTTTCAAAATAAATATATTTAAGCTGAAATCTATTAATTTTGAATAAAATCACATCATAATAAATAATCCTATATATATTTACGCTCGCTTATGGCTGACGCCTAACGCTAAGGGGCATCACTCTGCTTTTTTTAAAAATTGAAAATATAGACTTAAAATCGTAATCTTTTTGGTTTTAAGATTAACATTAACCAAACAACGCACGAACCTTTGACGTCAGCATTTGTGTTGTAAACAGTGCTGATTGACCCAAAGAGTTATTTTTTGGTGCAGTAATTTGGTGCGCTGCTTTCTAAAATTAGTTAAAAAATATTATATAAACTAGTATGTGCTGCGGCGCCGTGGCTCCTGCGGCGCTCCCTTTTTAAGGGCGCCTACGTGCCCACCTTTTTAAAAGCCCAACTAACTTGTCCTTGTATGATAAATACGTAATATTAAACTTTCTTAAATGTACACAAAGTATTTATAATAGTTTTGCAAAAGGCCAAGTAACTTATCCTTGTATGATAAATACGAAATATCCCTGAAATGTACACAAAGTATGTATACAATTTTTTTTACAGTGCTAATCACAACACGATTTTTAAAGTAATTTTAGAAAGCAGCGCACCAAATTACTGCACCAAAAAATAACTCTTTGAGTAAGTCAGCACTGTTTACAACACGAATACTGACGTCATAGGTTCGTGCGTTGTTTGGTTAATGTTAATCTGGAAACCAAAAGGATTATGATTTAGCGTTAGGCCACAGTCAGCGATAATTGAGCGTAAATATATATATGATGATACTTTGTGTACATTTCAGGAATATTGCGTATTTATCATACAAGGATAAGTTACTTGGGCTTTTGCCCCAAAAAAAAGTGGGCGCCGTAGGTGCCCTTCAACCCCTATTATAAAATACTTTTTGTTCATACAAGGACAAGTTAGTTGAGCTTTTGAAAAAAGTGGGCGCCGTAGGCGCCCTAAACGGCGCCCTAAATAAAAGTGGGTGCCGCAGCACAACCTAGTAAACAATATAATAGCCTAAGTCACAGGTTGGTTGGATCTAGTATATATCCGTAACGCTATGACGTCATTTTGTATCTTATATTTAAATATATATATATACAAGGTGCGCATCAGGAGGTGTGCAAAATAATTATTGACTTTTAATTTAATCTAGAATAATAGTTAATGGGGTTTTCCCGCATTGTGAATGCTAATGTTAAACTGCTGCGTGGTGTGCATAATATTGACACAGACTTGGTGTGACTCTAGAATGATTTCCATTGAATAAAAAAATCGGAAGTTCTTTCTTGGAATTTGCCTTTAAATACTCATTCGAGTTTTTATTTCTTGTTTTCTTTTATTTCAACTTTGCTCTGAGACAGGGGTTCCCAACCTTTTTGTACTCTAGAGCACATTCTGAAATATCGGTAGGTTGGCGGGCACCACCTATTTTTAATCGACAAACTCCTTCCATAACTTCTCATTTTCCCATAATTTATTTTTCTTATATTCATAATTTATTAATAAATAACAAACAAAAATGTTTCAAAATAATAAAAATTATTATTTAAATTGCAAACACAGAGAAATGTATTTACAAAACGTAAACAAAGTACATGTAAACAAAAAAAACACAAATACAAAGAAAACATTTTTATAAAAAGATATATCAATATGTCAATGTGATCTTTGGCAGTGCATATCATTGGCCAGTGCCTCATAATTAGGAGAGTATGACGATAATCCTGTTAGTAAACAATTATAATGATGCTAATGGGTGATTCGAGATCTATATCTTGATTTTATTAATTTTATGTTTGAAAACAATGATTCGCATAAATATCTCGAACCGAAAAATTATTTAATTTTCTATGCCGCTTTTTTAAAAAATGGGAAATTTTTATCTGTCCACTGTATTCCAAAAGTCATCTGATATTAAGGATTTTAGCAAAAATATAATTCTTAAGGTCCAAAATTTCTAACTCTAATTCTTCTGTCTTACCTTGAACAAAATATGCAACGCATGCGGCCATTTCCATTACATTTATTTGGCAAGCAAAAGGATTTACAGAAATTTTTTCAACACTTGAAGATGCTTAATAAATAATGACCCGTTTATTAATTGTTACCTAGCATTTTCTTCATAGGAGGGAAATTCACGAGAGAATGTTTATGAAAAAATTCTGTCTGTCGAATAGTGGCGGGCACATCGGGGTTGGGAACCCTTGCTCTAAGACAAGGATTTTAAATCTTGTATAGGGTTCTGAGTTCTGGGTAGAAATGTTCATTAAGGATCTGGTTTTGTCTTTAGTTAGTTGATTGAAATTCTTATTTAGATCTCGATTTTCTTTCTATGTACCGGATTTGTATGAGTTACCGTATTTAAACTTATAAACGTTCGCTTTTTGTTGTTCTTGGGACTTTTACTTTCGCATATGACAACCCACGTAACCGACCTGTGTCTATATGACAACCCACGTTAACCGACCCGTGTCTATATGACAACCAACGTTAACCGACATGTGTCTATATGATAACCCACGTTAACCGACCTGTGTCTATATGACAACCCACGTTAACCGACCCGTGTCTATATGATAACCCACGTTAACCGACCCGTGTCAATATGACAACCAACGTTAACCGACCCGTGTCTATTTATGCACGTGAGCTAGTGGCGGAATATCACCCTATATTTCTCAATGATGGCTTTCTGTCAGGGGCGTCCCGGCGACCAATTTCTGAGCTGTCGTTGTCGGTAGGTGTGGTCGTTTGTTTCCTAGGGTCAAATGTTCGCTTATTACCGCCGTGCTAACAAGACAAGATGGCGACGCCAATACGACGGGGCAGACGATATTATTTTACCGCGCTAATCATCTTTAGAACTCCTGGTGAGTTTGTGTGTCATGTCAGTTTGTGTGTCATGTCAGTTTGTGTGTCATGTCAGTTTGTGTGTCATGTCAGTTTGTGTGTCATGTCAGTTTGTGTGTCATGTGAGTTTGTGTGTCATGTCAGTTTGTGTGTCATGTCAGTTTGTGTGTCATGTCAGTTTGTGTGTCATGTCAGTTTGTGTGTCATGTCAGTTTGTGTGTCATGTCAGTTTGTGTGTCATATCAGTTTGTTTTTATTTTTTTAAAGAGTTAAGTCAAACAACTTCGAGAGGGTTTTATTTAGAAGTAAAATTAACTAATTTATTTTTTTTTAAATAAAAAAATTAAACTCATTAATTGAAACATCTTTGAGCTTGTTTATGTCAGTGTTTATGCCACTGTTTATGTCAGCGTTTTATGTCAGAAATTAAACCACGTGCGAGAAAGCAATACATAATTAAAGAGGAACCAAAAGTTGTTATTAAATACAACAATGTAAAAGCAACCGTTTCTTAAGAGTTTTGTTTAACAGAACTCGTTTCTGAAGTCATGTGTTTAACAGCAGAGTTTCATTAAGTCATGTGTTTAACAGCAGAGGTTCGTTAAGTCATGTGTATAACAGCAAAAATTTATTTTGCCACGTGTTTTAAAAAGCAAGTTTCTTAATTCATGACTTTAATAGCAGACATTCCTTACGTCATATGTTAAACAACACACGTGTCTTAAGTCAGGCATTAAACAGAACACGATTCATAAGTCATGTGTTTAACATCAGACGTTTCTTAAATTCCTGTGTTTTCATCTCTGAAATCGATGCAGTAGTTAAACATTCGACTTTCTGAACAAAGGTCTTATAACTTTGTCCCTAACACTGTCTAAAGTTCTCCTTTTAAACGCTTTCAGTGCACTAAGTGGATGACATTCAGTGCACTAAGTGGATGACATTCAGTGCACTAAGTGGATGACATTCAGTGCACTAAGTGGATGACATTCAGTGCACTAAGTGTATGACATTCAGTACACTAAGTGGATGACATTCAGTGCACTTAATGGATGACATTCAGTGCACTAAGTGTATGACATTCAGTGCACTTAGTGGATGGGATTCAGTGCACTAAGTGTATGACATTCAGTGCACTAAGTGTATGACATTCAGTGCAATAACTGGATGACATTCAGTGCACTAAGTGTATGACATTCAGTGCACTTAGTGGATGACATTCAGTGCACTAGGTGGATGACATTCAGTGCACTAAGTGGATGACATTCAGTGCACTAGGTGGGTGACATTCAGTGCCCTAAGTGGATGACATTCAGTGCACTAAGTGTATGACATTCAGTGCACTAAGTGGATGACATTCCATGACATTTATAAGAAAAGAAAGTTGAGATCATTTTTCTGACTGCATTCCTCAACGTTGTGTCATATGTTTAAACTACTATAAATATAATTTAGATGAAATGCCTTGATGATGTTGGAACAACAAATGAACCAAAACTCATCATTGAAACGTCGGTACAAACAAGAGATAGTTTAACACAAGAGTTAAAATAGTTTAACACAAGAGCTAAAATAGTTTACAGTTTTCCAAACAGTCAAGTTTGCCTACAGCCCAAGGATGTTTACAAGGCATTACGATCAACCTAACACGCTCAAAGTAGCGCGATTGAACAAGACTAACCAACGATACCAAAAAGACAAATGGAAACAACTCCGATGTTGTTGTACAAGTTCAAGAAAACAAAGGGGCGGAACTATGTAAAGATACGAATAAAATAAAATGTGAATATTGTTCCTAATAAATTTTTTTATTATTAAACTATCTTTTCAACCGCAACTATTTTGAAATCACCCTGAACAAAAGACTTTTTTTTGTTGGTCTTTCGTCTTTCACCCAGCAAATCAAGCTCGAGCCAGACAGGCTGGTCGAATCTTCCCCGCGAAACACATGATTATCGCTCTTGCTTTAAACAACTGTTTCTACTGTGTTTATAAACAGGCAAGTTATCTACGGTCCACAATAGATTGGGGTTTCCCCCCCCCCTCTATCCTCATCTCAATAGGGACTCCTCGCAATAACCCCGAACACAACAAGGCGGTAAATATAAGCGGTGGCATGAAAAGAAAGAAAGAACGAAAGAAAGACATTAAGACAATAGAGAATCTATTGAGCCTTTGTCTAATTTGTTATTGTCTTGTCGGTCGCCACCACGATGGTGGAGTCAATGGGTGGGGTGGGGGGCACAACGGAGTTAAGCGATGGGGAGTCGGGGGGGGGGAGATTTCATTGTATTCATGTAAAACCAGGCGTCTTTGAAATGTTGTACCACATTACTTGCAACATGTGGCATGATGCGTCATCCTTCAGTAGGTCATCAAGTGGCAATACAATGAAATGGCGTCAAAAAAAAAGGGAGAGTGGTGGAAAGGGGGGGTGTGTGTGTTTGAGAGCTCCAGTCTATCTGACAGGATCAGAACAAACAATTAAACCGACATATTGAAAAATTGGCCTCTAGCGTTTAGCAGTAAATATTTGCGGGACGAAGCCATTGTTGAGATGTCAAGTGTGTGGTATCTTATCTTGTTGTATGTAGTTGATTGTGTAGTGGCGAGAGGCATCACTCCCTTTGGTGCCATTTGGCCGGAGGCATCACTCCTTTTGGTGCCATTTGACGGGAGGCATCACTCCTTTTGGTCCCATTTGACGGGAGGCATCACTCATTTGGTGCCATTCGGCTGGAGGCATCACTCCTTTTTGGTGCCAACTGACGGGAGGCATCACTCCTTTTGGTGCCATTTGGCGAGAGGCATCACACATTTTGGTGCCAACTGACGGGAGGCATCACTCCTTTTGGTGCCATTTGGCGAGAGGCATCACACATTTTGGTGCCAACTGACGGGAGGCATCACTCCTTTTGGTGCCATTTGCCCAGGATTCTTTGTTAAAACTTTGTTTTCGTCCACTTTCATACTAATGGATATTATTATTTCAGAAACTGTTGTATCCTTCCAGGAAACCAAAGAAAGCTGTACGGTACAAAGATATTATTATTTCAGAAACTGTTGTATCTTTCCAGGAAACCAAAGAAAGCTGTACGGTACAAATATATTATTATTTAAGAAACTGTTGTATCTTTCCAGGAAACCAAAGAAAGCTGTACGGTACAAAGATATTATTATTTCAGAAACTGTTGTATCTTTCCAGGAAACCAAAGAAAGCTGTACGGTACAAAGATATTATTATTTCAGAAACTGTTGTATCCTTCCAGGAAACCAAAGAAAGCTGTACGGTACAAAGATATTATTATTTCAGAAACTGTTGTATCTTTCCAGGAAACCAAAGAAAGCTGTACGGTACAAAGATATTATTATTTCAGAAACTGTTGTATCCTTCCAGGAAACCAAAGAAAGCTGTACGGTACAAAGATATTATTATTTCAGAAACTGTTGTATCTTTCCAGGAAACCAAAGAAAGCTGTACGGTACAAAGATATTATTATTTCAGAAACTGTTGTATCCTTCCAGGAAACCAAAGAAAGCTGTACGGTACAAAGATATTATTATTTCAGAAACTGTTGTATCTTTCCAGGAAACCAAAAAAAGCTGTACGGTACAAAGATATTATTATTTCAGAAACTGTTGTATGTTTCCAGGAAACCAAAGAAAGCTGTACGGTACAAAGATATTTTTTCAAAGTAATAATGTAAAAAAAATGAAAATTTTTGATGATCTTTAGCTATTAAGATCCCCATTTATAAAAACTAGGAGTGGACACAGTGTCGCCACATAAAACTAGTAGTAAGGCCCACCGTGGCCAGGTATGTAATAACAAGACCTTGACCTAATTCTGTACGTACATCTTAACAGTAAATAATGAGGTATTTATATTTATATCACCTTAAGTACACAAGAAACCCATTTTCTTTTATCGACCGCAACCCAAAAATTAAGCTGTTAAATCGGATTTGAGCCCGAAAGTCATATTGTATGTGGTTAAACATTAAACCAACAATAAGGGGGGTGTGAATGTGGGCTATGAACCATGGAGTTGTCTCAAGGCATCGAACCAGTGATGCCCCTTGGTCTGGAAGAACGGCAGTTGCGCCAAGTGACTGGAATGCACTTAAATGACAACCGCTAGCGTTCTTCCCCTTTCGTGGCTACTCATTCTTCTACAACTTCCATTCAATACGTTTATGACTTCACAAAAACAATTAAAAAGAAAAAGAAAAAACAAACGCACACACAACTTTGTTGTTTCACATCCAATGAATCGTTTCCTGTGCCCCCAAGAAATATGTTGGTTAGTGCAGGACGTTGTCTGGCAGACCTTGGTCGTACTCGACGTGCCTCCGAGGGCGATGTTTAAAACATGCGACTCGTGGTGGCCACGAGCTAAACATGACCACGCCAAGTTATCAATACGTGGCCTGACACAACCTTGCCCATCATGGCCAATAATATGACCGACACACTAACTGAGAATATTTTATACATCCAAGGCGGGTAATATTTTTTTAAAGCGCGTATAAGAATTTCAGCTGAAGACATTCCGAATGTTTCGTCAGTCTTTGAATCTAAGGATCTACTGTCACTGCACATGAACTGTCGCTGCACATGAACTGTCACTGTACATGAACTGTCACTGCACATGAACTGTCACTGCACATGAACTGTCACTGCACATGAACTGTCACTGCACATGAACTGTCACTGCACATGAACTGTCGCTGCCCATGAACTGTCACTGCACATGAACTGTCGCTGCACATGAACTGTCACTGCACATGAACTGTCACTGCACATGAACTGTCACTGCACATGAACTGTCACTGCACATGAACTGTCGCTGCACATGAACTGTCGCTGTCCATAAACCTATTGATCTAATTTCACTGTCCATAAACCTATTGATCTACTTTCACTGTCCATAAACCTATTGATCTACTTTCGCTTGCCATGACACCAATGATCTACTTTCGCTTGCCATGACACCTATGATCTACTTTCAATGCCCATGAATATGTTTATCTACTTTCTCCGTCCATGAACCTATTGATCTACTTTCTCCGTCCATGAACCTATTGATCGACTTTCCGTACCAAACAATATATTTTTTATTCCCAAGAAACTGCACCAGACAAAGCAGAAATATTCCAAGAGTTAATACTCTTTGTTGTTTTTAAAAAAATGATAAAATTCAAATATCTCATTATTACTAAACAGTTTTTTTTAAAATGGTTTCCATGGGGCATCATTCTTTTGTCATATTCATTTTTTCTCTTCACTCACAGAAGAGTGTTGTGGGTGCGCGTGGGTGTGCGTGGGTGTGGGTGGGTTGTTGGGTTCAATCAAAGACTCGAGTCTTGCTCTGTGCAACCAATCAAATTGTCGTGTTATTAACGATGATAGCAATATTGCATTAGTTTTCTCGATGCGTCTTAGACCTGCCCCGGGGCGCGAAACTGTCGCGTGCTCCCTATGAATATCTCACAATTACAGAATATTGAATCCTGTCGTCTGCCCGTATTCCCCCGCCAGCTAGCACCCCACTCACCCCCCGCCCGCACAGTGCCGTCCCTCCCCCTTTTCTAGTTATGCGGAAAATAAAGCTGTTTAAAGCGCCCTGGCCCTGACGCTGAATATTGAAAATTATTATTTTAACGTCCAGGCTAATGGCAGCGGGTCCTGATGTGTCAGGGATGAAAACTCCGAGGCGTTAAGTGCTGGGTCTGGTCAGTCGTGCAACATCGGGCTATCTGAACCTAAGCCTGGCATGTTGTCGTTATCACCAAAAGTAGGTCGTGTTTGATTGTCTTTATTTCATACATTGCCAAAGAAAATGTTTGACATTGTCAGCGTTGTCGATAAAACAAAGAGAAATGAGTGAAAAAAATATAACGTTGATGTCCAGTGAAGAGTGGACGGACACTATTGTGATATTTCCTTCTAGCGACACTATTGTGATATTTCCTTCTAGCGACACTATTGTGATATTTCCTTCTAGCGACACTATTGTGATATTTCCTTCTAGCGACACTATTGTGATATTTCCTTCTAGCGACACTATTGTGATATTTCCTTCTAGCGACACTATTGTGATGTTTCCTTCTAGCGACACTATTGTGATAATTTCTTCTAGCGACACTATTGTGATATTTCCTTCTAGCGACACTATTGTGATATTTCCTTCTTAGCGACACTATTGTGATATTTCCTTCTAGCGACTGTGAGTTTTAACATAGATTAAATTGTAAGAGGAGTGCAATGTTTTCTATCCCCACTTTAACCGCCTGCTATATGATTTGGTAGTCATCTATTTGGTAGTCATCTATTTGGCTCGTGGCGACCATTGAATATTTAAGTTCTGGACCAACTTTCAGGCACATCATTTCTAGTTCTTGTCTACAAATCTGGACTAAATTATCCAAGTATTTTCTGTTGACCTGACACGAGCTAATAATAAAATAGCAGCAACACAATAATTATTTTGTTAGATTCCCTGTTATTTACACGAGCTAATAATGAAATAGTAACAAAACAATAATTATTTTGTTAGATTCCCTGTTATTTACACGAGCTAATAATGAAATAGTAACAAAACAATAATTATTTTGTTAGATTCCCTGTTATTTACACGAGCTAATAATGAAATAATAACAAAACAATAACTATTTTGTTAGATTCCCTGTTATTTACACGAGCTAATAATGAAATAGTAACAAAACAATAATTATTTTGTTAGATTCCCTGTTATTTACACGAGCTAATAATGAAATAGTAACAAAACAATAATTATTTTGTTAGATTCCCTGTTATTTACACGAGCTAATAATGAAATAGTAACAACGCACGTTTCTTACAGTCCTAGTTGTTATTTGTTAATTCACATCGCATTTATGCGTAAGTTGTATACTTCTACAGCGGAGCTACTAGTCTCACAATGACTAGCCGCCTAGTCTCACCGTGACTGGCCGCCTAGTCTCACCGTGACTGGCCACCTAGTCTCACAATGACCAACCGCCTAGTCTCACCTAGTCTCACCGTGACTGGCCACCTAGTCTCACAATGACCAGCCGCCTAGTCTCACCTAGTCTCACTGTGACTGGCCGCCTAGTCTCACCATGACTGGCTGCCTAGTCTCACCTATTCTCACCATGACCAGCCGCCTAGTCTCGCCGTGACTGGCCGCCTAGTCTCACCTAGTCTCACCATGACCAGCCGCCTAGTCTCACCGTGACTAGCCGCCTAGTCTCACCGTGACTGGCCGCCTAGCACCGTGACCAGCCGCCTAGTCTCACCATAACACCAAACTGTAGCAAACCCCTACCAACCCCTTAACAACCCCTACAAACCCCTACCAACCCCTACAAACCCCTACCAACCCCTACCAGCTCGCCAACCCTTTTAGCCCTCCCCAGCAGTCGCCAGGCCCGTACATATATCAGGAACCCGCGATGTTATGTGATGGTGAGTAGCGGTCAGCTCTGAGTCTGACCACCAGAGGGCGTGAGATATGTCAGGAGGAGACATTACCAATGACCGTCCGATATTGTTCTTGGCCTCTCGGACCGCTGGCCGCACGCACGTAGGAAAAACACGTGCTGGCCCTCGTGCTATTGTCTCGGGAATGGACGCAGAAAATGTTGGGGCTAAGCTAGATTGAGTTTCACTCGCTGTCAGGGTGTAAGTGCGGTGGTAGAAAAGGGGGGGGGGCGCTCGTTTCCAAAATATCCAGCCACCCTCACCCAATCATAACACGATTAACATCATCTCGAAAGGGTTTGCTGGTTGTATAGTAGACATATTTTACTACCGGTTGTTACAAAGTACGGGCTTGGGGATAAAAAAGTATAAATAAAATTATAAAGGTAGAATTCCAGTATAATTTTTAAATGCCTTTTAAAATTCGAATTTCTAATTAAGTATTTCAAGTAACATTTTCGAAATCCCGATTAGAAATGGTTTACAATATGACTCCTACGGCCAATCATATTGAACACGTTTACGCGGACGTTCAAAACGAGTTATTTTTGGTGCAGTATTTCTTCCAAGACTTTATTTTGAGTTATGCGCTTTGGGATTTATAGTCAAAAGCTCTGTTTTTACGAGTTATTTATTTTAACTATTATGAATAGTATTTTTGACGTGATGCACATGTATGCCGGTCGAGACGGCTTTTGGAGGGGAGTTATAACATGCCACCGAACTGTGGTAAAACGTCCTTGGACGGGCTTTGTTGCTCGTATTTTAATATAGTATAACAGTCCATAGCAGTTAAAAAAGCGTGTGGTGTTTCTCGCCGTAAAAAAAGTTATATGACGTCATTGTTTTAGATTTTAATAAAAATACTTTGTGTACATTTCAGGAAGTGTAATATTTCGTATTTATCAAACAAGGATAAGTTACTTGGGCTTTTGAAAAAAGTGGGCGCCTTACGCGCCCTACAACCCCTAGTATATATATATAGCTGTATAGCTATAAATAGATTGTCTCCTTATAAGTACTTGATCATATTCTTTGTTGTCTTAAAATTGTGCCGCCCTAATTTACATTGGATAGACCAAACAAGAGGGGAGGGCACCCAATTATAAAAGGACGCCTGTACCACCCTCCCTCCACAACCCAAGATGAAAGCAACAGGATATAATTATCAGATTTGTCATAAGTAGGAAAGCATTACACGGATGGCACAAGCTTACTGGGACAATGGACTAGTCTATAACCCACGCGCTTACATAGGGTATCTCGGGGTTTTTTGTTGGACAAAAAAGAAGGGGGCAGGAGAATGACATGGAGTGGGGCGCTGGACACAAAGTGTCAAGTGTCTTTTTGGCAAGCTTCCAATTGGAGCCGTGGACTGGCTTCGCCCCCATCTCTAAGCACTTGTTCTCTCCTCGGCTGAAACCTTAGATTAAACATGGCGTCATTTTATCTCGTGTAGAGATTATTTCTAAGCTCTATGACAAAATGCGTCCTTGATTTTTTTAATTATTTCTTTTTTTTTCTTTATGTTTTTACTTGGATTTGTATTTGATTGGTTTGTATTTGATTGGTTTGTATTTGATTGGTTTGTATTTGATTGGTTTGTATTTGATTGGTTTATATTTGATTGGTTGGAATGAAAACAAGAAGACAAAATTAGTCTAAAGACTATTTTATATTAGATAATAAGCCTCCCCCCTCCCCCCAAGCAAATAAAAATATATAAATAAATAATTTAAAAAGCCCTAAACTTCAAACGTGATTTCACCGAAGTGAGTGTATCTCGAACTGGGACATTAAATGACACCCAGCCTTTGTTGCGTTTACTTGCCGTGTCAATGTCAGCACCACGCCTTTGTTGCGTTTACTTGCCGTGTCAATGTCAGCACCACTCCTTTGTTGCGTTTACTTGCCGTGTCAATGTCAGCACCACGCCTTTGACTCAGTCTATGACCACGAGCCAAGATCTGTTCTTATTAAAGAATGGATATGAACATTCACAAGTTATTTGAAGCCGTAGAGAGAGATATATATATAAAGAGAGAAAGAGAGAGAGAGAGAGAGAGAGAGAGAGAGAGAGAGAGAGAGAGAGAGAGAGAGAGAGATAGAGAGAGAGATAGAGAGAGAGGGAGGGAGAGAGAGAGAGAGATAAAGAAAGATAGAGAGAGAGATAGAGAGAGAGATAGAGAGAGAGATAGTGAGAGAGAGGGAGAGAGAGATAGATAGAGAGATAGAGAGAGAGGCATATATATATATATATAAAGAAAGATAGAGAGAGAGAGAGAGAGAGAGAGAGAGAGAGAGAGAGAGAGAGAGAGAGAGATACGGACAGAGGGGATAGAATGTGTTTATATTTGTTCTAAAAAGTGTTTTGTTTTCTGCCGATGAAAAAAACCAATGTGTTTGGGCACCACAACAACAAACAAACAAACAGTGGTCTAAGTATGTCAATCTTCACAATAAATCAGTGGACGCACTATGCCAATTGTCACAATATGTCACACTTGTTAATTTCTACATGCTAAACATGTATAAGTTACTTGGGCTTTTTAAAAAAAGCTAAACATGAGTATTTAAACGCAATTTCCAACAAGGAATTTCCAATTTTTTATCGAGGGAAATCATTCTAGATTACAATAAAAGTCGATTCAAATAAGTAATTCTGAAACTAAACACGATATGACGTCATATCTCCTCACGCTACTTCACAACAAGAATGTGTCAATATAATGCGCACCACGCAACAATCTAACAAGAGCATTCACAAAGCGGGAAAACCCCATTAACCATCATTCTAGATTACATTAAAAGTCATTTCAAATCAATAATTTTGAAACTAAACAAAACAATTGCTTTAAAAAAAATTGCTTCTAAAATTACGGGAGTCGAACAAAAATAGATCCTTGAAAAATGCCTTCTCCAACATTGTTCTACATATTATTAGTAGGGCTGCGGAAATTATCGATTAATCTTTCAATTTTTCGTTAAAAATTTTTTTTTAACGATTAATCGACCTACCACTTATAAAGGTACTGAAAGTAAAAAAATAAAATATTTCGTCCGATAAATATAAACTAATTTCCGGACGATTACAAGAACATTTTCGTTTTAAACTATTGACTGACGTGAATGTTCAAAATGTTGATAAAGGTTATGTGTCCATTGAGAGAAATCGTTTGCCTTCCATACAATGTTCCCTCTAAGTCTAAGCTTTGTTGGTCCGTGTGCAATCTTTAAAAAAAATCGGATGCAAAGTTACACGACGTCCATTTTTGTGCAATATTTTACCAAATTTGCTGCGCGGTGATTCTAAACTTCTGCGTGGCTTCGGTGAAATAGCTGCGCATCCACGCTGCTTAAAGGGAACATTGCTAACATGGTTCCAACACTTCGCTTACATATCACCTGGAAACCTAACATCCACTACAGTATCAGAAACTTCAGCTGAGACAATCTAAATCTATGTGAACGATTATTCAGCTCTGCTGGTTATATTGTCAATAAGACCCGCTCATCTCTTGAACCGAATAATGTCAATACACTTGTCTGTTTGCGTTGTTGGTTAAAGGATATCATATAAAGAAGACATTACAGTGTTATTTCGATTTTTTGACATGTATGTTTAATAAATGTTACTTATGACACCATAAATTTAATTTTTTGACTTTATTCGAAATTAACTATTAATGAATCGTTAAATTTTCAAAAGTTAACGATTAAATTTAAATTAATCGTTAACAGCCCTAATTATTAGATATTGCTTGGTATTTGTTTCAACCCGATAGCTGTTATGGTTGGCGAGACATTGACAAAATACTGATATTTTTCGAGTTTTTTTTATTTTCCAGTGAATCCAGTAAACCTTTTCGGTATTTTTTTGGCCGTTGCACATCCTTGAAACCTCCTTAGCATATTTGCAAAAGACCCGAACCCTCTATCTGGTCTGGTTCAGGAGGAGTTGCATTGTCAAGCTTGACAGACATTTCGAATCTATAAACGCAATTGTTCCAAGGGAAATTGCGTTAAAAATTGAAAGAAGCCATCGTGATCAAGTGTATACTTTCTGGAGATTTGTTAACATAAAAAAGAAATTGCAGCCTTTAAACTTTTTTTTTGGAGTGTTTAACTGTTTTATGTTTTTGAAATGTTTTTTCCAATTTTTTTTATTTAAAAAAAATCAAAATTAAGACGCTTTCACAATATGGCTAACAAAATAGAAGAAGGAAAAGTTGGGACGCGGTAACACAAATAATTTGTATACGCCTGTATACAAAAACAACAGGTTTCCTCATAATGTTTCTTCAGTTACTAACGTCCAGATTTTCTTGTTGACGTGTCAAGTATTCGTCTCTCTTCCTCAGCAAAGACTTTAAGTCGAACATTTAAGTAGAACATTTAACTAGAACATTTAAGTAGAACATTTAAGTAGCACATTTAAGTAGAACATTTAAGTAGAACATTTAAGTAGAACATTTAAGTAGAACATTTAAGTAGAACATTTAAGTAGAACATTTAAGTAGAACATTTAAGTAGAACATTTAAGTAGAACATTTAAGTAGAACATTTAAGTAGAACATTTAAGTAGAACATTTAAGTAGAACATTTAAGTAGAACATTTAAGTAGAACATTTAAGTAGAACATTTAAGTAGAACATTTAAGTAGAACATTTAAGTAGAACATTTAAGTAGAACATTTAAGTAGAACATTTAAGTAGAACATTTAAGTAGAACATTTAAGTAGAACATTTAAGTAGAACATTTAAGTAGAACATTTAAGTAGAACATTTAAGTAGAACATTTAAGTAGAACATTTAAGTAGAACATTTAAGTAGAACATTTAAGTAGAACATTTAAGTAGAGCATTTCTCTGCTCCTGTTTTCGCAATCGAACACGCTTACCAAATATCTCCCTCCCCCCCCCTCCCTGTCTGTCCAATCAATTACTCCATCATGCTCGGCCCACCCCCTCTCTTATCACTAACCAACTGACTTCTTTCGAGAGTCCCCCGCTTACAAACGCCCCCACCCCCTTCTCCCCCCCCCCACACACCACCCTAGTCAATACCGGCCCATAGTAAAACCCTATTGTTTTCTTTGCCCCGGTCTTTCAATTTCTTTTTGGAAGCCAAAATGAAATGAGCATCATCCTCTTCAACCCGTGGCGCCCTCTATTGTAAGGTGCCGGAAGATGAACTGAAATCGTCTCTATTCGCAGAAGAGTCCATCCTCCATCTTGCTGGCAGGCCGCCATATTAGGTTAAGCCCTGTGAGTGACCGTGCTGAAAGAAATGAAGACCCCCGAAATTTTTCTCGATTACTGCCGACTCTGTCTCTAAAATAAAAAAGAAAGGTGTGTGGAGAAGGAGGTTGGGTGAAGACGGGCAAATGGCCGACAAAGAAATATTGAATTCTTTCTACTCTCGGCTCACTTTCTGATTGTCGAATATTGAATTACGGTCCCGGGCACTGACGGTTTCGTTGAAAAGTTCCGGCATTAATTTTTAATCTTACCCACCTAAGATGGCCGCCCGGAGTGACATTTCGTTTCGTGGCGGCCATCTTCTTCATCAATCCGACACGACAGCTCGGCCCTCTTGTTTTTATTTATTTGATTACCCGTGAGTTTGACGTTTGGGGATCGTCTGAGGAATTTCGTGACTTTAAAGAGGGCGAAAACGGTTTGGGTGAGGGGGGGGGCAGGGTAGCGAGGACCGGGTGGCCGCTGCTTTCTTTGAGGGATGAAAATAATTGTGCTTCGGATAAGAGGACAGAGTTTGGGGGGGGGCAGAGGTGTACAAGACCATCACCACCTCTACTGGCACCACCCCTCCCCCCCACACACAGACACCACAACTATAGAACACCAACCTTAAGAAAATGAAGAAATTTAAGATTAGGCCATGCCGCAACTTGGCGATGTTCTCAGTTCTTGCTAACCCATTTCTTGACAGTAGTTAATTGTCAGCGTGTTGAATAAATCGACTCAATGGTTTGTGGATTCCGTTATCGTCATTTTATATATGAAGTTCAGAGTATCCAGACTGAAGTCGTGTATCGACCAAACGGCGTCGTCTGTGCACAAGAAGTAAAAGCGCTTTCAGCTCAGAACTGAGACTGGCACTACTTAATCTTGAGGGACATTTACTTTATGGAATAGTTAAACAAAGATCTCGCTTACAATCCTACTACAATAACTTTTATAAAATATATTGTTTTGATGCTTCCAAGAAATTTGCGTTTGTAATGTTACACAGCGAATCTTCGTGTAGTTGTTGCCAACACAATTTATTCTTTTTAAAAAGATTCAGAAGAACTAATGGAAAAAACGTAAGAAATAACAAGCTTATAAGCATCTGGGACGACAGCCATGTCCAAACATTTCATCTCTGAAATGAAGACCTGAAGTAACTGCGACCCACTAGAGTAGGAGTAGCAGACCTTAAGTAACTGATAGCCACTAGAGCAATGGTGGACCAGAACTGAAGTAACTGAGAGTCACTAGAGTAGTGGGTGGGCCAGACCTGAAGTAACTGCGACCCACTAGAGTAGGAGTAGCAGACCTGAAGTAACTGATAGCCACTAGAGCAATGGTGGGCCAGAACTGAAGTAACTGAGAGCCACTAGAGTAGGGGTGGCCAGAACTGTAGTAACTGAGACTCACTAGAGTAGGAGTAGCAGACCTTAAGTAACTGATAGCCACTAGAGCAATGGTGGGCCAGAACTGAAGTAACTGAGAGCCACTAGAGCAATGGGTGGGCCAGACCTGAAGTAACTGAGAGTCACTAGAGTAGGGGTGGCCAGACCTGAAGTAACTGTGACCCACTAGAGTAGGAGTAGCAGACCTGAAGTAACTGATAGCCACTAGATCAATGGTGGGCCAGAACTGAAGTAACTGAGAGCCACTAGAGCAATGGTGGGCCAGAACTGAAGTAACTGAGAGTCACTAGAGCAATGGTGGGCCAGACCTGAAGTAACTGCGACCCACTAGAGTAGGAGTAGCAGACCTGAAGTAACTGATAGCCACTAGATCAATGGTGGGCCAGAACTGAAGTAACTGAGAGCCACTAGAGCAATGGTGGGCCAGAACTGAAGTAACTGAGAGTCACTAGAGTAGGAGTAGCAGACCTGAAGTAACTGAGAGCCACTAGAGCAATGGTGGGCCAGAACTGAAGTAACTGAGAGTCACTAGAGTAGGGGTGGCCAGACCTGAAGTAACTGAGAGTCACTAGAGTAGGGGTGGCCAGACCTGAAGTAACTGATAGCCACTAGAGCAATGGTGGGCCAGAACTGAAGTAACTGAGAGTCACTAGAGTAGGAGTAGCAGACCTGAAGTAACTGAGAGCCACTAGAGTAGGAGTAGCAGACCTGAAGTAACTGAGAGTCACTAGAGTAGGAGTAGCAGACCTGAAGTAACTGAGAGCCACTAGAGCAATGGTGGGCCAGACCTGAAGTAACTGCGACCCACTAGAGTAGGAGTAGCAGAACTGAAGTAACTGAGAGCCACTAGAGTAGGAGTAGCAGACCTGAAGTAACTGAGAGCCACTAGAGTAGGAGTAGCAGACCTGAAGTAACTGAGAGCCACTAGAGTAGGGGTAGCAGACCTGAAGTAACTGAGAGTCACTAGAGTAGGAGTAGCAGACCTGAAGTAACTGAGAGCCACTAGAGCAATGGTGGGCCAGAACTGAAGTAACTGAGAGTCACTAGAGTAGGAGTAGCAGACCTGAAGTAACTGAGAGCCACTAGAGTAGGAGTAGCAGACCTGAAGTAACTGAGAGTCACTAGAGCAATGGTGGGCCAGAACTGAAGTAACTGAGAGTCACTAGAGTAGGAGTAGCAGACCTGAAGTAACTGAGAGTCACTAGAGTAGGAGTAGCAGACCTGAAGTAACTGAGAGTCACTAGAGTAGGAGTAGCAGACCTGAAGTAACTGAGAGCCACTAGAGTAGGAGTAGCAGACCTGAAGTAACTGAGAGCCACTAGAGTAGGGGTAGCAGACCTGAAGTAACTGAGAGTCACTAGAGTAGGAGTAGCAGACCTGAAGTAACTGAGAGCCACTAGAGCAATGGTGGGCCAGACCTGAAGTAACTGAGAGCCACTAGAGTAGGAGTAGCAGACCTGAAGTAACTGAGAGCCACTAGAGTAGGAGTAGCAGACCTGAAGTAACTGAGAGTCACTAGAGTAGGAGTAGCAGACCTGAAGTAACTGAGAGCCACTAGAGCAATGGTGGGCCAGAACTGAAGTAACTGAGAGTCACTAGAGTAGGGGTGGCCAGACCTGAAGTAACTGAGAGCCACTAGAGCAATGGTGGGCCAGACCTGAAGTAACTGCGACCCACTAGAGTAGGAGTAGCAGACCTGAAGTAACTGAGAGCCACTAGAGCAATGGTGGGCCAGAACTGAAGTAACTGAGAGTCACTAGAGTAGGGGTGGCCAGACCTGAACTAACTGAGAGTCACTAGAGTAGGGGTGGCCAGACCTGAAGTAACTGATAGCCACTAGAGCAATGGTGGGCCAGAACTGAAGTAACTGAGAGTCACTAGAGTAGGGGTGGCCAGACCTGAAGTAACTGATAGCCACTAGAGCAATGGTGGGCCAGAACTGAAGTAACTGAGAGTCACTAGAGTAGGGGTGGCCAGACCTGAAGTAACTGAGAGTCACTAGAGCAATGGTGGGCCAGAACTGAAGTAACTGAGAGTCACTAGAGTAGGAGTAGCAGACCTTAAGTAACTGAGAGTCACTAGAGCAATGGTGGGCCAGAACTGAAGTAACTGAGAGTCACTAGAGTAGGGGTGGCCAGAACTGAAGTAACTGAGAGTCACTAGAGCAATGGTGGGCCAGAACTGAAGTAACTGAGAGCCACTAGAGCAATGGTGGGCCAGAACTGAAGTAACTGAGAGTCACTAGAGTAGGGGTGGCCAGAACTGAAGTAACTGAGAGTCACTAGAGTAGGGGTGGCCAGACCTGAAGTAACTGAGAGCCACTAGAGCAATGGTGGGCCAGAACTGAAGTAACTGAGAGTCACTAGAGTAGGGGTGGCCAGACCTGAAGTAACTGAGAGTCACTAGAGTAGGGATGGCCAGAACTGAAGTAACTGAGAGTCACTAGAGCAATGGTGGGCCAGAACTGAAGTAACTGAGAGTCACTAGATCAATGGTGGACCAGAACTGAAGTAACTGAGAGTCACTAGAGTAGGGGTGGCCAGACCTGTAGTAACTGAGAGCCACTAAAGCAGGGATGGCCAGAATTGAAGTAACTGAGAGCCATTTTAAATATATATATAAATTGCTGAGAGCCGCATGGAAGCACTATGAGTCAATAAACCTGGCTTGGAAATCTTCCAGTAAACCCCGGAAACATATATTTCCTAAATTGTGTACATGAGTCACAATGTGAACACTGAATAGTCGTATGGGCCGCGGTTTGTCTACCGTTGATACAGAGACAGCTGTGGTAGCTAGTTTTACAGTGGTAGCTAGTTTTACAGTGGTAGCTAGTTTTACAGTGGTAGCTAGTTTTACAGTGGTAGCTAGTTTTACAGTGGTAGCTAGTTTTACAGTGGTAGCTAGTTTTATAGTGGTAGCTAGTTTTACAGTGGTAGCTAGTTTTACAGTGGTAGCTAGTTTTACAGTGGTAGCTAGTTTTACAGTGGTGGTGGTGAAAAGTGAAATTATCTGCTAGCCGTTAGCTGCTAACGTAACTTGGGGAAAAAATAGTATTCAAATTAACGCATAAAAAAATAATTGAAATCCAAATAAGAGGTATCCCCTCTCCACCCACCCACATTTGTTACGCCACTGCACTTTGTTAAACGCCTTTTACTTACATCTGACTTTTAAAAAAAAATATTTTTATATCAATATTTAAATGTACGTAATTTAAATGAAAACATCTGTGCGATGCTTTCTGTGGTGGTTTTAAGAATATCTGTTTAACGTAGGTTATTGAGGCAGTCTAACGTAGGTTATTGAGGCAGTCTAACGTAGGTTATTGAGGCAGTCTAACGTAGGTTATTGAGCAGTCTAACGTAGGTTATTGAGCAGTCTAACGTAGGTTATTGAGGCAGTCTAACGTAGGTTATTGAGGCAGTCTAACGTAGGTTATTGAGGCAGTCTAACGTAGGTTATTGAGGCAGTCTAACGTAGGTTATTGAGGCAGTCTAACGTAGGTTATTGAGGCAGTCTAACGTAGGTTATTGAGGCAGTCTAACGTAGGTTATTGAGGCAGTCTAACGTAGGTTATTGAGGCAGTCTAACGTAGGTTATTGAGGCAGTCTAACGTAGGTTATTGAGGCAGTCTAACGTAGGTTATTGAGGCAGTCTAACGTAGGTTATTGAGGCAGTCTAACGTAGGTTATTGAGGCAGTCTAACGTAGGTTATTGAGGCAGTCTAACGTAGGTTATTGAGGCAGTCTAACGTAGGTTATTGAGGCAGTCTAACGTAGGTTATTGAGGCAGTCTAACGTAGGTTATTGAGGCAGTCTAACGTAGGTTATTGAGGCAGTCTAACGTAGGTTATTGAGGCAGTCTAACGTAGGTTATTGAGGCAGTCTAACGTAGGTTATTGAGGCAGTCTAACGTAGGTTATTGAGGCAGTCTAAACGTAGGTTATTGAGGCAGTCTAACGTAGGTTATTGAGGCAGTCTAACGTAGGTTATTGAGGCAGTCTAACGTAGGTTATTGAGGCAGTCTAACGTAGGTTATTGAGGCAGTCTAACGTAGGTTATTGAGGCAGTCTAACGTAGGTTATTGAGGCAGTCTAACGTAGGTTATTGAGGCAGTCTAACGTAGGTTATTGAGGCAGTCTAACGTAGGTTATTGAGGCAGTCTAACGTAGGTTATTGAGGCAGTCTAACGTAGGTTATTGAGGCAGTCTAACGTAGGTTATTGAGGCAGTCTAACGTAGGTTATTGAGGCAGTCTAACGTAGGTTATTGAGGCAGTCTAACGTAGGTTATTGAGGCAGTCTAAAGTAGGTTATTGAGGCAGTCTAACGTAGGTTATTGAGGCAGTCTAACGTAGGTTATTGAGGCAGTCTAACGTAGGTTATTGAGGCAGTCTAACGTAGGTTATTGAGGCAGTCTAACGTAGGTTATTGAGGCAGTCTAAAGTAGGTTATTGAGGCAGTCTAACGTAGGTTATTGAGCAGTCTAACGTAGGTTATTGAGGCAGTCTAACGTAGGTTATTGAGGCAGTCTAACGTAGGTTATTGAGACAGTCTAACGTAGGTTATTGAGGCAGTCTAAAGTAGGTTATTGAGGCAGTCTAACGTAGGTTATTGAGGCAGTCTAACGTAGGTTATTGAGGCAGTCTAACGTAGGTTATTGAGGCAGTCTAACGTAGGTTATTGAGACAGTCTAACGTAGGTTATTGAGGCAGTCTAACGTAGGTTATTGAGGCAGTCTAACGTAGGTTATTGAGGCAGACTAACGTAGGTTATTGAGGCAGTCTAACGTAGGTTATTGAGGCAGTCTAACGTAGGTTATTGAGGCAGTCTTTATTCTATGTTTCTATGTCAGATTTACTTCAATTTTATCAGTTTTATCTAATCGTAGAAGTAGTATCCAACTCTATGGTTGCAAAACGAAAGAGACGTACACCTGTGTACAAAACAACAACAGACGTACACCTGTGTACAAAACAACAACAGACGTACACCTGTGTACAAAACAACAACAGACGTACACCTGGATTTTAAAAAACAGACGTACACCTGTATTAAAAAAAACAGACGTTGTATACAAAAACAACAGGTTTCCTCATA
Source organism: Ampullaceana balthica (assembly GCA_944989445.1). Classification (NCBI taxonomy): domain Eukaryota; kingdom Metazoa; phylum Mollusca; class Gastropoda; family Lymnaeidae; genus Ampullaceana; species Ampullaceana balthica. The sequence goes on from CALYLW010000572.1 coordinate 180,140, forward strand.
ATGTTTCTTCAGTTACCAAAGTCCAGATTTTGTTGTTGACATGTAAAGTAATCGTCTCTCTTCCTCAACACAAAGCTGAAAAATAGAATGCAACAATAGATTAAGAAGATTTGTCATGTTTGTTGGTTGTTAGATTTGTTAAGTTAATTTGTTGTACTTTTCGTGTACGGTCAATAAAAAAATCCGTAATCTTGGAAACCATGTTTCTATTGTTTTGAAAGTCTAAAAATAACTGCCCCAAAGGTCACATAACTCCTTGATTAACTTGTGAAGTCATGCAGGTATTTTGATAAATAATTGATGCGAGGGGTGGGGTCAATCAATAGGGCACCCGGGCACCTTTTAATTGTTTTCTTAGGAAGATTTCCTTCATAAGAACACAGGGGCGGCTGCTTCGAACAGACATGCAGGTGTGAGATTTGATCAGTTGAGGTAACTTGAAAATATGTGTAGATAAACCAAGTTTAACTTTGCCGTAGTTAGTCCGAGAGATGACCACACATGTATTGGTAGCTGTCACGTGAGAGAGGAAGTTGTTAGTGGTCACATGACGAGGAAGAATAAAACATGGCGACTGAGTGTGTGGTTCCATTTTACGGACGTGAGATATACTGGATGTAAATTAATGTAAATAGAAGTTGTGATTAAAAGTTATATTATTCAAACAGTGCCTCATAGATTCATTGTGAGATAGAGTTAATAAGGTCACGCCCACTCGGCTATGTGACAGTAGCTACCCCACCCCATCACAATAAACTCCTCCCTCACACCTACCATGGCCAACGAACTGCCACTCATATGTTTAATAATTACTTGTGAGGATGAGACCCAATCAGTAGTAGTAGTATGTGTGTATGTGTGTGTCTATGTTTCTGTGAGTATGTGTCTGGGTGTGTATAGTGTTAGTGAATGTTTTGTGAGTCTTGTGTTTGTATTTGTGTTTCTCCGCGTGTCAGTGAGTGTGCTGTGTGTGTAAGAGTGTGAGAGTATGTTGTGTTTAAGTGTGTTGTGTGTGTGTGAGTGTGTTGTGTATGTGTGTATGAAGTGTGATGGTAAGTGTGTTGTATGTTTTCTTTCTATGTGTGTAAGTGTGTTATATGTGTAAGTGTGTTGTATGTGTAAGTATGTTGTATGTGTAAGTGTGTTGTATGTGTAAGTGTGTTGTGTGTGTGTTTCAAAACCAAGAAGAGGAGATGTAGCACTGTAAGAGTGCGTGTTGGCATGTCACTGGATGAGACAGCAGCAGACAATGGTGTCCAGCATCAATGATGTACAAGGCATTAAAATCTCGCGCCAACTGACAGAAGTAAGATGTACGTCTCACACGACAGCCTCACGCTTCATATACTGGGGGTGGGTGTTGTGGGGGAGGGGGTGGGGGAGGGGGGCTAAATCAAATTTGAGTTCTGAGAGTAAATTAAAAAACATTGTCACGAAGTGTAAAAATAAAATTTTACAGTAAAAATGGCAAACATGTTCTTTTACGGTTTACGTGATTCGAGTGGGTGGAGGGAGAAAGAGAGAGTGCGAGAGACAGACCGAGAGAGAGAGAGAGAGAGAGAGTGAGGGAGAGAGAGAGAGAGAGAGAGAGAGAGAGAGAGAGAGAGAGAGAGAGTCCGAGAGAGACAGAGAGATAGAATGGAGTATGGGTTATAATTCTAATCAGAGCAATAAATTAAGTTTTGCTTTGGGTGAGAAAAATTATTTATTATGATAATCACCTTAAAAATATTATGTTATGGTGAAACAATGTTCCTTTATTGCATCAGATTAAAGTAAATGTTTGATTCAAATTGAACGTCTCCTTATTCAGTGTAGGAGTAGAAAGTGCAGTTAATATAACAACAATTAAAATAGTAAATTTTGAAATAACCGAAGCTTTGTACACAGACAGTTGAGGTGATTTCAACACGGCTCCTGAAGACAAACAACCAGTAAGACAAACAACCAGTAAGACAAACAACCAGTAAGACAAACAACCAGTAAGACAAACAACCAGTAAGACAAACAACCAGTAAGACAAACAACCAGTAAGACAAACAACCAGTAAGACAAACAACCAGTAAGACAAACAACCAGTAAGACAAACAACCAGTAAGACAAACAACCAGTAAGACAAACAACCAGTAAGACAAACAACCAGTAAGACAAACAACCAGTAAGACAAACAACCAGTAAGACAAACAACCAGTAAGACAAACAACCAGTAAGACAAACAACCAGTAAGACAAACAACCAGTAAGACAAACAACCAGTAAGACAAACAACCAGTAAGACAAACAACCAGTAAGACAAACAACCAGTAAGACAAACAACCAGTAAGACAAACAACCAGTAAGACAAACAACCAGTAAGACAAACAACCAGTAAGACAAACAACCAGTAAGACAAACAACCAGTAAGACAAACAACCAGTAAGACAAACAACCAGTAAGACAAACAACCAGTAAGACAAACAACCAGTAAGACAAACAACCAGTAAGACAAACAACCAGTAAGACAAACAACCAGTAAGACAAACAACCAGTAAGACAAACAACCAGTAAGACAAACAACCAGTAAGACAAACAACCAGTAAGACAAACAACCAGTAAGACAAACAACCAGTAAGACAAACAACCAGTAAGACAAACAACCAGTAAGACAAACAACCAGTAAGACAAACAACCAGTAAGACAAACAACCAGTAAGACAAACAACCAGTAAGACAAACAACCAGTAAGACAAACAACCAGTAAGACAAACAACCAGTAAGACAAACAACCAGTAAGACAAACAACCAGTAAGACAAACAACCAGTAAGACAAACAACCAGTAAGACAAACAACCAGTAAGACAAACAACCAGTAAGACAAACAACCAGTAAGACAAACAACCAGTAAGACAAACAACCAGTAAGACAAACAACCAGTAAGACAAACAACCAGTAAGACAAACAACCAGTAAGACAAACAACCAGTAAGACAAACAACCAGTAAGACAAACAACCAGTAAGACAAACAACCAGTAAGACAAACAACCAGTAAGACAAACAACCAGTAAGACAAACAACCAGTAAGACAAACAACCAGTAAGACAAACAACCAGTAAGACAAACAACCAGTAAGACAAACAACCAGTAAGACAAACAACCAGTAAGACAAACAACCAGTAAGACAAACAACCAGTAAGACAAACAACCAGTAAGACAAACAACCAGTAAGACAAACAACCAGTAAGACAAACAACCAGTAAGACAAACAACCAGTAAGACAAACAACCAGTAAGACAAACAACCAGTAAGACAAACAACCAGTAAGACAAACAACCAGTAAGACAAACAACCAGTAAGACAAACAACCAGTAAGACAAACAACCAGTAAGACAAACAACCAGTAAGACAAACAACCAGTAAGACAAACAACCAGTAAGACAAACAACCAGTAAGACAAACAACCAGTAAGACAAACAACCAGTAAGACAAACAACCAGTAAGACAAACAACCAGTAAGACAAACAACCAGTAAGACAAACAACCAGTAAGACAAACAACCAGTAAGACAAACAACCAGTAAGACAAACAACCAGTAAGACAAACAACCAGTAAGACAAACAACCAGTAAGACAAACAACCAGTAAGACAAACAACCAGTAAGACAAACAACCAGTAAGACAAACAACCAGTAAGACAAACAACCAGTAAGACAAACAACCAGTAAGACAAACAACCAGTAAGACAAACAACCAGTAAGACAAACAACCAGTAAGACAAACAACCAGTAAGACAAACAACCAGTAAGACAAACAACCAGTAAGACAAACAACCAGTAAGACAAACAACCAGTAAGACAAACAACCAGTAAGACAAACAACCAGTAAGACAAACAACCAGTAAGACAAACAACCAGTAAGACAAACAACCAGTAAGACAAACAACCAGTAAGACAAACAACCAGTAAGACAAACAACCAGTAAGACAAACAACCAGTAAGACAAACAACCAGTAAGACAAACAACCAGTAAGACAAACAACCAGTAAGACAAACAACCAGTAAGACAAACAACCAGTAAGACAAACAACCAGTAAGACAAACAACCAGTAAGACAAACAACCAGTAAGACAAACAACCAGTAAGACAAACAACCAGTAAGACAAACAACCAGTAAGACAAACAACCAGTAAGACAAACAACCAGTAAGACAAACAACCAGTAAGACAAACAACCAGTAAGACAAACAACCAGTAAGACAAACAACCAGTAAGACAAACAACCAGTAAGACAAACAACCAGTAAGACAAACAACCAGTAAGACAAACAACCAGTAAGACAAACAACCAGTAAGACAAACAACCAGTAAGACAAACAACCAGTAAGACAAACAACCAGTAAGACAAACAACCAGTAAGACAAACAACCAGTAAGACAAACAACCAGTAAGACAAACAACCAGTAAGACAAACAACCAGTAAGACAAACAACCAGTAAGACAAACAACCAGTAAGACAAACAACCAGTAAGACAAACAACCAGTAAGACAAACAACCAGTAAGACAAACAACCAGTAAGACAAACAACCAATAAGACAACTGCATTTTAAATGCATGCCGTTTATGAAGTAATCCCCATGTATGAGTCATGGTCGTTCATAAAAACAAGCCTATTTATGTAGTCATCGCCATTTATAAAGTCATTCCCATTGATGAAGATATGCGCACTGATAAAGTCATGCCCATTTATAAAGTCATGCTTCTTTACGAAGTTATGTCTATGAAATCATGCCCATTTATATAAAGGCATTCCCATTTATGTAGTCGTGCCCATTTATAAAGACATGCACGCTTACGAAGATATGCCCATTTATAAAGACATGTGCACTTATGATCAAATGCCCACTTTTGCAGACACTAACATTAACATTTCGTTTCTTGTCGTGGGCGCGCGAAACTAAAGCCATGTTACGCGTCTTTTACCCATATCCATACTCATACTTGTAAATATGACAATATTATCTGATCTTGGAATATTACCTCCCTTAAGTGTGACGTAGCAACCGTGTGGGAGGAAACCGTTGAAATACCCCACAAGCCAATTAGAATATTTATAATGGATGGATTAATTGTTTTGTAACCAGGCAAAAGTAAATAAACATTTTATCAATTATTTGAAGGGTTTGACGTTCAATCGACTGTCACATTGTTGAAGATGCATTGTCCCGTTGGACTGAAAATGACGTGCATTGTTTGACTTTTGTCACGTGTTAGGGGTCAGCCCCCGAGAAGGAAAGTTGACTAATCGTTTAAAATGGGAGACAATTCAATTATCGATATTTTATTGAAAAGAAACACATGTTAGAAAAATGTTATGGAACGGTAACTTTTCTTCCCCTCAAGCCTGAATCACTTACTTCCCCCTGAACTATAAAGTAATTGTAAATGTCCTTAAGCAAATGTTTGGCAATAATGGTGTCACATTGAAATAAGGTCTCACATTTTGATAAACCAAACGTTTAAAGCCTCAGGTCCCCAGACTTGAAAAAGATAAAAGATTCAAAAGAGCGCATTGAAAAACACCGAACACTTCCAGATGAAAAAATCATGGCCTTGAGTTTGTCGCCAATCTAATCATTATTTGCTGTCTTGGGTGGGGTAGGAAATGCGTTTTCTATTTTTAGAATTATGCGGTGTGCACTCTTTCAAGGTGATATATTAAACGTGTATTGTTTGTCTCATGGCGCATGCATAATACGTGACACATTCAAATATGCTAAAAATACTGTTGGTTACAAAGTATCAAAGACATTCCAATACATTGAATTTTTAGTGAAAGAAAATTTAGGAAAGGAATAATCGGCTAAAATAATTAAAGTTATACAATGGACTCAATCAAAACATTAATCCAACAAAGCTTTAAAGAATATTTAAAATATATTTTAATATTGAAAGCTATGTAAAAAAGTTTTATTTCTTTACCAGCCCAGATCTTTAAAAACAAAGTTTATTAATGAATCAAAACAGTATCCAGTCAGGAACACGAGTTACGTTATTTGCTGATGATTGTATAATCTTTAAAACAATTACGTCGGAACAAGAAATCTTTAAAACACAGATGAATAACGAAAGTGAGAAAATAAGAGGAATTTGTCTTCACACTCATAAAAGAGTCATTAGTTGAGTATTTTAAAAAAAATTCTAAAAAATAAATGGAAACTATTTCACAGTACTTAGTAGTTATAATAGATGAAAAGATGGAATCCACATAAATAATTGAAATAATGTAAAAACCCCACCAAACTTTAGGCCTTATCGAAACAAACCATTACAAATGTAAGTAGAAAAGAAAAAGAAAAATGATATATCACATTGGTCAGGCCTATACTAGAATATCCATCTTCTTTATGATACCCACTCATCAAAGAAAACACAGATAAACTAGATACAATTACAAAACAACTGCCAGATTCATTGCCGGAAAATATTCAAAATTTACAAGAGTAAAATCATTGGTTAAATCAATAAACCAAAAACACTAGAGGATAGAAGAACAAATAGCAAAGTAGTAATGATTAATAATACATAAGGTAATAATTTCTAATTTGGAAATACAATACAAAGATAATCTAATACAACACAAGACAAATGGATGGAAAAACGTTTCTTGTTCCGTATACAAGAACAAACAAATAAACAAACACATACATAAACACATACACAAACACATACACAAACACATACACAAACACATACATAAACACATACATAAACACATACATAAACACATACATAAACACATACATAAACACATACATAAACACATACATAAACACATACATAAACACATACATAAACACATACACAAATACATACATAAACACATACATAAACACATACATAAACACATACATAAACACATACATAAACACATTCATAAACATATACATAAACACATACATAAACACATACATAAACACATACATAAACACATAAACACATACATAAACACATACATAAACACATACACATTCTGGTGCTTCCCGTCCGGAATTCGGCCGTGAAACATGTTGCCGGAAAAAAAACAAGGAAAATCAACATACTATCAATATTTAAAACTTTAATTTAAAAAAGTCCTACGTTTACCCATAAATCATGGGTAAGCGTAGGACTCAACAATATTTAATTCAGAAATATATGAAATAATATAAGGGGAAAAAATGGAAATATATTTGTTTTTAAAGACATAACGTAAAAAATCAAAAATCAAACTGATGTAATCATATTTCCTTGTGTGTCTTACATTGTCTTACATGGTCTTACATTATTGTATTTTCTATTTATTTATTTTGGGGTGGGGTGGGGGTGGGGGTTTGTTTGTGAAAACATTTACCGAGGAAATTGTCTCGATACATCCACCTCAATCATCCTTAGACTACGCCCCACCATATCCACCCCCTCATCCTACGCCTCAGCCTCCAATGTGTTAATTCCATTCATCTACGCACCCTCACCACGCTCCCCTCTCCGTCGTAACGCATGAACGCTCACGTCCGTCACACAACGTGACACCATCACGTGGTCACGTGGCTTTGAGTCTTGAAGTTCTGACGATTAGAACGCCCTCAGGACTTTGCTTGTTCGCTGCACGTGCCAGATCACGTGACCCACCTAACGTTTGACATCGGTTGACAAGATTGGCAAAAACAAAAACTTAAAACCCGCAAAATATTATTGTTATTAATATTAATAACGTTTATTGTATGGCTGATATGTCGCAGTCTCACTTTGTTAGATGTCCTAGCACTATGTCCCAGTCTCACTTTGTTAGATGTCCTAGCACTATGTCCCAGTCTAACTGTGTCAGATATTCCTGAACTAATCTCAGGATCAACCTTGTCCATTGTTCAAGAGCTGATGCTCAATTTCCTCCTTCAGATACGATAATATGGACAAAACCATTTTCTCAATAAGACAAAAATTACGTTTATCATCTAAATACAACATTACAGTGGATATAAGCTGCGTTTATCATCTAAATGCATCATTACAGTGGATATAAGCTGCGTTTATCATCTAAATACATCATTTCAGGGGATATACGCTGCGTTTATCATCTAAATACAACATTACAGTGGATATAAGCTGCGTTTATCATCTAAATACATCATTACAGTGGATATAAGCTGCGTTTATCATCTAAATACAACATTACAGTGGATATAAGCTGCGTTTATCATCTAAATATAACATTACAGGGGATATAAGCTGCATTTATCATTTAAATACAACATTACAGGGGATATAAGCTGCGTTTATCATCTAAATACAACATAACAGTGGATATAAGCTACCTACGTTTATCATCCCAATAATATAACTATAAAGCGTGACTGGACTGGTCAAACGCACTGGACAAAAACGACTTTAGAACTAAGGAATAGACACAAGCCATAGATAAGCTTAGGGCGCAATAATCGTCAGTATAGAAGGAGCGTCTGTAGCAGATAAGATAAGATAAGATAAAATAAGATGTGTTTATGATTGCTTAAAATGTAGACAATATTATGCTATAATATTATGCTATAATATTATGCTATAATATTGTGCTATTATATTCAAATCAATGGACTCCTCCCTAACTGTCTGACGTCTATTTAAATCAAGTTAATGTTTGTGTTATTTTAAATTAGATCTGAGAAACGAGATAATTGAAACATAAACTTTAATTTTATTTTTCAAAAAAATTTTGTTTGTTTTTATAAATAATATGCTTTTAAAGTCTAGACAGAACAACAATTTAAAAAACAACAACAGCAACAGACAGAACAATTACCACAACAACCAATTTCTTACCCATCTGTATGACGTCATAGCCACGTGATGTAAGTCAAGTACATCAAATGTTTCCATTTAAAGACAAGCACTATGAGACATGCTACATGAGGGCAGTAGTCCATCAAATCAATTTAACTTTGAATACAAATAATAAAAAATGATACAAATAATTTTCAAAAAGCAATAACAAAAAAAAATTATATATAAAAACATGTTTTTTTACCTAACAAAATCCTCTAATTGCTAAAGATGGGTATTCATTTTCTTATTCCAATCTGTGTGTGTTTCAGTGTCCAGGAGAATTGTTTTTGGCATACACTTACTTGCAACAAGAAAGAAAAATGTTAAAATACTTAAAAAGTGCATTTGTATACAAATATAATAAAAATATTTACTTTTCTAACATCCTGTATAAAATAACTGATTACGTGTACATCTTCCGGCTATTTTAAAAAAATAATAATAATAATTCCTTATCTTATCTAGCAAGATATGAATTTAACTGAACTCCATTTAGTGTTTCAATTATTTTTTTAATAGATAAATATAAATAATCCGCCCCCCCCCCAAACCCTAAAATCAATAATCTCTAGGATTCTGTGCTCCATTAATCAAATTAACTGCCTTTCATCAGAATGCCACCGGCTCCACCCCCACCCCCGCACCAAAAAATGTGCACGTCTTCAATAGCCACGATTCTTCGCTTAACAGTAAAGGGTTAACAGTCAAGGTCGTGACAGGTCAAGGGTTAATCGAGAGGCTAACGCGATCATGGCCGCGCTAATTCGCCCCAGTGCGCACGCGTCAACTCTATGTGACAGGAGCACGTATTGAGCCGCGCCCTGGGGCGAAATGAACAGTGTAGGGAACAGACGGGGCGCAGAAATTAGATTTTCATATTCCGTCTAAATTTACATTGTAACAAGCCCCCGGGGCGCCAGGAGTCAGAGTCGGCCTGTCATTCGCTTGGAGTGGAAAACAACTAACGTTGTGATCACGATCAGGGGCGTAGAAGTGTTATGGGCGAAGCGATGAAATAGATCGTGGTGTGAAGGGGAACGAAGTGGAAAAGAACTTGGGTTGGTGAGGGTGGCGCTAAAGTTGTTCGGCTGTGATGCACTTCCGTTCTTTAAATAATTGATTTGATAATGATTACTTTCTTTAGCAAATGAATTCGTTATAGAGGTCTTATTTTGTCAACAGAAGATAATTATATATATATATATATATTAAGTCATATGAATTAGATGTTGGGACTATATCCTGCAGACTAGCAACAGGCTTTTCGCTGCCGATGGAAATTTATTTCAGTTGGAAAATGATGTTGATGAATTCAGCTGATGAAATTTTTCTTAAATCGTTCAAAGTACTTAGATAGTAATAATTCAAAGTTCACACTGGAGTTTTAATGGTATACAGCCTAAAAAGTGTTTTAATGGTATACAGCCTAAAAAGAGTTTTAATGGTATACAGCCTAAAAAGAGTTTTAATGGTATACAGCCTAAAAAGAGTTTTAATGGTATACAGCATAAAAAGAGTTTTAATGGTATACAGCCTAAAAAGAGTTTAATGGTATGCAGCCTAAAAAGAGTTTTAATGGTATACAGCCTAAAAAGAGTTTTAATGGTATACAGCCTAAAAAGAGTTTAATGGTATACAGCCTAAAAAGAGTTTTAATGGTATACAGCCTAAAAGAGTTTTAATGGTATACAGCCTAAAAGAGTTTTAATGAACGACCAATCATAACTAACGATCTATTCAATCATAACTAACGATCTATTCAATCATAACTAACGATCTATTCAATCATAACTAACGATCTATTCAATCATAACTAACGATCTATTCAATCATAACTAACGATCTATTCAATCATAACTAACGATCTATTCAATCATAACTAACGATCTATTCAATCATAACTAACGATCTATTCAATCATAACTAACGATCTATTCAATCATAACTAACGATCTATTCAATCATAACTAACGATCTATTCAATCATAACTAACGATCTATTCAATCATAACTAACGATCTATTCAATCATAACTAACGATCTATTCAATCATAACTAACGATCTATTCAATCATAACTAACGATCTATTCAATCATAACTAACGATCTATTCAATCATAACTACCGATCTATTCAATCATAACTAACGATCTATTCAATCATAACTACGATCTATTCAATCATAACTACGATCTATTCAATCATAACTAACGATCTATTCAATCATAACTAACGATCTATTCAATCATAACTAACGATCTATTCAATCATAACTAACGATCTATTCAATCATAACTACCGATCTATTCAATCATAACTAACGATCTATTCAATCATAACTAACGATCTATTCAATCATAACTAACGATCTATTCAATCATAACTAACGATCTATTCAATCATAACTAACGATCTATTCAATCATAACTAACGATCTATTCAATCATAACTAACGATCTATTCAATCATAACTAACGATCTATTCAATCATAACTAACGATCTATTCAATCATAACTAACGATCTATTCAATCATAACTAACGATCTATTCAATCATAACTAACGATCTATTCAATCATAACTAACGATCTATTCAATCATAACTAACGATCTATTCAATCATAACTAACGATCTATTCAATCATAACTAACGATCTATTCAATCATAACTAACGATCTATTCAATCATAACTAACGATCTATTCAATCATAACTAACGATCTATTCAATCATAACTAACGATCTATTCAATCATAACTAACGATCTATTCAATCATAACTAACGATCTATTCAATCATAACTAACGATCTATTCAATCATAACTAACGATCTATTCAATCATAACTAACGATCTATTCAATCATAACTAACGATCTATTCAATCATAACTAACGATCTATTCAATCATAACTAACGATCTATTCAATCATAACTAACGATCTATTCAATCATAACTAACGATCTATTCAATCATAACTAACGATCTATTCAATCATAACTAACGATCTATTCAATCATAACTAACGATCTATTCAATCATAACTAACGATCTATTCAATCATAACTAACGATCTATTCAATCATAACTAACGATCTATTCAATCATAACTAACGATCTATTCAATCATAACTAACGATCTATTCAATCATAACTAACGATCTATTCAATCATAACTAACGATCTATTCAATCATAACTAACGATCTATTCAATCATAACTAACGATCTATTCAATCATAACTAACGATCTATTCAATCATAACTAACGATCTATTCAATCATAACTAACGATCTATTCAATCATAACTAACGATCTATTCAATCATAACTAACGATCTATTCAATCATAACTAACGATCTATTCAATCATAACTATCGATCTATTCAATCATAACTAACGATCTATTCAATCATAACTAACGATCTATTCAATCATAACTAACGATCTATTCAATCATAACTAACGATCTATTCAATCATAACTAACGATCTATTCAATCATAACTAACGATCTATTCAATCATAACTAACGATCTATTCAATCATAACTAACGATCTATTCAATCATAACTAACGATCTATTCAATCATAACTAACGATCTATTCAATCATAACTAACGATCTATTCAATCATAACTAACGATCTATTCAATCATAACTAACGATCTATTCAATCATAACTAACGATCTATTCAATCATAACTAACGATCTATTCAATCATAACTAACGATCTATTCAATCATAACTAACGATCTATTCAATCATAACTAACGATCTATTCAATCATAACTAACGATCTATTCAATCATAACTAACGATCTATTCAATCATAACTAACGATCTATTCAATCATAACTAACGATCTATTCAATCATAACTAACGATCTATTCAATCATAACTAACGATCTATTCAATCATAACTAACGATCTATTCAATCATAACTAACGATCTATTCAATCATAACTAACGATCTATTCAATCATAACTAACGATCTATTCAATCATAACTAACGATCTATTCAATCATAACTAACGATCTATTCAATCATAACTAACGATCTATTCAATCATAACTAACGATCTATTCAATCATAACTAACGATCTATTCAATCATAACTAACGATCTATTCAATCATAACTAACGATCTATTCAATCATAACTACGATCTATTCAATCATAACTAACGATCTATTCAATCATAACTAACGATCTATTCAATCATAACTAACGATCTATTCAATCATAACTAACGATCTATTCAATCATAACTAACGATCTATTCAATCATAACTAACGATCTATTCAATCATAACTAACGATCTATTCAATCATAACTAACGATCTATTCAATCATAACTAACGATCTATTCAATCATAACTATCGATCTATTCAATCATAACTAACGATCTATTCAATCATAACTATCGATCTATTCAATCATAACTATCGATCTATTCAATCATAACTAACGATCTATTCAATCATAACTATCGATCTATTCAATCATAACTATCGATCTATTCAATCATAACTATCGATCTATTCAATCATAACTAACGATCTATTCAATCATAACTATCGATCTATTCAATCATAACTATCGATCTATTCAATCATAACTATCGATCTATTCAATCATAACTATCGATCTATTCAATCATAACTATCGATCTATTCAATCATAACTAACGATCTATTCAATCATAACTATCGATCTATTCAATCATAACTATCGATCTATTCAATCATAACTATCGATCTATTCAATCATAACTATCGATCTATTCAATCATAACTATCGATCTATTCAATCATAACTATCGATCTATTCAATCATAACTATCGATCTATTCAATCATAACTATCGATCTATCCAATCATAACTATCGATCTATCCAATCATAACTATCGATCTATCCAATCATAACTATCGATCTATCCAATCATAACTATCGATCTATTCAATCATAACTATCGATCTATTCAATCATAACTATCGATCTATTCAATCATAACTATCGATCTATTCAATCATAACTATCGATCTATTCAATCATAACTATCGATCTATTCAATCATAACTATCGATCTATCCAATCATAACTATCGATCTATTCAATCATAACTATCGATCTATCCAATCATAACTATCGATCTATTCAATCATAACTATCGATCTATTCAATCATAACTATCGATCTATTCAATCATAACTATCGATCTATTCAATCATAACTATCGATCTATTCAATCATAACTATCGATCTATTCAATCATAACTATCGATCTATTCAATCATAACTAACGATCTATTCAATCATAACTATCGATCTATCCAATCATAACTATCGATCTATCCAATCATAACTAACGATCTATTCAATCATAACTAACGATCTATTCAATCATAACTAACGATCTATTCAATCATAACTAACGATCTATTCAAACACCTATAAACACAAGTTTAAGAAGATGACAGAGATAGGCAATTTCTCTTATGATTCGCTTTGTTGGTTAAATATGTTTTTTATTGTTTGTTTTTTTATATTAAATATATTTTTTCATTAATTTTTTTAAGGAAATGTGGTGGGGTTGAAGGGCGGTGGGGAAGAGGATGAAATAGTTCAGTACTACCAGTAGATCTACTAGCTGCCTGAATTTGATGAATAGTACATTTTTTGTAAGCTTTCTGGCGCGCACCAAAAAATCCACTTGGTTAGCTGCATGCGACCCGCGGGCTGTGTGTCTGAGACCCTGGCATACAGTGTTGGAGGCAGAGTTCTGAAAACTAAATTTCCGAGCTTAACTAATCGCAACGTTTTAAAGTGCTTCAATAATATAAATTAAACAAGAGTTAACTGTATATATTACACAAAAAAGGGGGTTGTTGATAAATAATAGAGGAGGAAGGGAGCAAAGTGTTAAGAAAGTACAACAGGAGAGAGAGAAAAGGGGGAGGGTGGGGGTATTTTTTTTACGTGTCACGTATTTTTTAAATTATCTTTTTGATTTCTGTGTTTTGTGTATTCTGTAGATTAGATTTAATTGTAACATTAAATTGTAACATTAAATTGTAACATTAAAATTGTAACATTAAATTGTAACATTAAATTGTAACATTAAATTGTAACATTTAATTGTAACTTTAAATTGTAACATTAAATTGTAACATTAAATTGTAACATTAAATTGTAACATTGAATTGTAACATTAAATTGTAACATTAAATTGTAACATTAAATTGTAACATTAAATTGTAACATTTAATTGTAACATTTAATTGTAACTTTAAATTGTAACATTAAATTGTAACATTAAATTGTAACATTAAATTGTAACATTGAATTGTAACATTAAATTGTAACATTTAATTGTAACATTAAATTGTAACATTAAATTTTAACATTAAATTGTAACATTAAATTGTAACATTAAATTGTAACATTAAATTGTAACATTAAATTGTAACATTAAATTGTAACATTCAATTCTAACATTAAATTCTAACATTAAATTCTAACATTAAATTCTAACATTAAATTCTAACATTAAATTCTAACATTAAATTCTAACATTAAATTCTAACATTAAATTCTAACATTAAATTCTAACATTTTTTATGCATATAATTTTTTTAGCAGAACTTTAAAGAGAGGCGGACAAGGGGAGGGGGGAGATCTGTGGCATTTAGTGACAGGGGGAGGGAGGGGAAGAATTTTCCCTATTGGCAAGACGAGTTTTATGATTACCTCCGAAATTAACTCACACTTTTTATTCTTGGAAAAGACGTGTCCCAACAGCAGCTATTTAAGCCAAAATAGTAGGTAGCTTTGAACAGTTTAAGGTGAGAGAGTTGCATTGTATCGAATCATAAAGAGAGACAGATTCATTTTAATATATGCCACATACCCTTTTCACTATATGCCACATATCCCTGTCACTATATGCCAAATATCCCTGTCACTCTATGTCAAATATCCATGTCACTCTGTTTCATATATCGCTTTCATAATATGCTTAATATCCTTATCACCATATGCCGAATATCCCGGCTACTATATGTCTAATATCCCTGTCATAAAATGTCAAATGTCCCCATAAGTATTTGCCAAAAATCTCTGTAGCTAAAAAATCCAAGATATCCCTGTCATTATATCCCAATTATCCCGTCTCTATAACCCAAATATCCCTGTCACTAGATTGCCCTCATCCCGCCGCCACAGAACATTCCCCTACCGCCGTTGCTTGAAAGACCACTCAGCAACAGTTAGTACGGAACTGTCTCCACGAATTCCATTGGTCGGCGAGTCGGGGAAAATATGATTATGAATCGGCCAATAATATTTGTGTGTGTATGATGACAGGCCGGTGGGAAGATGCGCCGGCAGGCGAGTGGCTGAGAGCTCGGAGACTGGTAGTCGCGTTTGTTTATACTAGATACAAGATGGCCGCCACAGGGGAAATAAGCGAGGAGACGCATCACAAAGGAGTTTGGCGTTTTAATTTATGAATATTTCAGGGAAAATATGAATCAGAGTTAAAGTAATGATATTTTCTTTATAGTTTTGTTTGTTTATTCTTTGAGAAAGCCTTTTGTTTTGTTGTGGGTGCTATCCGTTAGTAAAACAAAAATGGATAGATTTTTTCCGATCGCCTCGATAATTGGCCAAAAGTGCCCCCCTCCCCCGAATGCAAGGTTTAAATATGTGTCGACTGGGCTAGAGCACCCCTTCCAACTCCCGTGCTACGCCACTGTAAGACTCGTTAAAGTTCACGAATTATTGAAATATTTGAACTGTGTATCGTCTAAATGATCATCAACTGATTTTCTCTTCAAACATTCCATCGCCATTTTGTGTTCATTGGTCAAAATTGTTTTTTTCATTGAAATTTGTATTTTAAAGTTTCAGAGGGAATTATACGAAACTAGATGAAATACTTGAGTGACAGGTGTCAGGTCATGTTATGTTAACAATTTTGTAAGCACTAAACAAGTGAGAGATGTCAGTTCATGTTAAGTTAACAATGTTGTAAGCACTAAACAATTGAGAGATGTCAGTTCATGTTAAGTTAACAATTTGTAAGCACTAAACAATTGAGAGATGTCAGTTCATGTTAAGTTAACAATTTGTAAGCACTAAACAAGTGAGAGATGTCAGTTCATGTTAAGTTAACAATTTGTAAGCACTAAACAAGTGAGAGATGTCAGTTCATGTTAAGTTAACAATTTGTAAGCACTAAACAAGTGAGAGATGTCAGTTCATGTTAAGTTAACAATTTGTAAGCACTAAACAAGTTAGAGATGTCAGTTCATGCTAAGTTAACAATGTTGTAAGCACTAAATGACAAGTACATGCCCCAAAAAAATAAGCAAACCAAGTTAAGGTAATAAAATACTTTATGTTGAATGAATTAAATTGGGAACCTAAATAATACGCGTGCATTTTATTATTTTCATCACAATTCTTTGGTATTCAAGGAAATAACGATGCCAAGATTAATGGAATAAAGCAATTTAACAAATGTGAATGAAATTATTTTACTCAACACATAGATGTATGATGTATGTACATTTCTTTCAGGCTATTTCAACCACCTTTTCTGAATTTTCAATATTTTTCTCTGACATTAAAAAAACAACAAAAAAATCATTTTCTTGGTAAAGAGGGAGGAAACCATACTATTCCCCCTACTCTGGAACTATGTGCATTTCTGATTGCCTTTGTCTTCATCTAACACCACCAGTTCACTGCCAGCCATATCCCTGACTGATTACCAAAGGAATGGGACGGGGTGATGAAGAGAAGGATAGACAGAAAATACCCAAGATGAGGACGTGGCGAGGACAGAACGAGAGAAAGAACGAGCTACAAACTAACAAGGCGACCGTAATAAGAAGAGTGGGCCGGGATACGGGCAGCAACGGGAGACGGACATAATCTTGTGAAATCCTCGACTTGGATGTCCAGTCCGGCTTCATTACATCCCCTCGCCGTGCCGTCCACCCCATTTCGGACACTGGTCACTATTCGGCGTTAGTTAAAAGGGCACTGCAAACAAAGAAGTCCAAATTGAATTAGCGAGGCCCCGGGGCTAGTAATGACGAACTTATTGATAAGGTAAACTGGACTGAGGATAGCGCCTTCCGTACCCTCCCCTCCACCTCCTACTGTACGTGATCTCGATGCACTCACTGGCAATTTGGAGTCTTGTATTATTTTAGTTTTAAAATCGTTTTCTGCCCTCCTCAAGTTTGCCAGGCTATCACCTTTTCTTCATCATCTTTCTCTTTCGTCCACTTTTTTTCTTTCTTTTGTGGCCCTCGTTCGTGTCTCGCTCTCAGCTTCCAATGGTCAGTACACTCGGGGATGTCCGAGAATGCTTATGTCCGGAGATATTAGCGTTGGCCATTATGGAGCCTCCCCAAGAACTGTAACTGTGTGGATGTCTGCGTGTTGGCTCTTCGTGCCGCTCTCTAGGATGGAGTTAATTTAGTTCATTCCTCCCATCTGTTTTACTTGGTGTATAGAGAATAGGTCAACAAAGCTTTGACTATAAATATATAAAGTACTCGTCAAATCAGTGGATTCATTCCATCGGTGCTCATGAAACTTTTCCATTCCTGGATCTGTAGGGAAAAAAACAGCAACATTTAATTGATTATTTATATTTTTCCATTGTAAATCGTTCTCATTGGCGAACGAACGACTTAAGTCTCGTTGACCGAAGACATTCCACGGGCCGACAATTTGAGGAACAAATCTTATACGAAGGAGATAAATAAGTAAAATGCTCATTTATATTTTCGTTACAGTATTTACTATGAAAGGACTTACGAGTGTATAAGTAGGATAACCAAACTCAGAAACCGATTTTTAAAAAAAAAGACACACACACAAAGACACACACGCAGAAAAACACACACACACACACACACACACACAACACACACACACACACACACACACACACACACACACACACACACAATCTCAATGACATACTTGTCATCACCCATCTTACAGAAAGCCCTGTAAACCGAGTGCTAAAGGGAAGCGACTCATTAAATAAAGTTTTACAAATCCCACCATTCCAGCCGCATTGACCCCATTGAGGACTGCTGCCACAGGCCAATTATTTGACTGCTCACGACAATTTCATATGTGGTTGTTGAGACAGACTAACGCCATAGCCTTGTATTGGCTCGTTGCTATAGCAACAAGATCAAGATAGGCTGCGGCCTAGTAGTATGTGAAGGTAAAAATAAATAAATGTTGCTCTTATTTTTTTTTCTCTGATAAATTCCAAAAGGCCCAGGCCAGGAAACCTTTGTTGGATCATTCTGATTTTACCAATTACATAGTTAAATCTCTTTCTCTATTACCTTTACTTAAGTAAATATCAATTTGAAAAATATTTTGGTTTGACAAAATGTGTTGTAGCAGTCAAGTCAATAAAGTTATGATCTAAGGCCCAAGAAAAGAACATACCATTAAAATATGAGATAGCTCTATTTCTTTTGTAATTCTTTGTGACTAGTGATGGGTCAAAAATCTATGAACATCCTAAACCGAAGCCATTGAACACTCAAAACCCCAGCCATTGAACATCCTAAACCCCAGCCATTAAACAGCCTAAACCCAGCCATTGAACACCATAAACGCCAGCCATTAAACACCCTAAATGCCAGCCATTAAACACCCTAAACGCCAGCCATTGAACACCCTAAATGCCAGCCATTAAACACCCTAAACGCCAGCCATTAAACACCCTAAACGCCAGCCATTAAACACCCTAAATGCCAGCCATTAAACACCCTAAACGCCAGCTATTAAACACCCTAAATGCCAGCCATTAAACACCCTAAATCAGTGGCGTAGCTAGAGGGGGGCGGTGGGGGCGGTCCGCCCCGGGCGGCACACATTTAGGGGCGGCATTTTTGGGCATTTGAAAAGTGCAAACTATTCCGACAACCACCCTTTTTCTTTTGAAGGGGGGAAACCAAGGTGAAACAAAAATATTCGTAATTTCTATTCCTAATTAACGTATTCCCACAACATTTGTTTGATTACATAGTGAATGTGTGCAGTGTGCATGTTATAAGTAAACCAAAACCGTTCAAAAATTTAAAATCACTCAAAAAAGTTATCGATTTGTTTGGAAATTTAAGCGGTATACGGTACGACCAGATGACGCTTTTATATGAAAACACACACAAAAACATATCACCGCTGGGCCCAAAAATGTGCTATTTATATCGCCACGATGTTTGTTGCGAGGAATTTCGACATTCGCAGAATGATGCGCGAACAAGTACCTACATGGAATGGTGGTTCAAATACTTTGTTTAGCTTGCAAGTAGTAATTTATATAAAATACGGGGGTAATTTATATTACTCTTTGTGTTTTCAGAAAAGTATTGTATTGTACATAATAGTAGCACACATAATTTGTGTTTTTCATTAAAATACGGTTAGGCTATTCATTAAAAATGTTACGCCTATCCAATTAAAGTAATGTGTAAATAATTTGAATTCGTCTATTTTATGGAAAATTATTAAGATTTATGACAAGAACATGAAAATATTCAAATTTCTCCGTTAATAAACACCACAACAGGCATAAATAATTTCGAAAAAGACATACTTTTTAATTGACATCTGAAGAAGTAACTAGTAAAACAAGATAAGATGCTTAAATTTTACTCAATTCAATGCTTTTTTTTTATATTTTCTATGTTATCTCAATTTATGGGAACCCGTCATTTTTTAAATAAATGCAAACCAATTGTATGGGACAAAGAGATGTGCTAATACAAAAAGCTGTTATATCAGTCAAACAATTTGTGATGAGTTTGAGATATCAACTAAACGCTGAGTTTGAAGGTAAAAAAAATATGAGTGGGGGAAATTAAGAAGACGCGGTTCTATCTTTAGAACGAGAAGTAAAACAGGAAATCATGCAGGGAATTATAAGAGAAAATAAAAGAACGCTTTGATGAGTTGCAAGTCCTTGCAAGAAAATATTCGTATATAATACCATGTAACCTACTGAATGAATCATTTGGAAATCAAATAAATTACTTTATTGACATTGATAAAGAACAGTTCAATATTGAAAGAAAAAGGCTCCAGGTTTTATGGCTGTACCTAACTACAAGAATAGACATTATGTTAGAAAAACGGGGGGATAGGCCCCCATTGATCTATTAAAATTTATTCAACAGTAAGATTCGAAAATTCTGTACCCAACATTGTAATTTTGCTATGAATGTTTTCAACAATTGCAATCAGTGTCGCTAGTTGTGAAATGAGCTTCTCCAAACTGAAGTTGATAAAACTTATCTTCGTTCCACAATGAGCGATGTAAGACAACAAAATCTTGCAATATTGACAATAGAACAAGATATTACAAATAATTTAAATTTTGATAGCATAATACACGATTTTTCTATTATGAAAGTTAGGAAAATAAATGTAAAAATGTGATTGCATAATAATGTATACAATTTATTTGTTTTTCAAAAAAAATCATTTATTTATAAATATAAAATAAAAGAATAGTAGTTGATAATGTTGTTTTGGGGGTGTAAATTTGGAATATGTTTTGTCTCATGGGGGGGGGGCTGCGACCTCAGTAACTTTCTTGTGGCCTTTAAAAATATATAGTGTATTTTTTATAAATGTGTATTTATAGGTATATCATCTTATGCGGCCTCTTTAATTACTGCTTACATAAATATGGCATGCAATGGTAAACAAGTTCCCCACTTTTACATCGTTTCAATTACAATTATTTATTCATGTTTATTAATTTATAAAAATAATCATATAATCAACTAATTTGCCGTCCATAAATGACGTCCCCCAATTTTGGCTGATTTTTTACCCCCTCCGGCCTCGTCACACGTCGGCACAAAAACTTAGACCCCTTCTTCAATAATAATTTCATAAAATTTTGACCCCCCCCCCTCCACCGTATTTTCTATTTGAAAATGAGCATGTTTCAAATCAATTTTTTTCCATTTAAGTATGTTTTAGTACAAAGCTGCACTCTAATATTTGGGGGCACGCGGTGGTCGAGTGGCAGCGCACTGGACATTCGTACCGATGGTCACGGGTTCGAATCCGTGTGAAGGCAAGGGCTTGTTCCCGGGGCCTAGGGCGTCCCTGAGTCACCCGCTCCGAATGGGTACCTAACTACACGTAGTTAGGCGGCTGGGTAATGCGTGGAACCCACAAAGCCGTGGCCTGTGAACGCTGCATCACTTGCCAACAGATCATCTGTCATGGTCTGTGGACGCAATTATCTGCTGCATAGAAGGAGCGTCTGTATAGATAAGATAAGAAGATAATATCGTAACACGCGTTTTACGTTAACGTCATTAAATAAAGTGTCAGTAATCAATATTTAAGTTGAACGTTTATTTAAAGTTGTGCGTTTTGACGTGACATCACATTTCTCAAACACACCCCTCTTGTCACACATCGTAACAAATGTATCCCCCCCCCCAGGTGCGTGACGTCATTTATGGACGGTCCCTAAAAAGGGCGGCACATTGGAGACCGCCCCGGTCGGCAAAAGTCCTAGCTACGCCACTGCCCCAAATGCCAGCCATTAAACATTAAACACCATAAACGCCAGCCATTGAACACCCTAAATGCCAGCCTTTAAACACCCTAAATGCCAGCCATTTGTGGATCCTACGCCCCCACCCCACCCACAAACAAAAAAATAATAATTATGAAAAATATTTTTTATTATAATAATGTTTTTTTAAATATGTATGTATATGTGTGTATGTATATATATATATATATATATATATATATATATACATATATATATATAATATATTACATATATATATATATATATATATATTATATATATAATATATATATATATATATATATATATATATATATATAAAGTAAAAAGTGGGGGGGGAGCTGGGAGTCCAAGCTAGGGAATCT
The DNA here is from genome assembly GCA_944989445.1 of Ampullaceana balthica. Classification (NCBI taxonomy): domain Eukaryota; kingdom Metazoa; phylum Mollusca; class Gastropoda; family Lymnaeidae; genus Ampullaceana; species Ampullaceana balthica. The sequence continues at coordinate 202,953 of CALYLW010000572.1, forward strand.
GATGGTCAATAAATAAGGGATCGATAGCTAGGAGGTCAATACTTGGTGGATTCAATAGCTGAATTATCCGATATTTGGGGGTCTGATAGTGTGGGTCCGATGGCATGGTGTATTATCTCGTGGTGAATCACCTGTCAAGACTCTGTGAAACATGACATAACGATTTTTTTTTCAGACCTACGAGTACACGAGTGGGGTCGACACTGTGACAGCAATGGAACGAGCATCTTTCGAGCGTTATGGCGAGGGTGACATAACTATTCCAAGTTCTTCTTTAATTTTCTTTTTACTTGTTTATATTTATTTTTTTAAATAATTTTTTTAAGTGAGTGAATTGACGGAATCATATTTCAATGAGAGATTTGTTGTTGTTGTTGTTTTTAAAGTGAATCCATGTGATTGTTAGGAGGAAAAAAGGTTGGATATGGCGCAGGGTTTGTATCAGAGATATGTCAAATGTTCAGTTTGGAATAGTCTACTTCCAAAATGGTGCAATAATATTCTGAACATTCATTTTAGATTATTTTGCACCTACAGCCTAAATTACACTTCAAAAGAGAAGAGTGACTTTTTTTGTTACGTTACTTTCCGGTAAAGCTTTGATGTTCAAACAAACGACAACAATGAAAAGTGACAAGATATTCGCCCCAAGTAAACACACAAACATCCCGTCTCATAAGGTAACAACATTTATTTTATGGTAATATAATTTATTCCGGTCTGGCACCTCGGACATCGGGCTAATCTCTGGATCACTGTACGTCCCGGCTACCGCAACGCCATCTTGCGGTGGCCAAAGTAATTTTCAGCAACGTCCGGTGACGGTCAAGCTCGAACGTCTCCGCGTTGACTGCAAAGAGGCGATATGGTCATGTGGTCATTTTCCTTGCGGACACTATCGCAGGAATGTTGGGGGAAATCTTAATTCACTGTGGTCAAGCCGAGACGTCAGATGTCAACCCATCCTCCCATCCCTTGGCCGGACACTGACCAGGGTCCGATTAATACTCGGATTTGTGGGGCTTGAGGGAGGAGGGTGAATTTAGTCTGATTGTGTGAAGTGTGTTAGACCAGGGGAGTTAAGTCATTCCGATGTGAACGTCCTGAACTTTTCTTTAATTTCTCTGAGAATAAAAACCAAATTAAAAAGATTAAATTTGTCCTCAGCCCTGGAGAAAAGTGGACGAGACGTCACAATGAGTCGGACTGAAGATTTGAAGATGACCGGATGTTAGATTAAATCGCCACTTTGGGGTCAGCAGTAGCCATTTGATCAATAAACCGCAATTTCCGGCTTAGTCTCTTCGTTAATAAACGAAATAACACAAATCAAACGAGTACCACAGAAAGTAACACATACATAAATACAGTTTGAAAGTTTAAAAAGTAATAAAAACAACCCGTAAAAAAACAAGTTTTTTACTATAAATCCTTTACGTATGAGACGTAACTAAAAGAATGTTCATTATAACACGCAGCGCAAGACCATCCAAAAATACAAAATTGCAGTTGTGTCGTAAAACGTGTTTAATATAATGCGCACCGATCAGGAATAGGCTTATAAAAAGTTTTGTCAGTAAAATACGCACCTTATTGCGCGACAGAAAGGTTGTTCAATATAATTCGCACCGCGACGCTCTATCTCAAAAAATAGCATGATACATAGGAATAAATAAAATAATCTAAAAAATCAATAATTTAATTACGGTACATGCGATCGATCTGAAATTTTGATACATTGTTTTTATCATCGGTACGAAACTGCCTGCAAAATTTCAGCTCGCTATCTTGCGAGCAAGTGGGTTAAAAATCGATCAAAAGTTTTGGCGACGAGCAAGCAAGCAAGGTCGGTCGGCCGCAGACACCACGAGTTAATATAAAGGATTTAAAAATAGAAATTCATTTTTTCTATTTCGAAAATTATTTAACCGTTTTAACCCGCACAGCTTAAGAGAATATGCTGGTTAATTGTTAACATTCTAACCTGGTTTGTACCTTAAAAATGTAAACATATTGTTTGATCTATACTTTTGGTCTAATGGTTTGAGGCTAATCCACGCAGCAGAGTTAACTGACTAGATAACTCGTCTGTGTTAAACTTAAACTCAAATGACATCATCAGTACATATAGTTATACTAGCGTATCACGCGTCAAAAATGACGGAAGTTTTCAGCTGAAATCTATTTATTTTATAAAAAATGCACTTTTTTTAGGGCGCCTACGGCACCGACCTTTTCAAAAGCCCAACTAACGTGTCCTTGTTTGATAAATACGAAAGATTCAATTTTCTGAAATGTACACAAAGTATTTTATAATAGGGGTTGTAGGGTGCCTATGGCGCCCCCTTTGTTTTTTTTATTTTATAATTAACCATCATCAAATCCTCTTTTTACATTGATCACTTTTCCAAAATTAAAATACATGTATGAGCGAAAACAATGACGTCATATAATTTTTTTTTACAGCGCATCTTTAATTTGCAAACCTTTTGATGCATTGGTGCAGTAATTTTGTTTTCCCTGCTTTCTAAAATTAGTAGCATCACGGACAGACATTGCAAATTATATCGTTTAATTAATGAAACTATAACAGCTACACATTATTTATCTAAATACAGGATTTGGAAGATGATTAAAAATCACGTCAATGATGTGACCAAAACAAAAGTGAATAATAATTAATTATAATTATTTTAAAATATTGCATTAGATAAAAGTGAGTGGAAAATAAAATAATTTTAATTTGAACCGCCCCTCTTCCTCATCTTTGACGTTGATTCTCTCTTGTACAACGAATAAATAAACATTTAAAAATAAAAATTACTTCCCTTCCCGGTCGTCTTTTTCTTAATATTTTCCAAACGTTTCTGAGTAGTTTCCCCTAGCACCCACGTGACATTAAGCCCTGTGTTTAGTTAAGATGGCTGCCATATTTTTATCCCCATATGAACTGCCGCCGCCCCCTCTATGCAAACACGACCCGGCTTTGGAGTGGCCTGTTTGATCCAGTGATCGCCTGACAGATTTGTTCACCGCCCCCGGTCGTCGATGACAAGATATGACTGTTCTCAACACGTCACGCCAACGGGTTTCTTCAGGAATGAAAAGGTCAGCACGGAGGTTGTGAGGGAGTCGAAACTACGAACGATAACTCCAAGTCAAGGGTACGTTATCCGTAGACATTCCCATTATTTTTAGTGGGAATTGAAATTAAGCCACAGCATGTATTCAATGAATCCTCTTTTTATGCCAATTGACCAGTGTGCTTGGCCAGTGGTCACCTAAATCTAAATGGTCAATATATAGGCTGATTCTTTTATGCTAATTAGATAATTTTATATGACGTTTTAAAAAAAAAGCGTTTGACAGTTCTCAGACAAATAACCTCAAAAGTCTTTTTATTTTATTATTATTATTATTATTTATTTTTTTTATTATGTGCCCCATAACCTCGTGGTCGTAGGGGCTCTGTTTCCATTAGAACTTTCTCGGGGCTTGGTAGACCTGGGGGCGCCCATCTCCTCTCCAGGTCAGCGGAGCACTTGTTAGCGATAGCCATTCATCAACATTTTTATTGTGGCCTTAACGTGGGCTAGATCCTATGCCCTTAGCTTGTGAGGCAAGCGCTGTATGGACTTCGCTCTACATAACTCATTACGTATTGTGATTATTTTTAAGACAAAGTTTTCGTCACTATTTCCCAGCACATATATAAAAGTAACAACATTGTGTACACATTTTAGTATCATTTAAGTTGTAAAAAGAAGTTGTGTTTCCCATAGTCTACTTATTTAATTCAAATTAAAGTAGAATTAACAAATAATTGTTGAGAGACGCCTCACAGAATTCATGATATTCGAATCATATCATACTGAAATTCTGTTCTGATTTTATACCTCAGACATTGCTCTTAAGAGATATCCGCCTGATGTATTTTGTTTTCTTACTCAAATTAAAAAGTAAACACCTGCTAGCTGGGAATAAGTTCATTGTATACACCTGTGATAAAATAAAATCGCCATATTTTAGTTCAATAAAAGAGCGGTAACTCATCTTGATGTTAAATTTAAAAATCTGTTTGATGATTGGCGACAGATCCCCAGATCGTTTACCACCGAGCGACAGACGCGAGGTTCTATTAACATCTTGTTGTATTCAGCATCCCAGATGTGAACAAGGGCAACCATCCGTGTACCGTGTGCTGGGAGGTAACTGTGATCAGGTTCTCTGACATATTCACAGCCCGGGCGCAAGTTAGCTCCCCGTCACTTTGATCTGATCGTCTTAGTCTCTCACGACGATGACATCCTTCAACGAGGCGGTGACGAGAGATGCGAGTTCAAACTCGTGGCAGGCGCCAAGGTGGGGTCATCTAGAACGAAAAAGCAATATTAACACGTGGGTTGAAGAGAAAGGCGTGAAAGGTTGGAGTTCGATTTTATAACCACATCGGCTTAAGTGCAAGATAGACAGAAATCAAGGGCTTTCTTGCTCTGGCTTGTGAACCAATTTTATTAGGGCTGTACCGGATTCAAATTTTTTTAATCCGGCCGGAGCCGGAAATAAAGTGAAATCAGACAGGAGCTGAAGCCGGAGCCGGATCAGTAAAAATAGCCGGATTCCGGACTTGCCGCAGGCGAAATCCAGAACACCCTAACTTTTATATATCGTGACTTATCTTAACTCAGACGATTTTTTTCTATAAGAGAAGATTATAGCGTCCTACCCTTATCCGAGGTTTTGTCTAGTCTCGCATTTTAACAAGAGTTTTAAATGTAGATTTTTAGTTTTCCTGGTTTCCTCGGGCAACGCATTGCACGTCCGAATTCTTGACGGCAAGAACGGGAATTTGTATGTGCTGTATGGCATGCAATGGGACTGGTTATTGTAGTACGTCATTCTGTATGTGGTATCTTATCTTGGTCTCTTTAGACATAGCTTTCGAAACAGCCATCGGACTTCATGATGAACCACCACACTGTGCCCCACCTCCACTCGTAACCAAGATTTCCATAGAGAAAAAACGTTTATTTGAGAGTGACAAGTGAAGATTTCAAATATGTAATCTGTGTTTTACCTAAACCTTGATTGTGTCTTGGTTTGACTTGGCTGGAATACACGGCTTACGCGGCTGAGGTGTCCAGACTTGGCTGGAATACACGGCTTACGCGGCTGAGGTGTCCAGACTTGGCTGGAATACACGGCTTACGCGGCTGAGGTGTCCAGACTTGGCTGGAATACACGGCTTACGCGGCTGAGGTGTCCAGACTTTGGTCACAACGGGAACAACCAGTGAGATAACATGGTTTTAATGTATTATATCAATGTCTTATATCAATGTACATGAATATTAAAGAGTGTAGTAGTAACAGTAAAAATAAACATTACTTAAAATACGCATTTACTGATACGCAAGCTTAGTTATATAGATAAATAAATAAATATAATTCAACAACTATTTATCAAAGTTTAATATAATTTCCGCCCTCATTTATAGGTCTACAATAACAATACATCAAATAAGATCCCTTATACTAACAGTACATCAAATAAGATCCCTTATATTAACAGTACATCAAATAAGATCCCTTATAATAACAGTACATCAAATAAGATCCCTTATACTAACAGTACATCAAATAAGATCCCTTATACTAACAGTACATCAAATAAGATCCCTTATACTAACAGTACATCAAATAAGATCCCTTATACTAACAGTACATCAAATAAGATCCCTTATACTAACAGTACATCAAATAAGATCCCTTATACTTTTAGAAGGATGTAGAGGACAACCCCGTATATATAAAATCAACCCAATAAAATACCATTTAATATCCACGTAAATGACAACACAAATAGAGTCAATTCTTTCTAAAAGCACATTTATTAAAAAAAACCATAGCAAATCAGCAGTGTCTTTGAATATAATTATTTCATACACACTTCCAACGTATGCAATATTCTTTATGTAGATTTTATTTAAAGACAGATTCCAATATGTGAAAACATGCTATACACGCAGTGGTCTTTTTATTTTGCCGAAAAAAAGTCCAGGGGTAAAAATAAAAAAAATGGAGCGGTCAGTCTTGGTCAGACATCGAAGTAGTATTCCGTTCCAACAAATGATAGATATTTGCCGGAGTTAAGTATCTGTTCTACCCGGCACAACCGAGAGGGGGGAGGAGGGGCCTGTTCAATTTCCATCAATACATCTCGGTATTGGCCGACACAAAACGATGGACTCTTTATCAGTGTAGGCCAAACAAAGCCAAGAAATCCCTCCACTTCATCCTCCGGAAGCTGGGCTGCTTTTTGAAATTAATACGCGCCAATCACAGCCTCCCGTTCTTACATCCGGAAGCAAACATTGGAGCACGCGCTGGTCTTTCAAGTGAGATTCTTTTGCGGTGACCTCTGGACGCCATTTTTTCTTCCTGTTTTTATCTCCTCTATCACACGCACACACTCTTTCTCCTCTTTCTATATATTGTGTCCATTTTGCGAGCCGTTATTTCGCTCTCCGACTTAAAGTCCGGGTCCGGGAATATTGAGGCAAAGATCAACATACGATCTGGTCTGTCTCTCTAGACCAGGGGTTCACACACTGGAGTCCAGTAGCCCCGGTGAAGCTGGGTTGATAAATACATTTCGTTTTGAGAGGAGAGTTCCATAGATGTAAGTTTTACATTCCCATTCAAAATATGAATAATTCTTTGTAAAGTCCATCACAGCGGTTACACGATCATCTAGTGTCATCGGATTTTTAAGGGAATCCCTGGCCTAGGGGGGAAAGGGGGGCGGGGAATCGATGACCACTGAAAGAAGAGATAGCGGTAGACGAATTGTTAATATGTGCGGTGCACACATACACACAGGCTTAGGCACTCACACACACCAGCATGTGGCGATTGAGTTCTTTTAAGGGGACCAGAAACCTTAGACGTCACTTAGCTAATACTAGGCTCTGTAATGGGAGATCACTGTAAGGCATTCTCCCCCGTACCCGTTTCCCCCAATCCATTCTACGAGAGGAGATATTTGTTGTGGTCTTTATGTACACATACATAATTATTCGCCCTTTTATATGGTTGGCGTAATCTAATCTGTGAAATTTGTGTGATTTTTGTTGTCATCAATGAAGAAGCCAGATGAGGTTGATGAAGACGAGTATTAAATAACAAACAGTTGCATTGGCATCGATCTAATGCGTAAGTTGATATCATTTCAATAGACCCTCTCTCCCGCAGATCTTAATGACTTAGACGTAATATTAAATGAGAAATACATGTAGAGTTGTTGTTTTTTTCTAGCCAGGGGTTTGTTTGATGAAATATACGAGAATCCCTGTCTCCGATAGATTAGTGCTTTAAAAAATAATACAGAATTAAATTGGACTTTTTCAGTAGTTCGTCAGTAGTGAAAACTTTTTTTCTGGAAATCGCTTCAAGAAACATCTTATCATAGAAGTCTTCACAACGCACATAACACTCCCATTATTTTGATGTAAAAAATGAGCAGTATAAGAATTGGGAACTTCCCTCAAAATATCTTTAACCTTTATTATATACTAGAAATATACCCGCTCTTCGTAGCGGGAGTGTGCTGACCCTTTTTCCCAGTATTAGTTGCTGGTTATTACAACTTTTATTTGCCAAGTTATATTTCAGATTCATCTATTTAGTTAAAATCTTATGAGAAACAGAGATATTCCATTTTAAGGACAGAAAAATTAAATCTATTTAAGAAAAAAGAGAGAGAGAGAGGGAAAAAAAAACAGACACAATTATTTAATTTTTACAATGTTATAGCATGTGTTGTTTTCACTTAATGCAGTGCCTTTTAACATTACCTTACTATTTAAAAGATATGATTTATGATTAATGAATCTTGACGACCATAATAACTAAATTTACTATTTCATTCCAACTTGTACTAAATAAACATAACTGATAGGTTTTCCGAAAGAGCTCTACCACCCTCGTCACTCAAAAATTTCATGTATAATTACGACACTGCATAGTAACACAATTGTAAATAATACAATATTTGTAACCGTGTCTATGAGATAAAGAACATATGGCGCTATCCCTTAAAAAGGCAAAGACTACATAACTCATAGCGCCAATAAACAAAATTATAAATGTACTTTCTAAAATACTTTTTTTTTAAAAACCGTCGTATTAAAATTTAAAATGATATTAAGAAATGTGCACACCATATTTAGACAATAAAAGATTATAGAAAGCTGGCCGCATAAAATAAAGTCTTGTTATAACGTAAATGTACTGGACCACAATAACTCTTCCTTTTGACGTATTCATAGTTGCGTTGACAGGGAAATATTATTTTGAACATTTTACGTCTCTAAATTGTACGATTTATATTTACGGTTTTTATGCAATGTGTATAATTTCAAAAAGGAATTCTTTTTTTTTGTTCCCTATTTCTGATAAGAATTCATATTTTTAAAAATATATTCAATACACACACACCAGATTTTGTTTCAGAAAAAAAAATATCCACATTAATAAACAAAAAGATATAACGCATATGTGTATAGGCACATCCGAAAAATGATTAAAAAGCAACCTTCGAAATGGCCTATGTTATTCCGACTACAATGAAATGAACATAACATGTTCAATTTGCAATTCATATTAATTAAGCGTTTTCAGGATCACTTTATTAAATTTAGTCAACTTCTGTTAATACGTTCGGTAGCGAACGTTTATAATGTATAGTGTATATATATATATATGTATAGCTTATGTAAACTTTTTTAAAGTGTAAGTTTATTGACATATAGCGCCAATAAATTAAATTATAAATGTTATATATGAAATGTACTTTCCAAAATACTTAAAAGAAACTAAAGCAGTCGTATTAAAAGGAATTCAAGAAAATGTGCGCACCGTATTTAGACACTAATAATAAATGGTTATAGAAATATTCTGGCTTAATAAAAAGTCTGCTCATAACAACTGGACCAAAAATAACTCTACTTTTGTAATCTATTTATAGTTGTTGTAACATGGAAATAATATTTGAATTGTTATATATATTTGTGTCTACATTTTCGATTTAAATTTAGGGCTTTATGCAATTGGTATACATGTAATATCATAAAGGAATGAAATTCTTTTTTGAGTCACTTTCAGTGCACAACAACAGATTTTGTTTCTAAAAAATAAAGAAATTATCTTCCACATTTAAAAAAACAAACAAAAAAACAAATCATAGGTCTGTTAAAAAACGAATGTGAAACAATGACAATAATAATAGTTTTTAAAAATGACCTATTTAAATCCAACTACAAAGGAATGAACATAACAAATTCAATTTGCAAAAAAAAATAATAATTAAGCGTTTTCAGGATCATTTTATTTAGTTTAATCTACTATGTTAATAGGTCCAGTAGCCTAAGTTTAAATTGTATAAGTGTTAGGGTTAGGGTTAGTTATGTAAAAGACAATAACTTATGTAAAAGACAAACAAAATATAAATTTTATATTAATAGGACACAGCTAAATTTAAGATGCGTACACGAAAATTTCGCGATAAAAGATTTTAGAACGCGCACCGCTAAAAATGAAGCCTTGAAAAAAATTCTGACACAATTATTACATAAATAGGATTTTATTAAATGTCGAGTTATGGAACAGAAAATAATTTTAAAACAAATTCGCAATTAAATTTAGACATGTAAACAATTAAACCTAATGCATCGTGTGTCAGTTGTAATTAAATATGTTTACGTGTCTATAATATATAGAAAGTAACAGTAAAGAAAATGACAATTCTTTGTACCGCACAGCTCAAATTAAGAAGCGTACACGAAAATGTGCGCACCGTAATTAGACTATATGATTTTGTAAAAAAAATAATTAAATGACGTCATAGTTTTATGCTTATATTTTAATTTTTGAAAAGGCAACGATATAAAAATAGATTTGAGTATTTATAATTATTATGAAATACTTTATGTACATTTCAGTAAGTTAAATATTTCGTATTTCTTAAAAACGGATAAGTTACTTATGTTAATTATGTATATAGATTCCCGTGGATATTAAATTGTAAATATGATTAACAGTTGATAATTTAATCTTTTCTGTTATACTGTGACAAACTTTGCTTACTACGTTTCATGCAAAATAAATAGTTATTAACATGTGTAAAATTACAGTTTATTTTTGACATGTTTTGAAAATGTTGTGGTAATAATGTATGGACAAATGGGCGAATAATCATCGATGAAGCTTAAACGGCTTCAAATCACAGATATGCGTGATGTGGATCACATTAAAGTCACATAATTTATTTTTAACGCACTGTGCTGTATTATTGGTGCACTCATAATTGGTGCGCACTATTCAATGCCGCAAGTTAATGTCCGGCTGACTCCTCAGCAATATTTGTTAATACGTCGAACTTCAAACTTCTTTACCGCAGTATCACTTTATGCTGTGCGTAATTCACTATGCATTTACTATTATCATGATTATATCATTATTATTCATACAAACTTATATAACGCAAAGCCTAAGCTTGGAGGTTTTCTCGTAACTCATATATTTGTATATATAATCAAAATATATACTCTGCTATGTCCGTTCGTAACGCTAGATTTTAGAAAGCCCACCGCTAAAAAAGAATAACCCTGAAAAATAAATTGAAAAAAAACAAAAAAACAAAAAAAAACCAACAAACAAACAAAAAAAACCCACTATTTTCAAACGTCCGCATAAAATTGTTCAATATGGAAAAGAGATTTAATTTTTCTCTCTTGGTCTCTACATTTTCTGATTATTTACTATGCGGTTTCAGGAAGAAGGGGCAATTAAAAAAAACTGAAATATATCCATTTTGAAAACTCCCGTCATTTTTTACGGGTAATACACTAGTAGATAGATATTACGTAATGTTTCTGATTTAGCCGGCATGACAAAAACCCTTTGTTACTGCAATAGCTGGAGACAATTGCAGGGGAAGGTTTTCAATTTTTGGGGCGTCCCGCACCCTCATTTGTTAACAATTTGGGATTCATCTCTTTGGGGTCTTTATTCTTTCGAGAGTCTACTAATTTCAAATAACAGATTATTCGTGGTTGTTGTTGTTTTTTTTTGTTGGTTTTTAAAAATTATTTTTTTAAATTTTTATTTTACAATTTTACTCAATATATTTTTTCTGGTAATTTTTTTAATTGATTTTTTTTCCAGATGTATGCCGATCAGACATAATCTTTTCTATAATTAAATTATGATACAATTTATCTTTTAAAATCACTAATAAACCTATTTCTATAATAACTTCTAATCTTCTGTATTGACGGAGCGTCTGTAATAGAAAAAGACGCAATCATAAAGCCTAAAATTGTATAAAATTGTGCACATGCGTGCTACGTGCCATATTTTAACAACCTCTTTTTTTAAATAACGCTCCACATGCATAATCAAATATTTCATTACAGTAATTCATTTTTTCGTTGTTTAAAATAAAACTCGTCCCCATCATTTCTACCTGCCTGGCAAAACTGCGCAATGTCATTTTTTTTTAAACCACAATATTGAACATTAGATGGGGAAAAAAAGAAAAAGAAAGGCGCGCACAATTCCACGTTGGCGTTTCATTCAGTTGCACGAAAGCCTTCTGTGGTTGAGAGTACTGCCAGTAGATCGCGTGAGTGGCTTCCCCTTTTATTGTCAAGTCACATTGACGATTTTTATGCCCGTTATTTCATCGGATGTCAATTACATCATCAGCATCATCAAAAATTCCCCCTTTAGTGAATAGGGTGAAAAAATGAAAAATGTCCAAGGCGCCAGTGTGGAGACTTTCGGACAGGCGCCCCAGTGTTAGCACGCGATACATTAAGTCTGATGGCAACAGTGGACGATATTCATGCGGAAATAAATAGGTGCAGGAGATGGAGCGTACAAAGAAAGGGGTATAAATAGCACATGGAGAGATAGAGGTATAGATAGCACATGATGAGATAGAGGTATAGATATCACATGATGAGATAGAGATATAGATAGCACATGATGAGATAGAGATATAGATAGCACATGATGAGATAGAGGTATAGATATCACATGATGAGATAGAGATATAGATAGCACATGATGAGATAGAGATATAGATAGCACATGATGAGATAGATATAAAGATAGCACATGGAGAGATAGAGATGTAGATAGCACATGATGAGATAGAGATATAGATAGCGTATGGAGAGATAGAGATATAGATAGCACATGGAGAGATAGAGAGATAGATAGCACATGGAGAGATAGAGATATAGATAGTACATGGAGAGATAGAGATATAGATAGCACATGGAGAGATATAGATATAGATACCACATGGAGAGATAGAGATATAGATAGTACATGGAGAGATAGAGATATAGATACCACATGGAGAGATAGAGATATAGATAGCACATGGAGAGATAGAGATATAGATAGCACATGGAGAGATAGAGATATAGATAGCACATGGAGAGATATAGATATAGATACCACATGGAGAGATAGAGATATAGATAGTACATGGAGAGATAGAGATATAGATACCACATGGAGAGATAGAGATATAGATAGCACATGGAGAGATAGAGATATAGATAGCACATGGAGAGATAGAGATATAGATAGCACATGATGAGATAGAGATATAGATAGCACATGATGAGATAGAGATATAGATAGCACATGGAGAGATAGAGATATAGATAGCACATGGAGAGATAGAGATATAGATACCACATGGAGAGATAGAGATATAGATAGCACATGGAGAGATATAGATATAGATACCACATGGAGAGATAGAGATATAGATAGTACATGGAGAGATAGAGATATAGATACCACATGGAGAGATAGAGATATAGATAGCACATGGAGAGATAGAGATATAGATAGCACATGGAGAGATAGAGATATAGATAGCACATGATGAGATAGAGATATAGATAGCACATGATGAGATAGAGATATAGATAGCACATGGAGAGATAGAGATATAGATAGCACATGGAGAGATAGAGATATAGATAGTACATGGAGAGATAGAGATATAGATAGTACATGGAGAGATAGAGATATAGATAGCACATGATGAGATAGAGATATAGATAGTACATGGAGAGATAGAGATATAGATAGTACATGGAGAGATAGAGATATAGATAGCACATGATGAGATAGAGATATAGATACCACATGGAGAGATAGAGATATAGATAGCACATGATGAGATAGAGATATAGATAGCACATGATGAGATAGAGATATAGATAGCACATGATGAGATAGAGATATAGATAGCACATGGAGAGATAGAGATATAGATAGCACATGATGAGATAGAGATATAGATACCACATGGAGAGATAGAGATATAGATAGCACATGATGAGATAGAGATATAGATAGCACATGATGAGATAGAGATATAGATAGCACATGATGAGATAGAGATATAGATAGCACATGGAGAGATAGAGATATAGATAGCACATGATGAGATAGAGGTAAAGATAGTACCAATGGAAGAGACAGAGGTAAAGATAGTAACATATGATTAGTCGACCGCATAATTCCATGAAACATATCGAATCACATCTATAGTATGACTATCAAATAATTTCTGGAGTTTATCAACAGAACATAAAAAAATATAGCTCAAGAACTTCACAAAATTAATCACAAATCTGACATTTGATTATTCTTGTAACATTCCAAAGTTGTAAGATAGCTGCACACAATGTTAAACATATTTACTTCAAATATATTCACACAATATCAGATATATACACACACTAGGGGCCGTCCATAAAGTACGGACCATTAAAACATTTTAACCCCCACCCCACCCGTCACAAACTGTCACAAATCTCGGACCCCCCCCCTAAAGTACGTCACACTTTCGAACAAAAATGTTTTTTATTAACAATATACTTAAAATTTAATATAAAACAGGATGCCGTCACACATGGTCGGACTCCTCTCACCCTGTCACAAACTGTCACACTTTCTTACACCCCTCCCCCCCCTCTGGAGCGTGACGTACTTTAAAGACGGCCCCCTATCAGATTTAAACATAATAAAACATATATACGCACACTATCCAATTTAAACACACATGTACAACACTTAACTCTTTACAGTATGTACAAAACTAAAACCCTGTACACCATGTACACCCTGTACACCATGTACACCATTTACACCATGTACACTTTTACAACTCACCCTGTATACTTTGTACAACTCACCTTGTACACCATGTACACCATGTACACCATGTACACCATGTACACTTTTACAACTCACCCTGTATACTTTGTACAACTCACCGTGTACACTTTGTACAACTCAAAGTGTACACTTTGTACAACTCACGTTGTACACCATGTACACCATGTACACCATGTACACTTTTACAACTAACCCTGTATACTTTGTACAACTCCCCCTTTACACTTTGTACAACTCACCCTGTATACTTTGTACAACTCACCGTGTACACTTTGTACAACTCACCATGTATACTTTGTACAACTCACCCTGTATACTTTGTACAACTCACCATGTACACTTTGTACAACTCACCGTTTACACTTTGTACAAATCACCATGTATACTTTGTACAACTCACTGTGTACACTTTGTCAACTCACCATGTATACTTTGTACAACTCACCCTGTATACTTTGTACAACTCACCATGTATACTTTGTACAATTCACCATGTATACTTTGTACAACTCAACCTGTATACTTTGCACAACTCACCCTGTATACTTTGTACAACTCACCGTTTACACGTTGTACAACTCACTGTGTACACTTTGTACAACTCACCCTGTATACTTTGTACAACTCACCGTTTACACGTTGTACAACTCACCCTGTACACTTTGTACAACTCACCCTGTACACTTTGTACAACTCACCCTGTATACTTTGTACAACTCACCCTGTATACTTTGTACAACTCACCCTGTATACTTTGTACAACTCACCGTTTACACGTTGTACAACTCACCCTGTACACTTTGTACAACTCACCGTTTACACGTTGTACAACTCACCCTGTATACTTTGTACAACTCACTGTGTACACTGTGTACAACTCACCCTGTATACTTTGTACAACTCACCGTTTACACGTTGTACAACTCACCCTGTACACTTTGTACAACTCACCCTGTACACTTTGTACAACTCACCCTGTACACTTTGTACAACTCACCCTGTATACTTTGTACAACTCACCGTTTACACGTTGTACAACTCACCATGTACACTTTGTACAACTCACCCTGTACACTTTGTACAACTCACCCTGTACACTTTGTACAACTCACCCTGTACACTTTGTACAACTCACCCTGTATACTTTGTACAACTCACCATGTATACTTTGTACAACTCACCCTGTATACTTTGTACAACTCACCCTGTATACTTTGTACAACTCACCCTGTATACTTTGTACAACTCACCCTGTATACTTTGTACAACTCACCCTGTATACTTTGTACAACTCACCATGTATACTTTGTACAACTCACCATGTACACTTTGTACAACTCACCCTGTATACTTTGTACAACTCACCATGTACACTTTGTACAACTCACCCTGTATACTTTGTACAACTCACCCTGTACACTTTGTACAACTCACCCTGTACACTTTGTACAACTCACCCTGTACACTTTGTACAACTCACCCTGTATACTTTGTACAACTCACCATGTATACTTTGTACAACTCACCCTGTATACTTTTTACAACTCACCCTGTACACTTTGTACAACTCACCGTGTATACTTTGTACAACTCACCCTGTACACTTTGTACAACTCACCATGTATACTTTGTACAACTCACCCTGTATACTTTTTACAACTCACCCTGTACACTTTGTACAACTCACCGTGTATACTTTGTACAACTCACCCTGTACACTTTGTACAACTCACCATGTACACTTTGTACAACTCACCATATACAGCAGTATTGAACCCTGTCATCAGTGGGTGAGAGTATCAAGACGGGACAGTTACTCTGCATATTTGATGAGCTCCAGTGGGCAGATGGTCTTTAATACGTCATCACCGCCTCCGGCTACTATAAAGTGGCTGCTCGAGCCTGTGCAGTGTGGTTATATTTTCATCATTGTAACACGTCATTGTAATACCATTTATCCTTTATACCAGTGCTTCTCAAACTTTTTAGTATGGTGGACCGGCAGGGATTTTTCCATTCCAACAGGGACCGGTGCACTATTTTCCCTGCACTTACGTTTTTTTCTGTCCTTTTTTGATAACTTCTGCGGACCGGCGGTGGATGCCCACGGACTGGCACCTGGACCACAACTTTGAGAAGCACTGCTTTAGACTTTAGATGGACGTATTTGAAAAATAATTTGAACACATCGTTTTGAATCAACAGGAAATCGAGATAAGAAGCGTGGAGACACAATTTAATTCGAAGCTGTAGAACGATCGCCAGTTTTGTATCAAACATCTTCGGGTAGCCTAGAGAGGCATACGAGAGGCATCTAGATTATTTTTAATGAACGGTTCTCCCATTGTAGAAAACGTATCATTATTGTTACACCTTGCTATTCTGAGTACTTTTTGAAAACAGCATGCTACCTTATCTTATCTTAAGATATCTATACAGATAAGATAAGATATGCAGAAGATAGTTGCGTCCACAGACCATGACAGATGATCTGTTGGCAAGTGATGCAGCATTCACAGGCCACGGCTTTGTGGGTTCCACGCATTACCCAGCCACCTAACACTATTAGGTACCCATTCGGAGCGGGGTGACTCAGGGACGCCCTAGGCCCCGGGAACAATCCCTTGCCTTCACACGGATTCGAACCCGTGACCATCGGTACGACAGTCCAGTGCGCTGCCACTCGACCACCGCGTCCCCATGCTACGCCAACAAAGATTAAGTAAATAGACAAATAGTGAAAGTCCTGCTATGAAAGGCTACATCAAAACAGGGACTCGATCTGTCGGCGTTATAGCCTAGGCCCTGGCGAGTGGGCATATTTGTCGATCTCGTGTCTTGGAAGCCAGGAGGCTCTTTAGCTCTGCAGATGAAGCAGGTTACCGGAGCTTAAAGGACCTAAACTCAAGCCCATACGAATGTTGGGTTTAGCAATATAATACACTTTCTATGACAAAATTATATCACTTTAAACGCACACTACTAAGTTACTACAAGAAAGATATTTAGACTAATACTTAGCTACAGTTCTTTGCTGCATTTCTTCAACAACAAAATTGAGTGCAATATACTATATGAGTAATAAGAAACCCTTGCTTGTTAAAAAAATATTTAATTGCAAATAATTTAATTGGTTATGGTACTTCGGTTAAAATTTACCCCGAAGCTCAGAGGTAATGCACATCACCAGAGAGATAATAACTTTCTGTGAACTAATGAAAGCAGCGGTCTCGTCTGTTGGCGACATTGCATTGGTCCTAGCCGGGCTTTCCCGGACGCGGTCGTCATCTCTGGGTCGGGATTGGAAAGGGGGGGGGCGCCCATAAACTTAGTGTAAATATATTGGCCCCCATTCATCATTTTCCCTCGCCGCCTCCTCGTTGAGTTCAGCAATCATTTGGAGATGAGCTTGTGTCGGATTGTTATATTTCCCTCATCACTCCGTTATTGCAGCCATTATCATCATTGTCAGCGGTGCTCCCCCCCCACCCCACAACTCGTCACGAGGGGCAGGGTCGGCACGCGATCGAGCTGAGCCTTCAATATTATCATTGTTCGAGGTGATTAGGGGGTGCCGAGGGCAGAATCACGGGAGAAGGATGGAACAGGGGAGATCATGAGAGAGTGGACCAAGGGAAGAGGGTTAAGATTAGTGTGTCCCCTATGGGCCAGGGGAGTATAGATTTTCTGTCTGCCAGTCCGTCTGTTGGCTTTAATGTAAAAATAACAGCACAAAAGGTGATTTGTTCTCTCTCTTTCTGCTGTACTTATTTTCAATAATTTTAAGAATTAAAAAAAATTTATTAAAAATTCTGAATTAAATTTTTTTTAAAATAAATGTTTAAATTTCAATTTGACTTTTATCGACTACCTTCTACTATCTTTTACATATGACCGTCTATATTCAGGCACAAAATTTCTACTATACAAATATACAATGACAGCGAGGCATCTGCTATAACACATATAGCATGCTAAGATAAAGAAGTGATCAGATACTTGTACATACGAGTACAGTCTACATCAGACATCATATTCTCACACACTCCCTTCCGGACAAATTACTCAACTTTTAATTATATTTTTCTATTAACGCCCCTGAACGCAACCTAAAAAAATGAGTTTAGATTTCACCACTTTCTCCCCTAACCCTAGGATAGAGCCTCTCAAGTTCCTTAACTCTGTCGCCCCGTTCAATGGACTCAGCACTTGAAGAATTAGCACCCTTTGCCATATTTTGCCAGGAGGCCGTCTCGTCTTTGAAGGAGGCGCGAGCTCTTCTCGAGAGGTAAAACCCCTTGCCCCCCACCCTAAGGCTGGACCACGGTAACAAAATATGATTTCTATAATTGGAAATCACCGTGCTGTGAATGATGGGAAGAAGCTTCCACGAGTTCATGGAACAAGGGGCGATGTCAGCTGGGTTACGGCTCAAGTACACGGGAGAAGAGGGTTTAATCGTCAGTCTGGATCTTTGCTGGGATACGCCTCTGGGTGTTGGAGTTCGATGTGGACATTTTGGATATTCTTCTCTCCTTGATGTCATTGAAGGGCGTTGATATTTAAGATTAACGCGACCCTAAGGTTCATATTATTCTGTGTCTAAGGGTAATGTTCATATTTTTATGTGTCATGGGGTAATGTTCATATTGTTATGAGCCTAGGGGAAATGTTCATATTGTTATGAGCCTAGGGGTAATTTTCATATTGTTGGTGTGTCTAGGGGTAATGTTCATATTGTTATTGTGTATAGGGGTAATGTTCATATTGTTATTGTGTATAGGGGTAATGTTCATATTGTTATGTGTCTAGGCGTAATGTTCATATTTTTATTGTGTCTAGGGGTAAGGTTCATATTGTTATTGTGTATAGGGGTAATGTTCATATTGTTATTGTGTATAGGGGTAATGTTCATATTGTTATTGTCTAGGGGTAATGTTCTCTTAAACTGAAGTCATGGTTTACAGTTAAAAAGCAATTTAACACGTGAACACCAAAATACAAATGATCTGGTCTCTATGACAACACGACATAAACAAGAAGGAGGAAATACGTCATACTCCTTAATATTTATAAAAACAATAAGACTGCTTTTTAAAAAAAAATATCATGCTAAACTTATATTTATACCAAATTACGTAGAAAAGTCTCCATAAAGAAGATTTCCGATTAATTGAGACAATAAGAGATAACGTGAGAAACTCGAAGCGTATTCTATTAAGGTCCTAGAGGACTTCGCCTTGACAAAGTACAAACATAATCTTTACATCATAGAGCCATAGAAAGCGTGATTAAAATCAACTAATCGCAATAAAACTTAATATATTAACATATGTAACTATATTGACTGTAACCATTTTATCGATAGTAACTTTTTAAATCCCTTATATTAACTTCACCGGCGTCTCTGTCGTCATCTCTCTCTCTCTCTCTCTCTCTCTCTCTCTCTCTCTCTCTCTCTCTCTCTCTCTCTCTTTCTCTCTCTCTCTCTCTCTCTCTCTCTCTCTCTCATTCTGTCTCTCTCTCTCTTTCTCTCTCTCTCTCTCTCTCTCTCTCTCTCTCTCTCTCTCTCTCTCTGTCTCTCTCTCTCTCTCTCTCTCTCTCTCTCTCTCTCTCTCTCTCTCTCTCTCTCTCTCTCTCTCTCTCTCTATCTCTCTATCTCTCTCTCTGTCTGTCTGTCTTGGGCGGGCGGAAAAATAAAAGTAAAAAATGACCCACTTCCCGTGATCCGATCGAGCTGAAATTTGGCACACAGACCCGTCTCACCCAACAATGCATGGTTTCAGATCGATCTAAAGTACCGTAATTAAATTAATGCATTTTTAGTTTATCCTTATATAACGTATGTAATTCAAATTCACTGTTTGTTATTGTTTTTTTCCCACGTGAGAGTTTGAGTTGACGCTTTGACGCGACCCATCGAAGTACCGGCGTGCTTTTGTTTACATTTTACGTGTCATGCTGAGCTTGGCCCCCCCCCTAGGGTTATGAAGCAAATTTGAGTTAAGACAGATTCAGTCTGTAAATGTTTGTAGCGTTTGAAAATAATCAATAGTTAGTTATGTCTCATATATAAGGGATTTATAGTCAAAAACTTTGTTTTTACGGGTTTGTTTTTATTAAATCACTTATATTAACTTCACCGCCGTCTCTCTCTGTCTCTCTGTCTGTCGTCATGTCTGTCTTGGGCGGGCGGAAAAACAAAAGTAAAAAATGACCCACTTCCAATTATCCGATCGAGCTGAAATTTGGCACACGGACCCGTCTCACCTAACAATGCATCGTATCAAAATTAGATCGATCAAACGTACCGTAATTAAATTAATGCATTTTTAGTTTATCCTTATATAACGTTTGTAATTCAAATTCACGGTTTGTTATTGGGTTTTTTTCACGGGATAGTGTCTGTGCAGTTGACGCGACCCATCGAAGTACCGGCGTGCTTTTGTTTACATTTTACGTGTCACGCTGAGCTCGGTCAAGCGATCGGTGACCATACTTTTCCCTTCTCCCCAGGGTTATGAAGCAAAGTTGTGTTAAGACAGATTCAGTCTGTAAATGTTTGTCGCGTTTGAAAATAATAAATACTATTAGTTATGTCTCATATATAAGGGATTTATAGTAAAAAAAACTTTGTTTTTACGGGTTTGTTTTATTTAACGACTCTTTTTGGGTGTTTCCTGTCGGATGTAATTGGTAGAAAACATGAGTTATTAAACTAAACTGATAGATTCCAGTGTGTGTTTTGTGGGGGTGAGCATATTGTGTCCCTATAGGTGCTATAGCATGCTGTTTCCCTCCACCTCTATAGGTGCTATAGAAGTGCTGTTTCCCTCCACCTCTATAGGTGCTATAGAATGCTGTTTCCCTCCACCTCTATAGGTGCTATAGCATGCTGTTTCCCTCCACCTCTATAGGTGCTATAGAATGCTGTTTCCCTCCACCTCTATAGGTGCTATAGCATGCTGTTTCCCTCCACCTGTATAGGTGCTATAGCATGCTGTTTCCCTCCACCTCTATAGGTGCTATATAATGCTGTTTCCCTCCACCTCTATAGGTGCTATAGAATGCTGTTTCCCTCTATCTCTATAGGTGCTATAGCATGCTGTTTCCCTCCACCTCTATAGGTGCTATAGCATGCTGTTTCCCTCCACCTCTATAGGTTCTATAGAATGCTGTTTCCCTCCACCTCTATAGGTGCTATAGCATGCTGTTTCCCTCCACCTCTATAGGTTCTATAGCGTGCTGTTTCCCTCCACCTCTATAGGTTCTATAGCATGCTGTTTCCCTCCACCTCTATAGGTGTTATAGCGTGCTGTGTCCCTCCACCTCTATAGGTGCTATAGCATCCTGTTTCCCTCCACCTCTGTAGGTGCTATAGCGTTCTGTATCCCTCCACCTCTATAGGTGCTATAGTGTTCTGTGTCCCTCCACCTCTATAGGTGCTAAAGCGTGTTTTAAAACTCTGATTTGGGTTGCAGAAGTGATGTGTCATATAACCAGATATAGCTGGGGACCCTGAACCCCTCTCCTCGAAGATGGCGAAGGACCCTGCTCCACTTTCCTTCAAGATGGCTGAGGTCCCTGAACCCCTCTCCTCCAAGATGGCTGAGGTCCCTGAACCCCTCTCCTCGAAGATGGCTGAGGTCCCTGAACCCCTCTCCTCGAAGATGGCGAAGGACTCTGCTCCACTTTCCTTCAAGATGGCTGAGGTCCCTGAACCCCTCTCCTCCAAGATGGCTTGGGATCCTGAAACCCTCTCCTCAAAGATAGCTGAGGTCCCTGAACCCCTCTCCTCCAAGATTGCTGGGTTCACTGAACCCCACTCCTCCAAGATGGCTGGGTTCCCTGAACCCCTCTCCTCCAAGATGGCTGGAGTCCCTGAACCCCTCTGTTCCAAGATGGCGAGGAGCCTGCTCCACTTTCCTTCAAGATGGCTGGGGTCCCTGAACCCCTCTGTTCCAAGATGGCGAAGGACCCTGCTCCACTTTACTTCAAGATGGCTGGGGTCCCTGAACCCCTCTCCTCCAAGATGGCTGGGGTCCCTGAACCCCTCTGTTCCAAGATGGCGAGGGACCCTGTTCCACTTTCCTTCAAGATCGCTAGGGTCCCTGAACCCCTCTCCTCCAAGATGGCTGGGGTCCCTGAACCCCTCTGTTCCAAGATGGCGAGGGACCCTGTTCCACTTTCCTTCAAGATCGCTAGGGTCCCTGAACCCCTCTCCTCCAAGATGGCTGGGGTCCCTGAACCCCTCTGTTCCAAGATGGCGAGGGACCCTGTTCCACTTTCCTTCAAGATGGCTGGGGTCCCTGAACCCCTCTCCTCCAAGATGGCTGGGGTCCCTGAACCCCTCTGTTCCAAGATGGCGAGGGACCCTGCTCCACTTTCCTTCAAGATGGCTGGGGTCCCTGAACCCCTCTTCTCCATGATGGCTGGGTTCTCTGCACGCCTCTGTTCCAGTATGGCGAGGGACCCTACGCCCCTCTCCTCCAAGATAGCTGGGGACCCTGGACCTCTCTCATCCATGATGTAAAGTATTTGAGGTCCACATTGACGTAACATATTGATACCAGCCGAACTCTTCCGACGAGAGTAGAGATTTATGACAGCAGAACTTGCTATGGGCTTGCCATCACAAATGTCTTTCGTAGCTGCTGTGCTGAGATTTGGGGATGGCGGAATCATGATTGCTATAATTCTAAATTTGTTCAGTTTCTTGCTACAATGAGAGAACCCTTCAATATCTAGGTGCTGCCTAAGTTCTAAAACTATTTAATTTTTCTGAATATGTGACGATCCTTCACTAAAATTTGTTTCTGGCCACAGTATAAAGAGGATGACATAATAAAATATCGTCATAAATACATGACAATTATAATTAATATGATTTATACTTTTGGTCGATCTCAAAGACATATACTTTTGGTTTTAGACTTAAGACCAGTGGTCTCAAACACGCGGCCCGCGAGCCGCATGCAGCCCACCAAGTGTACTTTTGAGTACAGCCAGTAACCTTACAGTACCTGCAACTCCGAAGCTAGTATTGATACACATCAAAAACTTTGTTAGTAATCTAATATATAAAGCTCAGTTGGTGTTTGTATCTTTGTTTGTTTGTATGTTTGTATGTTTCACTTTTCGACTTTCTGTTAGACAGCCACGGAAAAACCAAATGACGGACGGGGACCAAATTTGGCAGGACGGTTCCTTTTACCCTGAAGGTGGTTTTAAGTTAGTTTTTGTAATTGTCCCTTTTGCCCGAATGCCGTAAATTAAATAATCAGAAAATGCAGAGACAAAGAATAAAAAATTTAACCTCATTTCTGTATTGAACAAATTTACGCGGACGTTCAAATGCCGTTCAAAGCGAGTTACTTTTGGTGACGTTTTTTTCCCCCAATACTTTATTTTCAGCGGTGCGCATTCAAAAAATATTATAATGTCTAATTACGGTGCGCACATTTTCGTGTACGCTTCATAATTTGAGCTGTGTAGTACAAAGAATTGTCATTTTCTTTACTGTTACTTTCTATATATTAGATAGACACGTAAACATATTTAATTACAACTGCCACACGATGCATTAGATTTAATTGTTTACACGTTTAAATTTAATTGCGAATTTGTTTTAATTATTTTCTGTTCCATAACTCGACATTTAATAAAAACCTATTTATGTAATAATTGTGTCAGTATTTTTTTCAAGGCTTCATTTTTAGCGGTGCGCGTTCTAAAATCTTTTATCGCCTGATTACTGTGCGCACATTTTCGTGTACGCATCTTAAATTTAGCTGTGTCCTATTAATATAACATTTATATTTTGTTTGTCTTTTACATAAGCTATTGTTTTTTACATAACCTATACACTTATACTATTTAAACTTAGGCTACCGGACCTATTAACATAAGTAGATTAAACTAAATAAAGTGATCCTGAAAACGCTTAATTATTTTGTATTGCGAATTGAATATGTTATGTTCATTCCTTTGATGATGGATTAACATAGGCCATTTTTAAAATCAATTATTGTCATGGTTTCACATGCGTTTTTAACATAAAATTGATTTGTTTTGTTTGTTTTTTTAAAATTAGGAATATAGCCTAATTTCTTTATTTATCTTTATTATCTTTATCTCATAGACGCTGTTGCAAATATTGTATTAATTACAATTGTGTTACGATGCAGTGTCGTAAATATATAAGAGCTTTTTTAGTGACGACAGTGGCAGAGATCTTTTGGAAAAATGTCAACAAAGCAGTGGCCTTTTTTTAATGGATACAAACAAACAAACATAAAAATATCAACTGAGCTTTATATATTACATATGCGTTTAAATTATTTTATTTCAATTATTTTCACGATGCATTGTATTAATATTTTACATGCAATGAATAAAATTGGGATTTTTAAAAAATTTAATTCATAACTCGACATTTAATTAAAAACCATAGATGTAGCGAGTTTATTTTATGTTGAAAGTGATGGCCTATGTCAAATAAACTTACACTTTAAAACAGTTTACTTAAGCTTTATATACACTATACATTATAAACTTTCGCTACCGAACGTATTAACAAAACTTGACTAAATTTAATGAAGTGATCCTGAAAACGCTTAATTAATATGAATTGCGAATTGAATATGTTTTTATGTTCATTCCTTTGTATTCAGAATAGCATAGGCCATTTCTAAAATTGCCTTTTAATCATTTTTAAGATGCGCTTATTAACAGACGGTTGAATCTTTTTTTTTCATTTTTATTTTTTTTTCAGATATAAAATCTGGTGTGTGTGTGTGTGCATTGAATATAATTTACAAAATATGATGCCTTATCCGAAATAGGGAACAAAAAAAAAGATTCCTTTTTGAAATTATACACATTGCTTATAAACCGTAAATATAAATCGTAAAATATAGAGACATAAAAAATGTTAAATATTATTTCCCTGTTACAATAATTATGAATACGTCAAAAGGAGGAGTTATTTTGGTCCAGTACATTTACTTTATAACAAGACTTTATTTTATGCGGCCAGCTTTCTATATTGTCTAAATATGGTGTGCACATTTTTTGATATCATTTTAATACGACCG
Organism: Ampullaceana balthica; assembly: GCA_944989445.1. NCBI lineage: Eukaryota > Metazoa > Mollusca > Gastropoda > Lymnaeidae > Ampullaceana > Ampullaceana balthica. Next base: position 228,322 of record CALYLW010000572.1, read on the forward strand.
TTTTTAAAAAAAAAGTATTTTAGAAAGTACATTTATAATTTTGTTTATTTGCGCTATGAGTCACTTAGCTTTTGCCTTTTAAAGGGATAGTGCCACATGTTCTTTATCTCATAGACGTGGTTACAAATATTATATAACTTACAATTGTGATACGATGCAGTTTCGTAATTATATATTAAATTTTTGAGTGACGAGGGTGGTAGAGCTCTTTCGGAAAACCTATAAGTTATGTTAATTTTGTACAAGTGGGAATGAAATTGTAAATTTAGTTATTATGGTCGGCAAGAATCATTATTTAATAAATCATATCTTTTAAATAGTAAGGTTATGTTAAAAGGCACTGCATTAAGTGAAAACAACTCACGCGGTAAAATGGCATATCTCTGTTTCTCATAAGATTTTAACTAAATAGATGAATCTGAAATTTAACTTGGCAAATAAAAATTGTAATAACCCGCAACTAATACTTGGATAAAGGGTCAGCACACTCCCGCTACAAAGTGCGGGTATTTTTCTAGTAATAAATATAGCTCACTTTGGTACAATTATTTGTGAATAAATTGTAAATTGGCATATTATGAGTGATAAGTAGTAAAATCAGTTAAGATGTGTGAAGTGTTTATTGTTTACTAGGGTCGGGTTCTTTGGGGTGGGAGGGGGTTGCGGCCCTTGTCACATCTCTTAAGTGATAAAATGGGGCATGCCTTCATCCGAGATTGAGACCCCTGATTAAGACATCCTCCCATACAAAAATAAGCCACACCTCCATACAAACACAAGCCACACCCCCATACAAACATAAGTCACACCCCCTATAAAACACAAGCCACACCCCATACAAACACAAACCACACCCCCATACAAACACAAGTCACACCCCCTATAAAATACAAGCCACACCCCCATACAAAACACAAGCCACACCCCCATACAAACACAAGCCACACCCCCCCCCATACAAACACAAGCCACGCCCCATGCTTAGTTTTAATGATCTAATTGTTGCTTCAGTTTGATATTGATACCCCGAATGTGTCGCCAGTTCCATAAAACATGCTTTAATTCTACATCAACTGTAGCAGCAGAGTCCAAGATATTAAAAGAACCCCCAGAATACCATACGTGGACTAGTTGGTTTAATGACCAGAGTCCAGTTGTAATAAGGATGTGACAATAAACCCCAGAATACCATACGTAGACTAGGGGGTTTAATGACCAGAGTCCAGTTGTAATAATGATGTGACAATGAGCCCCAGAATAACCATCCTTTGACTGGTTGATTTTATTACCGTTCATAAAATCGGAGGCCTAGCGCCGCGCCAATCTTCCTGGAGTCGGCTCAGTGACGTCATCATGTTCATTAGAGCAATGGATGAAACTAACTAGACTCATAAAATACAATCTCAGGCCAACTCAGTTATGTCCCCTTTAGTGGGTTCTTGTTTTTGAACTGGCGTGTGTTACAGGAAGGTTTGGGGGGGGGGAGGGAGTGGTGATGGGGCTTGTATTCTTTCATGTTTTTACCTGACTGAAAATCATTGCAGTGATAGAAGTAAGGTTTAGTTACATAAAAACATAAATAATGAGCTCGTTTCATATAGTGGTGTGAGGGGGGGGGGCTGTGTTTAAATAAGTTTTTTTTTGTTAGATTCGAAAATCGCCGTAAGTAACCAGCAACCGGAGAATATCGGCAAGCCTCCTCGTGGATTAAAGTTAAGTACATTATAGATAAGGACAGAGACAGTAGTTTGTAATTTTATCAGGAGGCACATCAACACTAGACTTTTTTATAACCAGGTTTGGACGGACATAGTTCCAGGAGTAAGGGTGTGTCAAGATTTAAACGCTCCTCTACCAAGCTTGGTTGGTGGCTACTTCAATGTTTCAAATAAATGAAGTGAAAGAAGAAGAAAGAAAAGACCTGACTAGAACTAGGTCATGTATGAGTCACGGATGTAACAGCGACAACTTTTAGTCGGAATCTCTTTGTTATCAGTCACTGAGGGTAATGAATGTAATGTTATCTCGAGTTCATTCACGGCACCTCAGTGCCAGGCACCAGTTAAGGCACCTCAGTGCCAGGCACCAGTTAAGGCACCTCAGTGCCAGGCACCAGTTAAGGAACCTCAGTGCCAGACACCAGTTAAGGCACCTCAGTGCCAGGCACCAGTTAAGGCACCTCAGTGCCAGGCACCAGTTAAGGCACCTCAGTGCCAAGCACCAGTTAAGGAACCTCAATGCCAGGCACCAGTTAAGGCACCTCAGTGTCAGGCACCAAATAAGGCACCTCAGTGTCAGGCACCAAATAAGGCACCTCAGTGCCAGGCACCAGCTTAGGCAATTCAATGGCAGGAAGAACACGTTCGAGCGCCTGCCCATATTTTTCTACCTGGCGAGAGGAAAAACAGCTGGATTATAATTTCTGCAGCCATGTATGTTTGACTGTTTTATTTTGTTCAATAAGTGCATGAATAGCACAGGGATTTCGTTTTGAATCAAAATAAAACTCCCATAAGACTAGCGCTAATCGACATTATTTAAAAGAGTACGGATGTAGCCAGTTTTGTGTTTGTTACCTTTGGTAGCCAGGAAGTTCACGCATCGACCCCTTTATTTTAAAAGAAATAATTTTCTTGTTAATTAAAGAGACTAATAATAAAAAGAACCTGTAAAAAACCAAGTTTATGACTATAAATCCTTTATGTACTAGACATAACTAAAAGAATGTTCATTATAAAACGCAGCGCAAGACAATCCAAAAATACAAAATTTTAGTTATGTCTCGTAAAATATGTTTAATATAATGCGCACCGATCGGGAATATGTTTATAAAAAGTATTGTCAATATAATACGCACCAAATCACGCAACGGGAAAGTATTAAAAAGGTCGTTCAATATAATACGCAACGCGACACTATCTAAAAAAATAACATGATACATAGAGAAAAATAAAATAATCTAAAAATTCAATAATTTAATTACAGTACAAGCGATCGATCTGAAATTTTGACACATCGTTTTTATCATCGGTACAAAACTGCCTGCAAAATTTCAGCTAGCTAGTTTTTTTCTACAAACAAGCAAGCAACCAGAACACGAGTTAATATAAAGGATTTAAAAACTGAAAAAGAATTGTTTGTGTTGTAAAAGAAAACTGCTTTGTAGCCTGCCTCTAGCCTAGAATCAACTGCACAATTACAATATTTCAAGATTTAACAGATTTAAAAATGTAGCTTAAAAACATGTTATTGCATTTTTTTGCCAAGTTATTTATCAGATTTATCTATTACAAACCATAAACAAAATTATAAATGTACTTTCTAAAATACTTTTTTTTTAAAACCGTCATATTAAAATGATATCAAGAGAATGTACACACCATATTTAGACAATAAAAGATTATAGAAAGCTGGCCGCATACAATAAAGTCTTGTTATAAAGTAAATGTACTGTACCAAAATAACTCTTCCTTTTGACGCATTCATAGTTGTTTTAACAGGGAAATAATATTTTTAAAAATTTATGTCTCTAAGTTTTAAGATTTATATTTACGGTTTTTGTGCAATGTGTACAATTTCAAAAAGGAATCATTTTTGTTTGTTCCCTATTTCTGATAAGGCATAATATTTTGTAAATTATATTCAATACACACACACCAGATTTTGTTTCTGAAACAATATATATATACCCTCATTAAAAAAAAAGATGCAACCGTCTGTTCATTAGCACATCTGAAAAATGATTAAAAAGCAACTTTTGAAATGGCCTATGTTATTCCGACTACAAAGGCATTAACATAACATGTTCAATTCGCAATTCATATTATTTAAGCGTTTTCAGGATCACATTAAATTTAGTCAACTTCTGTTAATACGTTCAGTAGAGAAAGTCTATAATGTACTAGCAGACCCGTCGTGCGTTGCAACGATCAAAGTAAAAAGAAATAAATTTAAAGAAACCAATGAGTGGTATGTTTAAAAACAATTCTGAAGAAACCTTCGTGGAAGTGTGAAAAAAAAATCAAAGTTTCATAGCAAACGGATAAATAGATTAATAATTAAATAGCGTACAAAAGAAGAAACGATATTAAGGGCCCCGGCCCCAAAATGAGTGATATTATAGTTTTTTTAATTGCCATTGTACTCATTTCTTAAACGTTTAAGATTTTATTCACCATTCAGTAATTAACAATCTTGACAAATAATGACACATGTATCCATTATTATACAAATTGAAATGAACATGTGTTTTGAACTTTATATCTTGCCCAGAATGGGCCCTGTGGCCCTTAATATCGTTTTTTATCTATTGTACTCAAGCTATATTCCTCAATAACGTGTAAAATTGAATTGGGGAATACAATTATTACAGTTCAGTAAAAAGACTTTTTCGAAGGAATGGAAATTAATAGTTCAGTGCCCTATAGAATATAGGCTCTTCAGTTTTTATATTCTAAGTTTTGTCAAAGTCCAGTTATTTTCTCAATATCTAACTCTTAAACTACTTTTTATATACCTAAAATAGGGGGAAAATAACATTAAGGGGCCCCTGGCCCATACAGTGCAAGAGGTAAATTTAAAAAACCTGTTCATTTTAGTTCATTTTTATTGTGGCTATATTTCTCAAGCTCTTTAAAAAGTAAATAGGAAAAATATCTTAAACATATACGAAAAAAGATATTTGGGGCCCCGGCCCCGAAGATATTGGCATTAGAAGTTCAGTGTCTATAGTATTTTAATATAGCCTACCAAGTTTTTCATTGCAACGTTTGGTGAAGATCTATTCATTTACTAAGAAGCTAACGTAAAAACTAATTTTTATATAGCTCATATAAGATAAAAACGACATTAAGGGCCCCAGGGCCCATTCTGGGCAAGATATAAAGTTCAAAACACCTGTTCATTTCAATTAGTATAATAATTGATACATGTGTCATAATTTGTCAAGATTGTTAATGACTGAATGGTGAATAAAATCTTAAACGTTTAAAAATGTGAATTTGTTGGGCCCCCAGCCCCAAAGGAATGAATATTAGCAGTTTAGTGCCCTATAGTATTTTAATATCGGCTATCAAGTTGTCATATACAAATTTTGGTTAAGATCCAATAATTTACACAGTAGCTAAAGCTTAAACTAATTTTTATATAGCTCGTATAAGCAAAACATGACAAAATGGGCCCCCGGCGCCCCATGAGTGTTAAATTTTGAAAAAAGTGATAGTTACCATCCCGGGAGCATACCCAACAGTCTTGAAACGTTTCATGACGATCGGGTGAATGGTTTAGACAGCTATAAAGAACATATACGAAGAAAAGACATTGGGGGCCCCCAGCCCCGAAGGAATGGACATTTGAAGTTATGTGCCCTATAGTATTTTAATATGGGCAACCAAGTTTTTGTATTCAAATTTTGGTTTAGATCCATTCATTTACTCAGTGGCTAACGCATAAACTGATTTTTATATATCTTATATAAGCAAAAAAAGACATTAAGGGCCCCGGGGCCCATTCAGTGCAAGATATAAAGTTCAAAACCCCTGTTCATTTCAATTTGTATAATAATGGATACATGTGTCATTATTTGTCAAGATTGTTAATGACTGAATGGTGAATAAAATATTAAACGTTTAAGAAATGGGACTTTTTGGGCCCCCAGCCCCAAGGGATGACTATTAAGAGGTCAGTGCAGTATAGTATTTTAATATTGGCTATCAAGTTGTCATATACAAATTTTGATTAAGATCCAACAATTTACACAGTAGCTAGCGCTTAAACTAATTTTTATAAAGCTCATATAAGCAAAAAATGACATTATGGGCCCCCGGTGCCCCATGAGTGTTAAATTTAGAAAAAAAAGTTGCCAGTTACCATTCCAGGTAGGTACTTAACAGTCTCCGAAAATTTCATGACGATGGGATGATTGGTTTAGTCAGCTATAAAGGACATGCACACACACACACACACACAGACATACTTTGATTTTTATATATATAGATAGTGTATATATAAAGCTTATGTAAACTTTTTTAAAAGGGTAAGTTTATTTGACATAGGCCATCGCTTTCCACATAAAATAAACTCGCTTTGATTTTTAATTAAATCTGAAGTTATGAATTATATTTTTTAAAATCGCAATTTCATTCACACATGTAAAATATTAATCCAATGCATCGTGGAAAAATTGAAATAAAGTAATTTAAACGCATATCTTATACATAAAGCTCAGTTGATGTTTGTATGTTTGTTTGTTTGTATCCATTAAAAAGGCCACTGCTTTATTGACATTTTTCCAAAAGATCTCTACCATTGTCGTCACTAATGATGATCCTACATGTGGAAGAAAATCAGAAGCCCCGAGCCTAATGCTCTTCATGGGTCTTCCTGGAAGACCCTCCCAGCTATCTGGCCCCCTCCCCCAGAAAAGGACGTGACAGCTGGGAACACCCCCCCCCCGGAGCGGTCGCTTCTGAAGCGGCCACCTGGGCATCCAGGACAGAAAGTCGAAGATGCCTCCCACTAAGTTAGCCTCACAAGGAGGGGTGGAATTGCCTTACTATGACCCGCTACCACTTTGGCGCCACCCCGGCAAAGCATACGAGTCTCAATGGTTAGGACCGCCGCTATGCGGGGGATCATCAATGACCTACCTAGGGTGCAACCCCCACTGGAAGGTTTCCTCAGAGCTGGCGTCCGCTGCGTTCTTCGCGGTTCCTTTTGCTAATCCGTACTGGCGCTCCTGGCCCTAAACCGGCACCGCTCGATGGCGTTGCTAGTAAATTGAGGGGGACGAAACGGTCGCTTCGGATTTACCCGACCCTCAACGGGTACTTTGGTTTTCATCATCGACAATGCATTTAAGATGCTTTGTCTAAGATCCGTACAGCGACTGTAATCATATGTGACTAGCACCTAACACCTAACATATCGGTCTTTGGCATTGCCTGCCGGGAGTTGTTGGTTTCAGGTCGCCGAGTCACGGTCAGGTCCGTGCCCCACGACCCTACTCATCCGCCGAGCCCCGTAGAGGCCACCCCCTTTCGACGGATTGTTCTTACTAAAAAAGCTCATATATATTTAAGACACCGCATCGTAACACAATTGTAATTAATACAATATTTGCATCAGCGTCTATAAGATAAAGATAATATGGCACTACCCCCCTCAAAGGCAAAATCTATTTATCCTATAGCGCCAATAAATTAAATTATAAATGTTAAATATGAAATGTACTTTCTAAAATACTTGAAAGAAACTAAAGCAGTCGTATTAAAAAGAATTCAAGAAAATGTGCGCACCGTATTTAGACAATAATAATAAATGGTTATAGAAATATTCTGGCTTAATAAAAAGTCTGCTCATAACAACTGGACCAAAAATAACTATACTTTTGTAATCTATTTATAGTTGTTATAACATGGAAATAACATTTGAATTGTTATAATTTGTGTCTACATTTACGATTAAAATTTACTGCTTTATGCAATTGGTATAATATCATAAAGGAATTAAATTCTTTTTTGAGTCACTTTCATGGCCCAACAACAGATTTTTTTTCGAAAAAAATAAAGCAATAATATTCCACATTTTAAAAAAAAATCAAATGTCTGTTAAAAAACGAATGTGAAACAATGACAATAATTCATTTTAAAAATTGCCTATGTTAATCCAACTGCAAAGGAATGAACATAATAAATTCAATTCGCAAAACAAAATAATTAAGCGTTTTCAGGATCACTTTATTTAGTTAATTCTACTATGTTAATAGGTCCAGTAGCCTAAGTTTAAATTATATAAGTGTATAGCTTATGTAAAAGACAAACAAAATATAAATCATCATTATATTTACGCTCAATTATGTGGCCTAACGCTAAGGGACATCACTCAGCTTTTTTAAAATTGTGTGTTGTAAGCAGTGCTGATTGACTCAAATAGTTATTTTTTGGTGCAGTAATTTTGTGCGCTGCTTTCTAAAATTAGTTAAAAAATCGTGTGGTGATTAGCACTGTAAAAATTATTATATAAATACTTTGTTTAATTTTCAGTAATATTTCGCATTTATCATACAAGGATAAGTTACTTGGGCTTTTGACACCAAAAAAAGTGGGCGCCGTAGGCGCCCTACAATCTCTATTTTAAATTACTTTGTGTACATTTAAGGTAGTTTAATATTACGTATCTATCATACAAGGACAAGTTTGTTGGGCTTTTGAAAAAAGTGGGCACCGTAGGCGAACTAAATAAAAGTGGGCGCCGCAGCACAACCTATATTATATACATATTTTGTGTACATTTCAGGAATATTTCATATTTATCATACAAGGATAAGTTACTTGGGCTTTTGACATAAAAAATTTTTTTAATTGAATATTATAAAACACTTTGTGTACATTTAAGAAAGTTTAATATTACGTATTTATCATACAAGGACAAGTTAGTTGGGCTTTTGAAAAAGGTGGGCGTCGTATGCACCCTTAAAAAAGGGGGGGCGCCGCAGGCGCCACTTAGCCGCAGCACAAACTAGTGTTATATTAATAGGACACAGCTAAATTTAAGATGCGTACACGAAAATGTGCGCACAGTAATCAGGCGATAAAAGATTTTAGAACGCGCACCGCTAAAAATGAAGCCTTGAAAAAAATACTGACACAATTATTACAGAAATAGGTTTTTATTAAATGTCGAGTTATGGAACAGAAAATAATTAAAACAAATTCGCAATTAAATTTAAACGTCAAACAATTAAACCTAATGCGTCGTGTGACAGTTGTAATTAAATGTGTTTACGTGTCTATAAGATATAGAAAGTACCAGTAAAGAAAATGACAATTCTTTGTACTGCACAGCTCAAATTAAGAAGCGTACACGAAAATGTGCGCAACGTAATTAGACAATATTATAATTTTTGAATGCGAACCGCTGAAAATAAAGTATTGGGGAAAACAACTTCACCAAAAATAACTCGCTTTGAACGGAATTTGAACGTCCGCGTAAAGTTTTTGAATAAAGAAATGAGGTTACATTTTTCATTCTTTGTCTCTGCATTTTCTGATTATTTAATTTACGGTATTCGGGAAAAAGGAACAATTACAAAAACTATCTTAAAACCATCTTCAGGGTAAAAGGAACCGTCCTGCCAAATTTGGTCCCCGTCCGTCATTTGGTTTTTCCGTGGCTGTGTAACAGAAAGTCGAAAAGTGAAACATACAAACATACAAAGATACAAAAACCAACAGAGCTTTATATATTAGATTAAGTATAGCACAAACTAAACTAATGATTCATCGGAAGTCCATTGTGACAAATAGAAAGTAAATCCATCTATGTGTGTGTGTCTGTGTGTCTGTGTGTCTGTGTGTCTGTGTGTCTGTGTGTCTGTGTGTCTGTGTGTCTGTGTGTCTGTGTGTCTGTGTGTCTGTGTGTCTGTGTGTCTGTGTGTCTGTGTGTCTGTGTGTCTGTGTGTACAATGTAATATCACCAGTCTATCATGTCGTCAAGAGACTTTTGTCCTTGGCTTCGCTCAACTACGTCCGAGCTGACCGTGACTTTGTTAATATGACCCATGCAATGCCTGGTTGTGGTCACTTATCTACCTATGTGACTATACGGTTGACATCAAAAACCTTTGTTAACCAACACATAATCATCTAGACGCAAGTTTCATTGTTGGATTTTAGTGGAGCTATGCCTCATCATATTATCACGTGACCTTGCTCAGACGCGGTTCGCTTTGTCAGAATGGTTATCTCTTAACTCCCGACTTTCGTATTACACCCGCTCCCCTTGGATCGTGCGGTTCATATCTTAACAATAATTAATTTTTACAACTCGCCTTGACCTTCCCCAAGTCTTAAACGTAGGGAGCATCATGTGTGGGCCAAATCTGAGATGGGTGCCAGGCAATTTTCATAACGTCCCTGCACTTCCGGTCTCTTGTTTATCGCAAAGTACGTTGCCATTTTGTTGCCGTTTTCTTGCAGAAATGATGATTTTGTTGATGCTCCGGTAATTTTGAGTTCATCGAATTTTACCTCCGGCAGAAATGTTAAGAAATGTATGATATGGAGAGAGTGTTATCATGGTTTCAATATGGCATTATGCAATGATGTTTGAGAGATGCAGAATTCAGAAGGATAAACAAATTAAATGATGATAATAGCGAAAGCGTTGAATGGATGCGAGAAATTGTTTAAGGGACAAATTACATGTATATTCTTAAGGGATTTAAAAAAATAATTCGAAATCTATTTCGTATATTTGGCAATTGTGTGTGAAATTGAGTTATGATGTCTTTAAAATTGTAAACATCCTGCAATGTTTTTTTTTAATAAACAACTTTTTAAAATGCTGGTATCTTATATTATCTATTACAGTCGCTCATTCTATAAAGAAGATAATTGCGTCCATGTTTTTTTGTATAATCTTACATTTTTAATAGAGTTTTAAATATTAATAGCGTGTTGGTTATTCTGTTTTGATCAGGCAACCCATTCCACGTCCGAATTCCATAAATGAAGAACGAGAATTTGTATGTGTTTCATATTACATAAACGGAATAAGAAACGTGTTTTTATCAATATGTCTATCTGAGGGTTGTATTAGATTATCTGAGGGTTGTATTAGATTATCTTTGTGTTGTATTAGATTATCTGAGGGTTGTATTAGATTATCTTTGTGTTGTATTAGATTATCTGAGGGTTGTATTAGATTATCTGAGGGTTGTATTAGATTATCTTTGTGTTGTATTAGATTATCTGAGGGTTGTATTAGATTATCTTTGTGTTGTATTAGATTATCTGAGGGTTGTATTAGATTATCTTTGTGTTGTATTAGATTATCTGAGGGTTGTATTAGATTATCTTTGTGTTGTATTAGATTATCTGAGGGTTGTATTAGATTATCTTTGTGTTGTATTAGATTATCTGAGGGTTGTATTAGATTATCTTTGTGTTGTATTTATAAGTTCAAATTGATTACCTAATGTATAATTACTACTTTGCTCTTTGCTCTTCTATCCTCTAGTATATATATCAAGTAGTTACATCTTTCCGAGTCGACGCGCTTTCTGGATACGGTCTCAGTAGATAATAAAGTTTTTTTTAAAGATAATTATATATAAGAATGTTTCTGAAGGACGCCCGTTATTGCTATCCCGGCAGTACCCGCGACTGTTAACTGCCCGGCTGTAACGGATACTGACCTTTATTTGACGGGTCCCTGGCCGGGTGCGATGGCGGCACTTCACGTCTGCCTATCCTGCCAGTGGTCAGAAGTGACACGGGGAATGCCAGTAAATGACGGGCCATATTGGAGCTCCGGTCAGACGCGGCTCAACTTTGACCCCGTGAATTCATGACAGCGTTTCACCCGCAGGGCTTTTCAATACCGGAAGTTGTTGTTGGTGAGTGTTGGATAAGTGATGAAAAATTGTTGGAGAGATGGGGCTCGTGAGTTGAGTCGTGGGCGTATACTCTGAACATTAGCTGGTAAAACACTTGTATAAATATGGTCGGGACGGTGTGACAGATGGTACATTAATAGGTGTTGAAGATGGTACATTAGTAGGTGTGGAAGATGGTATGTAGGAAGGGTTGTTCTCTGGTATGTAGAATGTGTTTCACCATCATATAACTGGGAGAATTACTAACATTGTCCCCTGTCATTGACACTGTCATTGCCCAATGGCATTGTCCTCTGTCATTGTCCCCTGTGACCTGAGTTTCTCGATTATTAGTTGCTTTGTTGTCGCTAGCTGCATGTGATCTTTGTTTATTGAGAGTTGACGAGCTGCCAGGAAACAATGTTTGCTACGTCATTCATCATACGTCATTCGTCAGACGTCATTCATCATACGTCATTAATCATACGTCATTCATCATACTGCATTCATCATGTCATTCATCATACGTCATTCATCATACGTCATTCATCATACGTCATTCATCATACGTCATTCATCATACGTCATTCATCATACCTCATTCGTCATACGTCTTTCATCATACGTCATTCATCATACGTCATTCATCATACGGTTTTTTATAGACCTATATCTACAATCAGGTAAAAAGCATTTATCGTCCACTTTTGCCAATTTGTCCTTAATGGATTCCAATCCGGTGCTGAGCTCTCCTTTAAAAAAACACAAGGAAAGTCGTAATCATGTGAACTTTGATGATTGGAATAGGTGGAGGCTTTAGGGACTTTTTTGTGGAGGATGTAGGGACGTCTAGATACAGACTGTATGGACTTCTAGGTTGATACTGTAGGGATTTTTTAGGTGCATACTGTAGGACTTCTAGGTGGATACTGTAGGACTTCTAGGTTGATACTGTAGGGATTTTTAGGTGGATACTGTAGGACTTCTAGGTGGATACTGTAGGGATTTTAGGTGGATACTGTATGGACTTCTAGGTGGATACTGTATGGACTTCTAGGTGGATACTGTATGGACTTCTAGGTGGATACTGTATGGACTTCTAGGTGGATACTGTATGGACGTCTAGGTGGATACTGTAGGGACTTCTAGGTGGATACTGTATGGACTTCTAGGTGGATACTGTATGGACTTCTAGGTGGATACTGTAGGACTTCTAGGTGGATACTGTATGGACTTCTAGATGGATACTGTATGGACTTCTAGGTGGATACTGTATGGACTTCTAGGTGGATACTGTATGGACTTCTAGGTGGATACTGTATGGACGTCTAGGTGGATACTGTATGGACTTCTAGATGGATACTGTAGGACTTCTAGGTGGATACTGTATGGACTTCTAGGTGGATACTGTATGGACTTCTAGGTGGATACTGTATGGACGTCTAGGTGGATACTGTATGGACTTCTAGGTGGATACTGTAGGACTTCTAGGTGGATACTGTATGGACGTCTAGGTGGATACTGTATGGACTTCTAGGTGGATACTGTATGGACGTCTAGGTGGATACTGTAGGACGTCTAGGTGGATACTGTAGGGACGTCTAGGTGGATACTGTATGGACGTCTAGGTGGATACTGTATGGACTTCTAGATGGATACTGTAGGGACGTCTAGGTGGATACTGTATGGACTTCTAGGTGGATACTGTATGGACTTCTAGGTGGATACTGTATGGACTTCTAGATGGATACTGTATGGACGTCTAGGTGGATACTGTAGGGACTTCTAGGTGGATACTGTATGGACTTCTAGGTGGATACTGTATGGACTTCTAGGTGGATACTGTATGGACGTCTAGGTGGATACTGTATGGACGTCTAGGTGGATACTGTATGGACTCTAGGTGGATACTGTAGGACGTCTAGGTGGATACTGTATGGACTTCTAGGTGGATACTGTATGGACGTCTAGGTGGATACTGTATGGACTTCTAGATGGATACTGTAGGGACGTCTAGGTGGATACTGTATGGGACGTCTAGGTGGATACTGTATGGACGTCTAGGTGGATACTGTATGGACTTCTAGATGGATACTGTATGGGACTTCTAGGTGGATACTGTAGGGACGTCTAGGTGGATACTGTATGGACTGTCTAGGTGGATACTGTATGGACTTCTAGGTGGATACTGTATGGACTTCTAGGTGGATACTGTATGGACTTCTAGGTGGATACTGTAGGGACTTCTAGGTGGATACTGTAGGGACTTCTAGGTGGATACTGTAGGGACTTCTAGGTGGATACTGTATGGACTTCTAGGTGGATACTGTAGGACTTCTAGGTGGATACTGTATGGACGTCTAGGTGGATACTGTATGGACGTCTAGGTGGATACTGTATGGACTTCTAGGTGGATACTGTAGGACGTCTAGGTGGATACTGTATGGACGTCTAGGTGGATACTGTATGGACTTCTAGGTGGATACTGTATGGACTTCTAGGTGGATACTGTATGGACTTCTAGGTGGATACTGTATGGACGTCTAGGTGGATACTGTATGGGACGTCTAGGTGGATACTGTATGGACTTCTAGGTGGATACTGTATGGACTTCTAGGTGGATACTGTATGGACTTCTAGGTGGATACTGTATGGACTTCTAGGTGGATACTGTATGGACTTCTAGGTGGATACTGTATGGACTTCTAGATGGATACTGTAGGACTTCTAGGTGGATACTGTATGGACTTCTAGGTGGATACTGTATGGACTTTTAGGTTGATACTGTATGGACGTCTAGGTGGATACTGTATGGACTTCTAGGTGGATACTGTAGGACTTCTAGGTGGATACTGTATGGACGTCTAGGTGGATACTGTATGGGACGTCTAGGTGGATACTGTATGGACTTCTAGGTGGATACTGTATGGACGTCTAGGTGGATACTGTATGGACTTCTAGTGGATACTGTAGGGACGTCTAGGTGGATACTGTATGGGACGTCTAGGTGGATACTGTATGGACGTCTAGGTGGATACTGTATGGACTTCTAGATGGATACTGTATGGACTTCTAGGTGGATACTGTATGGACTTCTAGGTGGATACTGTATGACTTCTAGGTGGATACTGTAGGACTTCTAGGTGGATACTGTAGGACGTCTAAGTGGATACTGTATGGACTTCTTCAAGGTGGATACTGTAGGACTTCTAGATGGATACTGTAGGACGTCTAGGTGGATACTGTATTGACTTCTAGGTGGATACTGTAGGACTTCTAGATGGATACTGTAGGACTTCTAGGTGGATACTGTAGGACGTCTAGGTGGATACTGTATGGACTTCTAGGTGGATACTGTATGGACTTCTAGGTGGATACTGTATGACTTCTAGGTGGATACTGTAGGACTTCTAGGTGGATACTGTAGGACGTCTAGGTGGATACTGTATGGACTTCTAGGTGGATACTGTAGGACTTCTAGATGGATACTGTAGGTCGTCTAGGTGGAGACTGTAGGACGTCTAGATGGAGATTGTGGGGATTCTTTGTTGAGGCTGTACTCGTGATCTGGTGTGTGGCAAACCAATTGAGAATATGATATGCTCATTTTAATAGAAGGATCCCAAGAATGACGACATAATAATCATCTACTTATTCTAACGTTGTTTTCACCTGATACACCACATGTGTCTAAGACAACATATCCTTATAACTAATTAAAGAAAAAATTAAGCAACCTCCCTTAACATTTACAAGTCGTGGTGAGGGGGTCGGGATCGGCTTTACGAGTTAAGACTGGGGTCATTTATTTAAACATCCACGCTTATCTAGCTTTCCTACGGATAACAGTTTTTGTAATGTGTCAGCTTCCCCAGAAAATAATCACCGTCTCCCCCCACCCCTACCCCCTACAGTGCCGGTTAAACATCAGCTTTAGGGCCAATTATACAATTTTAGGACAGAGCGCAAAATAAAAGTTATTTTTAAAAAACAAAGAAATAAAAATTCGTTGGCAGTACTTCTTAGAAAACAAAACCTACGTATCTTTCCTCTCTGTCTGTGCGAGCGTTCATCTTCCTCCACGGGCCGAGCGCCCCTCCCACCCCCACCCCTCTTCACCTGCTAGGGTTTGATTGGAGGACCCACCAACTCTCGTCCCGATATCGTTGGCCGATAATCTCGCGCGATTAGAGCAGCCAAAGTGTTTACAATCACACATATCTAGGCGAACATATGCGATGTTATCTCCGGGGTGGCAATTTTCACCTCCTGTCACACAGGTGGGGTGCTTTAATTGTTACTGAAGGTTGATGGGGGCGGGGAGGGCAGGGGTGGAGCTCTTACTGAGGCATCGGGGATAGGTTAGTGACATAAACGCATTTAAATGTATTTTTGTTGTAACAGATCGCCGGTTTTTTTTAATCCTCTAAATTGCCAGATGTCGAGAAACAGCCGTCTGCTAGGTGCAGTGTATAGTGGAAGAGCGGAGCTAGGATTTTCACCACCCGGGGCGGGAAAAACATTAACACAAAATAGTACAGATTTAGGGTGGAACAAAATTTAAGCTATACATTCATTGGTCCGCCCATCCCCTCTACACCAGGGATGTCGTCTCAGACAGGTGTCCGTTAAGTTTTCCTTATTCCGCTTTCCTCGAAAATCCCGAGTGGATGTCGTCTGCTACCATCTTACCCCACAACGTGATGCGCACCCATTTGCTGTTTCCAATCGTCGTGCGCACTAAAAAGCACGTTTATGATTACATGTGTTAGGCATGACTCATTGAAATCGTGATAGAGTAACACAATGATATGCCTAAATGGAAGTCAATTGATTTCCTCACAATCAAGAAGTGGTGGGCTAGAGGAAATCCAAATGGAATTATTCTTCTAGTTTTTTCAGTTTTCATCTTGGTTGCGTTGTTCTCATGTATAATAAATTTATAAATATGTATACATATATATGTATATGTATTTTAAAATACTTTACATTAACTCATGTCTCGGGTTTTAAGGTGGACAAATGTAATACAAGATACAACTCCATTTGTAGTAATAAGTAGTATGTAGGTATATTGAGAAGGAAGCATCTTTTCAGATATTTGTTAATTCTTCGTTAATTTAAGACAATTTTGAGAACTTATTGATTCTTCTGTATTTATGCATAAAAACATTGTTACACTAAAATGTTGTATAAAAATAGTAACATTACTAATGTACGTTTTCCTGGTGAGAAATGACAAACCCTATAGGGCCCTGAGCTGAGAAACAGTAAGTGATTCAGAGATCTAACGGTTAGAAACTACAACTAGAATGTTCCGTCAGAGAAAAAATAATTTTATGTTTGTGCCGGGTAAAATTCATTTTAAAAAAATTATATTATTAGATATTTAGATCCTAGGGTTGAGGTCGCACGGAGTTGCTGAAATATAAATTTGAACTCAGAATAAATAGAAATAAAACTTCTATAAAAATGAATGAACATATAACTTCTCTATCAAAATGAAAAGACATAAAAATTCTATAAAAATGAATGGCCATATAATTTCTTCATTAAGAACGACTGAACGCATATTTGAGATGCGTTCTAGTTCAATGGAGTATTTCAACCAGCGCATTATTCATGTACACATAAATTATTCACTGTAGCCATCCAGTATTTCAACCAGCGGATTATCCCTGTACACAGAAGTGATTCACTGTAGCCATGAAGTATTCGATTGGGAATGAGATGAGACTGTTGATGGTCCCAGTGAGTGAATGTGAAAGATAAGAAACTTGAAATAGGTCCCTGATTCCAGAACACCTGGGCCGAGTGAAAGGTGGCTTTGGTGTTTGGTGTCAACACCAGGCAAGGTATCTCACACAGGTATTATTGGCAAACCCTTGATTTGGGGGGGGGGTGATCATTAGCAAATTAAAAAAATAGGATTTGTAAATTTTGTGGCTGCATGAACACATTAAGTAAAATTAAAAAACGTAAAAAACCAAGTTTTTGAATATAAATCCTTTATTTACGAGACGACAAGACATAAATAAAGAATGTTCATTATAATACGCAGCGCACGACAATCCAAAAATTCAAAACTTTAGTAATCTCTCGTAAAACATGTTTAATATAATGCGCACCGATCGGGAATATATTTTTACAAATTATCGTCCATATAATACGCTACGAATCGCACAACAGGAAAGTAATAAAAAGGTCGTTCAATATAATACGCACCGCGACACTCTATCTCAAAAAATAACAATACATAGAGATACATAAAATAATCTAAAAATTCAATAATATAATTACAGTACATGCGATTGATCTGAAATCTTGATACATCGTTTTTATCATCGGCACAAAACTGGCTGCAAAATTTCAGCTCGCTAGCTTACGAGGAAGGGGGTTAAAAATCGATCCGAAGTTTTTTCGACAAACAAGCAAGCAAACAAACAGACAACACGAGTTAATATAATGGATTTAATAAGCTGGTGTCACATGGACCAGGACTTGATGGAGTATTAGTTGGTGGAGCAGTGCTTGGTGGAGTATTTGTTAGTGGAGCAGTGCTTTGTGGAGTATTTGTTAGAGGAGCAGTGCTTTGTGGAGTATCAGTTGGTGGTGCAGTGCTTAGTGGTGCAGTGCTTGATTCAATATCAGTTGGTGGAGCAGTGCTTGGTGGAGTATCAGTTGGTGGAGCAGTGCTTAGTTGAGCAGTGCTTGATGGAGTATCAGTTGGTGGAGCAGTGCTGGTGGAGTATCAGTTGGTGGAGCAGTGCTTGATGGAGTATTTGTTAGTGGAGCAGTGCTTGATGAAGTATCAGTTGGTGGAGCAGTGCTTGATGGAGTATTTGTTAGTAGGGCAGTGCTATGTGGAGTATCAGTTGGTGGAGCAGTGCTTGATGGAGTATCAGTTGGTGGAGCAGTGCTGGTGGAGTATCAGTTGGTGGAGCAGTGCTTGATGGAGTATTTGTTAGTGGAGCAGTGCTTGATGGAGTATCAGTTGGTGGAGCAGTGCTTGATGGAGTATTTGTTAGTAGGGCAGTGCTATGTGGAGTATCAGTTGGTGGAGCAGTGCTTGATGGAGTATCAGTTGGTGGAGCAGTGCTTGATGGAGTATTTGTTAGTAGGGCAGTGCTTTGTGGAGTATCAGTTGGTGGAGCAGTGCTTGGTGGAGTATCAGTTGGTGGAGCAGTGCTTGATGGAGTATTTGTTTGTGGAGCAGTGCTTGATGGAGTATTTGTTAGTGGAGCAGTGCTTGATGGAGTATTTGTTAGTGGAGCAGTGCTTAATGGAGTATCAGTTGGTGGTGCAGTGCTTAGTGGAGCAGTGCTTGATGGAGTATCAGTTGGTGGAGCAGTGCTTGATGGAGTATTTGTTAGTGGAGCAGTGCTTAATGGAGTATCAGTTGGTGGTGCAGTGCTTAGTGGAGCAGTGCTTGATGGAGTATTTGTTAGTGGAGCAGTGCTTGATGGAGTATCAGTTGGTGGAGCAGTGCTTGGTGGAGTATCAGTTGGTGGAGCAGTGCTTGATGGAGTATTTGTTAGTAGGGCAGTGCTATGTGGAGTATCAGTTGGTGGAGCAGTGCTTGATGGAGTATCAGTTGGTGGAGCAGTGCTTGATGGAGTATTTGTTAGTGGAGCAGTGCTTGATGGAGTATCAGTTGATGAAGTATCAATTGTTGGATCAGTGCGTGGAAGAGCATCAGCTGGAAGAGCAGAGCTTGTGATGAATCAGTTGGTGGAGCAGTGAAAGAGAGATTATTAATTGGTGAATTTAAAATCCATGCACACTGCTGACGTAGGCGCATAGGTCTGTTGGTTGATGTTAGCTTCCACCCCACCCCCTCATGACATGACAACATTACTAAATAGAGCTATGAAAAACTTCGTGGAGTAGTCATCCAACTAGTCAAAATGTAAGTACGAAACTAAAATCCAGTGGATTTTAGATTGGATATCCTTATGGATATATTTTTATTTAAATAGGAATTGAATTTTCGGAAAACTTACACATTTTTAAATTCATTAAAAAAAAACCCAAAAAAACTTATATGTGCATTTGTGTTTCTGGAAAGAGGCTAAATACCTCCAGCTCAGTTGGCTACGCCACTGAGGATCTCATATTTGCAGGGACCTCCATGTGTGTTTTGGGATCTGTAATAAACTGACAAAATGTAGATTAAAAAAAAACACTCTCTGAAATAGCTTGTGTTTTCACCGTCGGCTTGTTGAATACCTCGGAAGACTGAGTACAAAACTAAGGATTCTTTGAGATTATTGATGTAACCTATAAATGTTGTTATAACAGAATTTGAACGCGCCTAATTTATCTTTTTAAAAACAATTTGGGGAAAATATTACAACTTCAGGCCAATGTCTTATTCTCGGTTCCGTCTGGAAACTCAAGCACGCGCACCAATAAACACCTTTGGTCTCTGTTTCCTAAACCCCAAAGGGAAGTAATTTACAGACAAACACGTGCCACGGTGCTTAACAGTAACACGTCAGAATACAACAGCCAGGAGGGAGGTAACCGCAGGAAGCTCCGCCAAGAATTTACGTTGGCCAGCCAGGGGAGAACAAAACAACAACAAAAAGCTGAAATCAGGGGGGAGTTCACTATTGTGTTACTGAGCGCGCCCCTTCAATAAAACGTTTACATAGGTGACCCCCAGATGGAGGTGAACCGCCGAGCCAAACCCACCACTTAAGGCACTGAACACGAACTGTCAAACAACAAGGATATCGGAGGCGTACGGCTTGTATCCCCCCTCCCCACACCTTTCCTTCTCTGACTTGAGTATAAGACTCTGCCTCGAGAGATGACGACAGCAAATGTCATCCATATCCACAGTTGTCATCCACATCCACAGTTGTCATCCACATCCACAGTTGTCATCCACATCCACAGTTGTCATCCACATCCACAGTTGTCCTCCACATCCACAGTTGTCATCCACATCCACAGTTGTCATCCACATCCACAGTTGTCATCCACATCCACAGTTGTCATCCACATCCACAGTTGTCATCCACATCCACAGTTGTCATCCACATCCACAGTTGTCATCCACATCCACAGTTGTCATCCACATCCACAGTTGTCCTCCACATCCACAGTTGTCATCCACATCCACAGTTGTCATCCACATCCACAGTTGTCATCCACATCCACAGTTGTCATCCACATCCACAGTTGTCATCCACATCCACAGTTGTCATCCACATCCACAGTTGTCATCCACATCCACAGTTGTCATCCACATCCACAGTTGTCATCCACATCCACAGTTGTCATCCACATCCACAGTTGTCATCCACATCCACAGTTGTCATCCACATCCACAAGTGTCATCCACATCCACAGTTGTCATCCACATCCACAGTTGTCATCCACATCCACAGTTGTCATCCACATCCACAGTTGTCATCCACATCCACAGTTGTCATCCACATCCACAGTTGTCATCCACATCCACAGTTGTCATCCACATCCACAGTTGTCATCCACATCCACAGTTGTCATCCACATCCACAGTTGTCATCCACGGTAATTTCACTGGAAACTTTGTTGTATTCAAATGACATCTTAGGGCTGGGGAACTTATTAATGTACTTGGTGCCAACCAGTTTTAAAAAAAATGTAATCGATTACTTCCGACACATCCGGGACTCCAAAGTCTTGTGGTACAAAAGTAGGCACTGCCATGGGATGGTACTGCGTGTGTGGGGGGAGGGGGTAGGGAGGGGGCGCCCTGACTTGCAATGAGAGAAATTTGTTTTCTTTTGTCTTAATGGCTCCCCGAGGGTTTGGGGTGAGATAAAAAGTCTTGCTTTGAAACACCAGACAAGCGGGAAAGGGAAAGTGGGGGGGGGTTGGTCTATATATTTGAGTCAAATATTGGCAGATACGACAAAATGTGAAGGTGGGTTGTCATAACGATTGGAAACCTGCAATCTCCATCTTAAATTCACCCACAATTATTTTTAATGGAATGTAATCGATAATTCAAATATAGATCTTAAAGTATAAAAGTAGAACTAAAATTTTAAAAAGATAACAATATTTGTTAAAATTATTTATTATTATTATTATTTACCACGAGTGTTCCCCCCTCCCCCCTTCCCCGCAGTATCCACTTTAAAATACCGATATCCTCCTTCCCTCGCTAACACTCGTCCTGGTTTGAAAAAAAAATATCATGTTAAAATTGTTAGCGATAGACCATCTTTAAACCTAAAATTTTAAATACACCTACAAAGTTTGTTGTTTTTTTAACTAAAACATTTATCCAGGAAATGAATGTCGTTTTTTTAACATGTTTTCGAACAATGTTTATCAAGTTATTCAAACAAAGAATTCATTTTCATTTAGTAATTAAATTTACAGTGGATAGTCTTTACGACTCAATAGACTATGATTCTTGCTTGTGTAGCTGATACTTGCTGAGTTTTACTGAGACTTGCTGAGTTTTGATGAGTTTTGCTGAGACTTGCTGAGACTTGCTGAGTTTTGCGGAGTCTTGCTGAGACTTGCTGAGTCTTGCTGAGTCTTGCTGAGTCTTGCTGAGCCTTGCTGAGACTTGCTGAGACTTGCTGAGTCTTGCTGAGATTTGCTGAGACTTGCTGAGACTTGTTGAGACTTGTTGAGACTTGCTGAGACTTGCTGAGTCTTGCTGAGTCTTGCTGAGACTTGCTGAGACTTGCTGAGACTTGCTGAGTCTTGCTAAGACTTGCTGAGTCTTGCTGAGTTTTGCTGAGTCTTGCTGAGACTTGCTGAGTCTTGATGAGACTTGCTGAGACTTGCTGAGACTTGCTGAGACTTGCTGAGTCTTGCTGAGACTTGCTGAGACTTGCTGAGTTTTGCTGAGACTTGCTAAGACTTGCTGAGTCTTGCTGAGACTTGCTGAGACTTGCTGAGACTTGATGAGACTTGCTGAGTTTTGCTGAGACTTGCTGAGTTTTGCTGAGTCTTGCTGAGACTTGCTGAGACTTGCTGAGACTTGCTGAGTCTTGCTAAGACTTGCTGAGTCTTGCTGAGTTTTGCTGAGTCTTGCTGAGACTTGCTGAGTCTTGCTGAGACTTGCTGAGACTTGCTGAGACTTGCTGAGACTTGCTGAGACTTGCTGAGTCTTGCTGAGACTTGCTGAGACTTGCTGAGTTTTGCTGAGACTTGCTGAGACTTGCTGAGTCTTGCTGAGACTTGCTGAGACTTGCTGAGACTTGCTGAGACTTGCTGAGACTTGCTGAGTTTTGCTGAGACTTGCTGAGTTTTGCTGAGTCTTGCTGAGTCTTGCTGAGTCTTGCTGAGTCTTGAAGAGACTTGCTGAGACTTGCTGAGACTTGCTGAGACTTGGTGAGACTTTCTGAGTCTTGCTGAGACTTGCTGAGACTTGCTGAGTCTTGCTGAGTCTTATTGAGTCTTGCTGAGTCTGAGAATTCAGAATTTTACATTCACAACTCAATGACAATATTTGTTCATCCATCCTTTTTTTAAATATTTGTTACAAAATAATTTGAAATAAATCGCTAATTTCAGCGGATTCAATACTTCCCGAAGTCCATCTGAGTTTTTCCCGAAGTCCATCTGAGTTACTTCCCGAAGTCCATCTCAGTTACTTCCCGAAATCCATCTGAGATACTTCCCGAAGTCCATCTGAGTTACTTCCCGAAGTCCATCTGCGTTACTTCCCGAAGTCCATCTGAGTTACTTCCCGAAGTCCATCTGAGTTACTTCCCGAAGTCCATTTGAGTTACTTCCCGAAATCCATCTGAGTTACTTCCCGAAATCCATCTGAGTTACTTCCCGAAGTCCATCTGAGTTACACTTCCCGAAGTCCATCTGAGTTACTTCCCGAAGTACATCTGAGTTACTTCCCGAAGTCCATCTGAGTTACTTCCCGAAATCCATTTGAGTTACACTTCCCGAAGTCCATCTGAGTTACTTCCCGAAGTCCATCTGAGTTACTTCCCGAAGTACATCTGAGTTACTTCCCGAAGTACATCTGAGTTACTTCCCGAAGTCCATCTGAGTTACTTCCCGAAGTCCATCTGAGTTACTTCCCGAAGTACATCTGAGTTACTTCCCGAAGTCCATCTGAGTTACTTCCCGAAGTCCATTTGAGTTACACTTCCCGAAGTCCATCTGAGTTACTTCCCGAAGTCCATCTGAGTTACTTCCCGAAGTACATCTGAGTTACTTCCCGAAGTCCATTTGAGTTACACTTCCCGAAGTACATCTGAGTTACTTCCCGAAGTACATCTGAGTTACTTCCCGAAGTCCATCTGAGTTACTTCCCGAAGTCCATCTGAGTTACTTCCCGAAGTACATCTGAGTTACTTCCCGAAGTACATTTGAGTTACTTCCCGAAGTCCATCTGAGTTACTTCCCGAAGTCCATTTGAGTTACACTTCCCGAAGTACATCTGAGTTACTTCCCGAAGTACATCTGAGTTACTTCCCGAAGTCCATCTGAGTTACTTCCCGAAGTCCATCTGAGTTACTTCCCGAAGTACATCTGAGTTACTTCCCGAAGTCCATCTGAGTTACTTCCCGAAGTCCATTTGAGTTACACTTCCCGAAGTCCATCTGAGTTACTTCCCGAAGTCCATCTGAGTTACTTCCCGAAGTCCATCTGAGTTACTTCCCGAAGTCCATTTGAGTTACACTTCCCGAAGTCCATTTGAGTTACACTTCCCGAAGTCCATCTGAGTTACTTCCCGAAGTCCATTTGAGTTACACTTCCCGAAGTCCATTTGAGTTACACTTCCCGAAGTCCATTTGAGTTACACTTCCCGAAGTCCATTTGAGTTACACTTCCCGAAGTCCATTTGAGTTACACTTCCCGAAGTCCATTTGAGTTACACTTCCCGAAGTCCATTTGAGTTACACTTCCCGAAGTCCATTTGAGTTACACTTCCCGAAGTCCATCTGAGTTACTTCCCGAAGTCCATCTGAGTTACTTCCCGAAGTCCATTTGAGTTACACTTCCCGAAGTCCATTTGAGTTACACTTCCCGAAGTCCATCTGAGTTACTTCCCGAAGTCCATCTGAGTTACTTCCCGAAGTCCATCTGAGTTACTTCCCGAAGTACATCTGAGTTACTTCCCGAAGTCCATCTGAGTTACTTCCCGAAGTACATCTGAGTTACTTCCCGAAGTCCATCTGAGTTACTTCCCGAAGTCCATCTGAGTTACTTCCCGAAGTACATCTGAGTTACTTCCCGAAGTCCATCTGAGTTACTTCCCGAAGTCCATCTGAGTTACTTCCCGAAGTCCATCTGAGTTACTTTCCGAAGTCCATCTGAGTTACTTCCCGAAGTCCATCTGAGTTACTTCCCGAAGTCCATCTGAGTTACTTCCCGAAGTCCATTTGAGTTACACTTCCCGAAGTCCATCTGAGTTACTTCCCGAAGTCCATCTGAGTTACTTCCCGAAGTCCATCTGAGTTACTTCCCGAAGTCCATCTGAGTTACTTCCCGAAGTCCATTTGAGTTACACTTCCCGAAGTCCATCTGAGTTACTTCCCGAAGTCCATCTGAGTTACTTCCCGAAGTCCATCTGAGTTACTTCCCGAAGTACATCTGAGTTAATGACATTAAAACTAATTGTTTTTAAAGGTAGCTTTAAATGATTACATTTCGAGTAGAAGGCCATGACTTTTATAAGAAGCACTTTGTAGGGCAAAATCTTTGCTTAAATTAAGCTACAATGATACCTCGAAGACAAACCTACAGGTTGGTGAGTTGGACTAACGGAGAAACGGACAAATAGAGAAATGGAGAAATGGACCAACGGAGAAGTAACAAATGGAGAAGTTGACATATGGGGAAATAGAGCAACAGAGAAATGGAAAAACTACGAAATTGTCAAAGATTTGGTGTTGAAAAGATTAATAATAATAAAATTTAACAATATCAAAGGGATTTTTAAAAAGTTATTTTTAAGAATATTGTACTTAATTTTTAAAAATGATTTTAAAAAATCAACCGCCTCCCCCAATAGCCCACACAAATTCACACCTGCCCCACACCCCCCTGCCCCACGTGCGGGCTACATTAAGTTCATCTTCTCAGAGGCGTCACTAAAGGGATGCGGGGGTTGCGGACCACACAGGGTGACACAATTACGAGGTATGACACCAAAATGTAAAATTATGTTTGTTCCCGTTATTTGGCACTGGCAGACTCGGATATCTATAGGGTAAATCGTGAGGGGGTGACTCCTCTGTAACTTCTGGCACCACTAACTCAGAGATCTATAGGGTAAGTCGTGAGGGGCTGACACCTCTGTAACTTCTGGAACCACTAACCAGTCTATAGGAGTTAAAACATTGTATGTGGAATCGATACTCGATTGAATTGAATTATTGTTTTCTCTATTGGGAAAAAACAACCTCAGTGCTTTTTAGTACAATGAATATTGTTCACCTCCGTCTTGAAGAAAATGTCTGTCAAAGACAAATGGGAAGATTCTCAAACAATTAAAGTACGCGAGCCACACCCCCCCTCCCCTCCCACCACCACCACCTCATTTCAGCCACACACAATATGTCTGGCCAGGGGAAGATGAAAGGGAGGATAACTCAGGTGGCTCGCATTCACGGCCATTACTCAAACAAAAATCTCCGCTTTCCTGTATTCCAAATATGGTCATCTGGTGGAGATGGCATAGCGTTCAAGGGACACAATTCGAATCTGGGCGTAAAATAAAAAGTGAGGATGGGGAAAAGGAACAAATAAAAAAAAAGATAGCGTAAACTCAGAAGAAGAAGAAAGCTCAAAATCGCAAGAAAGAAAGGGGAAAGAAGCGCGCAGAAAAATGTATAAAAACTTGGTTTGGGGACGATTCATGTCAGTAAATTGACTATTGGATCTCGAGCCGGAAGAGCCAGGAGCATAACTGGGGTGCAATTGAAACAATGCGTCTCGCTGTGCCTCTATTTGATATTGAGGGCAATCAGGCATTGTGTCGGCCAATATTTACCAGCCATGCGCGCGCCCCGACTGACGCTACACAAGAACTTGTCAACAAGCGCCCCCACCCCCTCTGCCCAGGGCCACCGTCTTGGCGAGCCAATCTCCAGTATTTTACAAAATGCAAGAGTAAAGAAATTTTGCGTCCAGAAAGTGTCAATGATTTCCGCTGCGGTTGCCGTTGTTGGCTCGTCCGCTGTGGTCTGTAGGGGAGGGGGGTGGCAAGCAAGATACCGACACCCCATCCACCCCCCCTGGAATATCACATCTCTTTTCTGATTTCACCCCCCTTCCCCCCTTTTCCTTCCGCACATTCAATTTTATTTGGAACACAGGAAGCATACGTCACAACGGACAAACATTCAAGGAGTCGGCCAACTTGTAAAGCATATTCGAAATTCCTCATCAACTTTACACTTCCATTGGAATTAGAGAGCTCGAGGACCAGAACGACTTAATGCACTGAGGGGGTGGGGCAGTTTGTGCTGGGTTCTTAGTTAGTTCTTACTTCTGGACTGGGGGGGGGGTGTGTGTTAGTGGCGGGGTGTAAGGTGTGCATTCACAAGGGTGATGTCCCTTTCTGGTGTGTTTCTGAGTTACGTTGTATGAGCTTCGTAGATTTAGTATCTTCTTATCTTATTAGTATGTTTTATGTTAATGTTTATGTGTGACGGGTTAAGTTAAGTCTTGTAATTGCTCTAATTTAAAACACAAAAAAGCCAGATCAAAAGTGACACAATAAAGATTTACATAATCTTATGCTAGCCGCTGGTCAGATCATTTTAAAGTAATGTGAGAATCTCAGTGACAAGATGAATCAGCAACGTTTAACTTTTCTGCACTTTTATAAGAACCAAGCTAAAAATAGCTGATTGATGGTAAGGTATTTTCACATCTGATACACAATGTGGAACATGTCTTACCTTTGAGCATTTGAGACAGTGAGAGAAGCAGGGAGAGAGGGGGGAGGAAGGGAGGAAGAACGAGAGACAGAGAGAGAGAGATAAAGAGGGAGAGGGATGGAGGGAGAGGAGAGAGAGAGAAAGAAAGAGAGAAATAGAGAGAGGATGGAGTAAGGGAGGCAGACAGAGATTTTGTGAGATGGAAACGTCAATGCAGGAGTAGAGACTGAAAAGTAAGGTAAACAAATAAATTACAAGACAGGTAGAAAATGAATTAATAGGGATATTTTGAATACTTTACGGAGATTTACTCTATGACAAAAAAGGTCATTGCCCAAGAAGGTCATCAGCGGAGAAAGTCATCGGCTGTGTAATTGCTGGTGTTAGTGTCAACGACTGATTGAACACCGTTCTTGGGCATTTATCGAAACATTCTAAAGCCCCAGCTGAGACGTTTGGCGTATGTTTGAAATATGTTTATTGTTTACCACACAACAAGAGTGTGTGGATCATCGTGAGACATCGTGGTGGTTGGCTGAGCAAACTCTGTAAGACACCAGACACCACCATTAGAGAGTGTGTGGATCATCGTGAGACATCATGGTGGTTGGCTGAGCAAGCTCTGTAAGACACCAGACACCAACATTAGAGAGTGTGTGGATCATCGTGAGACATCATTGTGGTTGGCTGAGCAAACTCTGTAAGACACCAGACACCACCATTAGAGAGTGTGTGGATCATCGTGAGACATCATTGTGGTTGGCTGAGCAAACTCTGTAAGACACCAGACACCACCATTAGAGAGTGTGTGGATCATCGTGAGACATCATAGCGGTTGGCTGAGCAAACTCTGTAAGACACCAGACACCACCATTAGAGAGTGTGTGGATCATCGTGAGACATCATGGTGGTTGGCTGAGCAAACTCTGTAAGACACCAGACACCACCATTAGAGAGTGTGTGGATCATCGTGAGACATCATGGTGGTTGGCTGAGCAAACTCTGTAAGACACCAGACACCACCATTAGAGAGTGTGTGGATCATCGTGAGACATCATAGCGGTTGGCTGAGCAAACTCTGTAAGACACTAGACACCACCATTAGAGAGTGTGTGGATCATCGTGAGACATCATAGCGGTTGGCTGAGCAAACTCTGTAAGACACTAGACACCACCATTAGAGAGTGTGTGGATCATCGTGAGACATCATGGTGGTTGGCTGAGCAAACTCTGTAAGACACTAGACACCACCATTAGAGAGTGTGTGGATCATCGTGAGACATCATAGCGGTTGGCTGAGCAAACTCTGTAAGACACCAGACACCACCACTAGAGAGTTCTTAACATGGAACCACCACACACACACACTTACACACACACTCACACATACACCAGACACCACCATTAGAGAGTTCTTAACATGGAACCACCACACACACACACACACACACACACACACACACACCAGATACCACCATTAGAGTTCTTAACATGGAACCACCACACACACACACACACACACACACTTACATACACACTCACACACACACACACTTACATACACACTCACACACACACAATCACACATTCACGCACGCACACACACACACACACACACACACACAATCACACATTCACGCACATACACACACAAAATGGGAAAGAGTAAAACGCCTAAAATGCGTGGGGGCGCGGTGAAGACGAGAGCCCTCTAATAAATAACGTGATACACCTGGATGGCAAAATAGAAGGCACATGAACGAGATCAATTGAATGAATTAAATGATATATCAAAGTGAACTTGGTCTTTAGGGGAATAACTTGGTTCCTAATTCTGACCTTCTCTCTGGAACAGATAACGACTTCAATCGTATGTCTGAAAACACGTTGTTTTGACTCACCTTCCCACACTCGGCTATCGGAGCCCTCGGAATGATTCAATCGGTATGAAAGATGACAGCAGGCGGTTCGGTCGTGGTCGTATTACAGGTGGTTAAATGTGGTTAATTACCACATGTAGGTCAGATTGGAAGACCGGCCTCGGAATGTCGTGCAATGTGACGTCATTTTGAGGCCTCGCGTCCTAATTACGTGTGGTTGGGGTGGGGGGGTAATTAAAGTTGAGAAGCATCGATCAGTTGTTAGGACAGGTTACGCAGTGCCACCAGAAATATCTCTGCAGAGAGCGGATGTCAATTGTATTGTTGTATAACGTCTTGACCCAGTGCTCTTGTACGACTTCCTGGAAAACATGAATCAAGAGACTACAGCTGGTCATTACACGGCTTTAATTTAATTTTTTATTTTAATTTTTCATTCTTTTTTTCCTTTCTTTTTTACCGTTTCATTACATAAAATAACCGAATCCTTTCATTTTCAATACTCAAACTCAACATTCTCATCAAGGTCTGTGCTCAAGTGGAGCGAGAGGCGAAAGGTAGCTAGACAAGCAATAGATTATTATAGTTATACAAGTGACGAACCAACGTTTGTGTCATGTCAGTAGGAACAAGAGAGTCTAGAATCATTCCAGCTATTTTGTCATCATTTTATGTTACACAATTAAAATAAAAAAAAACTAAGAATTCTAACCCTATACTTTCAGTCCTATAGTTATTACAAATAAATATATAAATATTGAATAAATAGATCCAGTGCTTTATACTTTATCACTGTGGTTTAAGTTATTTCCTGTTAACTCTTTCTCTGGGCAGATCACTATTTCTCTGGGCATATCACTATTCACATTTCGCTGTTAAATTTTGTCTACAAATTTATAAATTTAATCTAAAAATTAAACATTGATTTTGTATTGCAGTTGACATAGTTTGTACTAGCACACAATTAAAACATACACACTCATATACACAAACAGACACACACACACAATTAAAACTTACACACTCGTATACACACACAGACACACACACACACAAATCCACAGACAGAGAGACAGACAGACACACAAATACACACACACACTTGACTGGGCCTTTTCCAAAAATAAGAACGACAACTTATACAAAAAATCGATTTGTAAAAACAAAATAAACCCATTCCCGAGAGCCGCATAAATTAAGCCCCACCCTCCCACGAACTCTAACTCTGCTCAGGTCCTGTTATCTAAGACCGATAACTCAAGTATTTGTTGTTCCACTGTAATTGTGGCTTCCATACGGTCAATATCCGGCGATTCTGAAAATGAAACACTAAAGGTCACATGATTCGCGACATGATGGGACCCTCGGCCTCCCCCCTCCCCTCTCGAAGCAGAAGAGACCAATGAAAGGACAAATCTTTTCTGAAGAGAAAAACAATTTTCCCGGGCAAATACACTCCTCTGTTTGCGATCAGAAATTGTTCGGGTCGCCAAACATAGCGGCCAAAAGTCGTGTTTACCCGTCTCTCATAATCCACGGCTCAGGCCTGCTTCAACGGCTATTTGAACAGACATGAAATAATATTTCGCCTCTCTCTCTCTTTTCCTCTCTCTGACTTAACTGGTCCGACTCGGTCGTTTATTGAGTCCCCTATTCCGAAGAGAGTGAACATTGAAAAATGGAGTATTTATTGTTAGGTTCAAGATTTGTTACACATTTCAACACTTAAATGGCGCAGATTATTCAACCCTCCACTACCTCATGCCAAATCCAGACATACACCCAACATATGTTTCAATCCATCCATAAATCCAGACATACACCCACTCATCCTTCATCTCGCCTCAATGTATGTCCGTCTGTCTGTGTGTATGTCCGTCTGTCTGTGTGTATGTCAATCTGTCTGTGTTTATGTCCGTCTGTCTGTTGGTATGTCCATCTGTCTAACAATCTAGCTATTCTATTTCCAACCATCCCATTTTGCACCATCACCCATTCATATCCACCGAGCTAAATGTCTATTTATATAGATTTATCCTTGCCATGTCTGTCTTTCATTGTTTCTTCATTATTTCCTTCTCCGTTGTATGCTGGGGAAGCTTTAACAATCAAGTATTCCTTCTCCGTTGTATGCTGGGGAAACTTTAACAATCACGTATTCCTTCTCCGTTGTATGCTGGGGAAACTTTAACAATCACGTATTCCTTCTCCATTGTATTATGTGGAAACTTTAACAATCACGTATTCCTTCTCCGTTGTATGCTGGGGAAACTTAAACAATCACGTATTCCTTCTCCGTTGTATACTGGGAAAACTTTAACAATCACGTATTCCTTCTCCGTTGTGTGCTGGGGAAACTTTAACAATCACGTATTCCTTCTCCGTTGTGTGCTGGGGAAACTTCAACAATCACGTATTCCTTCTCCATTGTATGCTGGGGGAAACTTTAACAATCACGTATCTTAAAAAAACGTAATCTCTGTAGCTGCTTCCAAGTGCGTGTCTGAGCTGTTACATTTTTGCCATGCTTCTATTCCACATCCGGGTTTTTATTGTGCCCATCTGATCTTTAACTCCCCACCACCACCACCACAAACACACACACGCAGAGACAAACACAAAAAATAGCCGAATATAGTAAAGAAATTTTAAAATGCTAACCGATAACGTTTATACCCACTTCAGCTGTCCACTCTCTTATCCTTACAATTTCTATGTATGCATTCCCCTCAAAAAGCTACTGACCGGAAGTACCATGAAAGGTCCATTACAGGGATTCCGATGAAGGTCAGATGATAATTACCCCGGGGATTTATAGTTTGGGAATATCCCCACGACAGTGGCGGAACTGTCTCCGACGTCAGCTGTGAGTCTGAAACAGATAAGATAAGATAAGATAAGTCACAAAAATCGCGATACTCAGCAGACACCAAACACAGATAACAGACATAATACTCTCCTCAGCAGACAAAAGAGATATGCTTGAAATAGATCTCGTGCGTAAATTATTTTTATCGCTCATTGCAAAACAAAAAAAAATTCTTTGAAATGGGAAATATATTTTTTCTTACAAAAATTCAAATAAATCTTAATGCTATAAAAATGATATTTTTTATATATTTTTTATTAGATTCGATAAGATTCTATAAGTAATAAAAATAAAAAAAACACATTTTTGTTGGTGTAAACAACGGTCCATTCGTTTCTCTGCCCATGTACAGGATACATGATTGTTGTTATTTGAAAATCTTATCGGGACTAAAACAATGATCTAAAGGATTAATATGTGTGTGACTGTGTGTGGGTCGGTGAGTGGATGTTCGGATGAGTGGGAAGTGTGTGGATGAAGGCGTGTGTGTGTTTGGGGGTTGATATGTGATGTCCCACACTTTGCTTGGAAACGACTCCATCCAGAAAGCTACAAAATAGAGATCTCCCGCACTTTTTATTTAACTGTGTATTTCAATGTCTTGGCTTCCTCTTGAATATAATGATATACATTATAGAAATATAGAAATCATTGAACGTCATAAACAATTAGAATTCTTATAAAGTGCAAGCAATACTTGTAGGCATACTTCCTTTTTTGTTGTTTAAGAGAATGGGTCTCCAAACTCCGGCCCGCGGGCCAGATGCGGCCCCTGGAGACCCTCTCATACGGCCCCTGGAGACCTATTAATCTTTAAAAAAAGATACTATTTTTACCTGTGGTTTAATACAAAACTGTGTGTAGTCGATCCTCAAACTGCTGTTTGACAGTTAATGCGGCCCCCCGGCAGAAAAGTTTGGAGACCCCTATTCAAGAGTAATATTAGCCATAGTTGTGCGTGTTATATATTCTAGTGTTGACTACAAGACGTGCTGGCACTGCCTAAATGTATGGATGATGGATTTCTGTGGAGTCAACAAAATAACTTTCCCAAGCTGTCCTGGATGTTATCATTGTTGACCACTGACTCACTGTTGTCCTAGATTGATCATTGTTGACCACTGACTCACTGTTGTCCTCGATGTCATCATTGTTGACCACTGACTGACTGTTGTCCTCAATGTCATCATTTTTGACCACTGACTCACTGTTGTCCTGATGTCATTCAGTTCGATAGCACCCCGGAAGTGGGTTATTTTTAAATCCCTTATATTAACTTCGAAATATTGTCTCTCTCTCTGTGTCTGTCGTCATCTCTTCGTACGTCGGGCAGGCGGACGGAAAAACAAAAGTAAAACATGACCCACTTCCCGTAATGCCATCGAGCTGAAATTTGTCACATAGACTTGTGTCACCTAACAATGCATCGTATCAAAATTTCAGATCGATCGAAAGTACCGTAATTAAATTAATGCATTTTTAGTGTATCTCTATACGACATATGTAATTCAATTTCACGTTGTTTTTTTTTCACGTGACAGTTCAGTTCGCGCGTTGACGCCACATCGTCGATGTACCGGGCGTGCTTTTGTTTACATTTTACGTGTCACTCTGAGCTCGGTCCAACGATCGGTGACAATACCTTTACCCTCTCCCACCCCCACCCACCCCGGGTTATAAAGCAAAGGGGAGTTAAGACAGATTCATTCTGTAAATGTTTGTCGCGTTTGAGCATAATCAATAATGTTTAGTTATGTCTCATATATAAGGGATTTATTGTCAAAAACTTTGTTTTTACGTGTTTGTTTTATTTACTTTTGTTTTTCCGCTCGCGGGACGACTCGACCACGACAAGGCGGTAAAGTTAAAGTAAGGGATTTAATTAAACAAGCCGTAAAAACAAAGGTTTTTTTTACTATAAATACCTTATATATGATAAAATACGCACCGCGCGACAAACTAGCACAAAACATTTACAGATAGCGGTAAAACATGTTATCTCATCTAATCTTATCTGATACAGACGCTCCTTCTATACAGAAGATTATTGCGTCCTACGCTTATCTATGGTTTGTGTTTAGTCCTGCATTCCTATTAGAGATTTAAATGTTGATAAAGTGTTTGTTTTCCTGGTTTCTTCAGGCAACCCATTCGCCCATTCCACGCCCGAATTCCGGACGGGAAGAACGAAAATTTGTATATGTTTGTTCTTGCATACGGAATAAGAAAGGTGTTTTTATCCTTATGTCTATCTGATGGTTGTATTAAGTTATCTTTGTGCTATATTTCGAAACTAGAATTAATTGCTTTATGTATGAGCATGATTACAACTTTACTCTTGGTTCTTCTATCCTCTAGTGTTTCAAGGTTTAATGATTTAACTAATGGTGTTATTCTTGTCTGTTTTGAATATTCTCCAATAATGAATCTGGCAGCTCTTTTTTGAATTTGTTCTGATTTATCAATGTTTTCTTTGGTGGATGGGTCCCATATAAAAGATATAATACACACCGCGCGGCAGATCGGGAAAATATAATGATCCCAGGAGTTGGGTCATTTTTACTCTTTTTTTTCTGCCCGCGGGAGCACGAAACCATGACAAGACGATGAAGTAAATATAAGGGATTTAAAAATAAGCACACTTTGAACCTACATCTTCTTCCTACGTACAGCCAGACTTCCTTCCACATTCATTCACTCAGCTAGACTCAGACTGCCTCAAACAGCGCAACGCTAATAAATTCCCAGGAGTAACAAATATATGATTATATATTTAACCTATACAGAGAGACATGATTAATAGAATGTAGAAAAAAATCTCTCCCTCCCCGAGACAGATTAATGGTGAGTCTAGAAGCTGATTTTACGCTTCGTGATGTGTGTTGTCGGCTTCACTAGTGCCACTGATGGCCCATCGGTCATTGGTACCACGGGAGTTGTTATGGAGGAACCTGGCGATATTTCTCTCTACCTGTGGTGAGCGCGCGTGTGTGTGTGTGGGCAGAGGAAGTTCTGTGTACGTGGGAAATGTGTGGAGGTATGGGGGGAATAACTGTAGATCATTCACTGACCAGGTTACCGCCCTTTGGTGTGTTTGACGTATCGGACGTGTTGAGTTTCTTCCTCTTGGGTGGGTTTTTATGGTGGGAATGTTGGATTGGGGGGATTTGTGTGTATGTGAGTGTACGTGTGTGTGTGTGTGTTATGTGTGAGTGTGTGTTTTGAAAGCATCAATTATCATTCATTAAAAAGAGCACTCCAAGTCCAAACGCTACCGCACTAACCCCGCCTACCAAATAAATAGACGAGGAAAAAACAAACAAAAATACAACAATAATATAAATCGTTAAATAAGACAGTACAGAATAATTCAACTATAAATGCCAAGATTTTATTTTCATTTAGTTCTCTAGAGTCTAGACAATCAGGCGAAACAATTAGATGTGTAAACAAAATGTGTTTCCCTCGTTTCTAAGCATGAACACGTTTCAAACATTGACTGCTAGAATGTGAGAAGAGATCTTTGAATGCTCCGCTCACTGCATTCTGTTAAACAACAGATTTTCACAATAATGCGTCATAGTCAAGATATGGAGAAACGTGTTGAAACAATTTTTTCTGAAAGATGTATTCAGATAATGTGCATGAAAAATTCAATTCTATGGAATGGATTGATAAGGTTTGGTACTGATTCAAAACAGCAACTTTCTCCGTGCAATTATATTCTGTAATTTAAACAGATGTCAACGGTTGATTTAAACAGGGCAACGCTGTCCAAGTCGTGAGGTCAATGATTGATATAAACAGGGCAACGCTGTCCAAGTCGCGAGGTCAATGATTGATATAAACAGGGCAACGCTGTCCAAGTCGTGAGGTCAATGATTGATATAAACAGGGCAACGCTGTCCAAGTCGTGAGGTCAATGATTGATATAAACAGGGCAACGCTGTCCAAGTCGTGAGATCAATGTTGATATAAACAGGGCAAACGCTGTCCAAGTCGTGAGATCAATGATTGATATAAACAGGGCAACGCTGTCCAAGTCGTGAGGTCAATGATTGATATGAACAGGGCAACGCTGTCCAGGTTGTGAGATCAATGATTGATATAAACAGGGCAACGCTGTCCAAGTCGTGAGGTCAATTATTGATATAAACAGGGCAACGCTGTCCAAGTCGTGAGGTCAATGATTGATATAAACAGGGCAACGCTGTCCAAGTCGTGAGGTCAATGATTGATATAAACAGGGCAACGCTGTCCAAGTCGTGAGGTCAATGATTGATATAAACAGGACAACGCTGTCCAAGTCGTGAGGTCAATGATTGATATAAACAGGGCAACGCTGTCCAAGTCGTGAGATCAATGATTGATATAAACAGGGCAATGCTGTCCAAGTCGTGAGATCAATGATTGATATAAACAGGGCAGTGCTGTCCAAGTCGTGAGATCAACTGTTGATTTAAACAGGGCAACGCTGTCCAAGTCGTGAGGTCAACTGTTGATTTAAACAGGGCAACGCTGTCCAAGTCGTGAGGTCAACAGAGTAGTCACAGTACTTCGGAAGATAAGGTCAGTCCTTAAATAAAATGATCTCAATATTGGCCGAAATTATACTCCATTTTGTATGATATTTTTCTAAGAAATCAGATTGTTGAAATTATTTGTAATGGGTCATCGTTCCATGATTTGTAGTCGACATAATTTTTTTTACTCTGTTCATTTTTGTTTCTTTTGGCCGAGACTCTTCAAGCCCCGTGATCTAAATACGAAACAAACTTTAACAGTTCTGCTTCATCTTTGCCAGATCTTATTTCGGGTTTTCCCAGAAAGCAGAAACCTGTCCATCCCTCCCTCCCATCCCCCCCCCTATTTTTTTTCAACCTTTTACCAGTTATTGTGCTTTCATTTCTCCGTAGGAACCCTGACGTCAACCGCCATCAGACGACAGAATACTACCGCACAATTTTAGGTTGGATCCCATAATGAACCCGATTATCCCATTACAGTGTCTAAGGTGGGGAACAAAGGGGTTGCAATACATGTTTCATCTTACATGTTTTAGGTATTTAAACCACAGCGAGGAAACTATATGTATTTTGTATGGATGCCAGTATCCACAGATGGCTAATCCACATATCCACAGCTCACTCATCCACAGCTCATCACGACTGCTGCGCATGCAAAATTATAGCAATAGATATTGTGTTTCTCTTTTCTTTACTGCTGTACTACTTATAACAATCATTGTGGTATGTATTACTGAGATATTTTGGGGGCCACTGGGGTAGTTAAGGGAATGAATCTTCTACATGGAGACGTTGGAAGGGAGTGGGGAGAATTGATGGGGGAGGGGGGCAGAAAAAACAACGTCTCTAGCCCTCTTAAAAACGTAGCCGAACATTCTACAAATGGATATTTTGTTACCACACATCACACCGCCTTCAGCTACCTAACAGGAGAATTGTATGATGGAAGCCGCGTGCCACAGTTCACATGGCGCTCCTAAGATCCGCCTCTGGTAAGGTGTGGTGGATGGGGAGGGTTTGTAAGCCCTTTGGGGTAAAGTGGTCCGGGTTTAAAGTGGGAGGGGGGAGCAAGAGGTGAGCAAATATTGGACGAGATAAAAAAAAATTAGGAGACTATCACGAGGGGGCAAATTTGAGTATTTATTTTTGCTGCCCGCCGTCGTGGGGCGTCCCCGGGGGGCTTGAGTAGCAACACCGTCAGAAATTAGAACATCAAAGATCTGCTGTGTACCCCTCCTACCCTTCCTCACTTGCCCAAACTTAATCCTCTTCCCGCCCCACCCCCACCCCGACTCTTTCTCTTGGACACTCGATCCTCATCACTTGCTACTTTTCTCAAGTTCTAATATCAATGAAATACCCCCACCCCACCCCAACCCCAACCCCCCTACCCAACCCCCACCCCCACCCCGTCCATATTTTGTTTTGAGAGTCTCGTTATTGCGTCACCATTCAAACATCGCACTCACTAAACAAAAAGGGTTTACAGCTTATAAGAAGTTTTGTTTTATTGGTTACACGCGAACATGGCCTAACCAGCCGGCTCGATTTCATCGTCGGCAACATGGGGGGGTGTGAGTTACGGCCGCACATGAAGTAAGGGCGGCACCTGGCCATGGGTGGTACGTGGTGGGTAGGCCGCACCTGGCATGCCGGCTAACGTGGAGCAGGGATGAGGAATGTTTCGGAGATTGTTGGGGGGGGGGATGTGAGGAGGTGTGTGTGGGGGTGAAGAGGTGTGTGGGGGTTATGTGAAGGTGAGGAGGTGTGTGTGGGGGCGAGAAGGTGTGTGTGTGTGTGTGTGAAGAGGTGTGTGGGGGTGTATGTGGGTGTGTGTGTGGGGGGTAAGGGTGTGTGTGTGTGGTGAGGAGGTGTGTGGGGGTGTGTGTGGGGGGTGAGGGTGTGTGTGTGGTGAGGAGGTGTGTGTGTGGGTGAAGAGGTGTGTGGGGGTGTATGTGGGGGTGTGTGGGGGTGAGGGTGTGTTTGTGGTGAGGAGGTGTGTGTGGGGGTAGTATATGGGTGTGTGTGTGGGGGGTGAGGGTGTGTGTGTGGTGAGGAGGTGTGTGTGGGGGTGAAGAGGTGTGTGGGGTGTATGTGGGTGTGTGCGTGGGGGGTAAGGGTGTGTGCGTGTGGTGAGGAGGTGTGTGGGAGTGTATGTGGGGTGGGTGTGGGGGGTAAGGGGGTGTGTGTGTGGTGAAGAGTTGTGTGGGGGTGTATGTGGGTGTGTGTGGGTGTGTGGGTGGTAAGGGTGTGTGTGTGGTGAGGAGGTGTGTGGGGGTGTATGTGGGGGGTGTCGGGGGTGTGTGGGGGGGAGGATGTTTCGCCAGGCTAAGACGAGGTTGACGAGAAAGTTGGTGCACACGTTAAATATCAGACAGAAATATTTCCACAGTTTCGGAGACAAATGAGATCAGATGATAGCACTCGTCTCAGTGTCTAAAGTCTAAAGTCTAAAGTCTAAAGTCTAAAGTCTAAAGTCTAAAGCTACAGTTGTTAGCGTCATTCTTTTTTTTTAAAGTTCATTTTAAAAAGAACAAAACTTGCGCTGCCATGTGTGTGACCCAGGTGTGTGACCCATGTGTGTGACCCAGGTGTGTGACCCAGGTGTGTGACCCAGGTGTGTGACCCAGGTGTGTGACCCATGTGTGTGACCCATGTGTGTGACCCATGTGTGTGACCCATGTGTGTGACCCATGTGTGTGTGACCCATGTGTGTGACCCATGTGTGTGACCCATGTGTGTGACCCATGTGTGTGACCCATGTGTGTGACCCATGTGTGTGACCCATGTGTGTGACCCATGTGTGTGACCCATGTGTGTGACCCATGTGTGTGACCCATGTGTGTGACCCATGTGTGTGACCCATGTGTGTGACCCATGTGTGTGACCCATGTGTGTGACCCATGTGTGTGACCCATGTGTGTGACCCATGTGTGTGACCCATGTGTGTGACCCATGTGTGTGACCCATGTGTGTGACCCATGTGTGTGACCCATGTGTGTGACCCATGTGTGTGACCCATGTGTGTGACCCATGTGTGTGACCCATGTGTGTGACCCAGGTGTTGCTAAATATGACATTTAAATAGGAAACACCTGCTCTATCTTACAGGCGAATAGAAAATCTTTCTTTAAAAAGTAATAATATACGTCTGAACCTCTCGTGTCCTTCAGCAAACAATGCGATAATTACCTTAAGTCAGGGATTCTCTGACAATATCCATACAAGTACACACAGGATCAGGGATTCTCTGACAATATCCAGACAAGGACACACAGGATCAGGGATTCTCTGACAATCTACAGACAAGGACACACAGGATCAGGTATTCTCTGACAATCTACAGACAAGGACACACAGGATCAGGGATTCTCTGACAATCTACAGACAAGGACACACATGATCAGGGATTCTCTGACAATCTACAGACAAGGACACACGGGATCAGGGATTCTCTGACAATCTCCAGACAAGGACACACAGGATCAGGGATTCTCTGACAATCTACAGACAAGGACACACAGGATCAGGGATTCTCTGACAATCTACAGACAAGGAGACACAGGATCAGGGATTCTCTGACAATCTACAGACAAGGACACACGGGATCAGGGATTCTCTGACAATTACAGACAAGGACACACAGGATCAGGGATTCTCTGACAATCTACAGACAAGGACACACGGGATCAGGGATTCTCTGACAATCTACAGACAAGGACACTCAGGATCAGGGATTCTCTGACAAACTGCATACAAGGACACACAGAATTGTTAAAACTTGTTAATACACTGTTGGAGAAATTAATTATTTCAGACTGCAATAATTATTTGAATTTTATTTTTTTACATGATATGAATGCTCTCAGTTCTCTGTTGAGAATTGTTTAGCGCCTTGACAAAACACGGAACACGAAATGGCATGGATCCTGCCAGCAGTGCTTACTATTGCAGTCATAGTTTCACCAAAGCGGATTATCACCGTAACTCCAGTGTTTTTATCAAGTGTTAAGTAAAGCTGCATACATTCAATAGCTTTTCAAAATTATTAAATAGAAATTGAGCGATTAAATAAATGGACCTTTTGCTAGTTACTTAACTTGGTTATGGGACGAGGCTGAATTTTAAAAAAATCTGTGAGTTATTCTTCCTTACTTCTAAAGGAGGCTATAAATACAATTCAAAGATGAAAATCTGTCAAGGAAAGATAAGATATATAAACACAGTGGTTTCCCTTGATGCCGCCAACAGGTTAGGTCCTCCAGGGACCTCCGCAGATTGAAGACGTCATCGGTGTGGCTTGTGATACTCGCTTCCGTGTTTGTTGATTTTTGAAAGATCAAACAAAATAACGGTGTAGGCGAGGCGTAGGCGAGGTGCGCTACTTGCTGTGGTACTCGCGAGATCTCGGAGCCGATTAGGGCGGGGGATCAAAATAGTAGATAGCTTGATTAATAAATAACGTTTGTGTAGCAAGACCAATGTGAAGTATATCTTATTTTTAAAGAATAATTTTTGTTTTTTTCCTCTTCTATTTAAGACTTGTACTTAATTGTAAATCTTCAATGATTGGTGTTGTGTAAAGTAGTCGTGTATCTGTATTGGTAATCTTAAAAAGGTGGCGGTAGTTGAATAAATCCGTAACTGAAGTCGTGTGTCAGTAGTCGGGTCAGAATCGGGTGTTTAGAGATATTCAATCTATGCCGCTGGGCTGGAAATTCAGTAGTCGATACCAGGACTCGGTTGTCGTTACAGGACGTATTGCCAGCTACCCGGCTCTCTATGAAACGGGGCATATTAAAGGGCCGGTGAGAGGAAAATGATACAATTTCAGAGAAAGAACAACAACCGCCAGCATTGCACGAGAGAGATTAGCACGGTACCCGAGTGCACCATTTCCCCCTCCTTGCCTCCTCGTTTGAAGCGGCGGAAACCATCCGACTTGAAACGAGTCCCCGCTTGTTTGCCCAGTGATTATTAAATTAAATGATCGCACATTTTTTTTTACCTCTCTCCCACGGAAAATTCACCGCGTATTAATCAGAGACTTTGCACTTAAAACCTCCCTATGAGGTTCCGCTAGATCAACAAGTTCGACGTTTTTTCCCCTTTATCTCTAATTGTTTTAATAAGGGAAGGGACTTTTTTGGCGCTGTGTTGTCTCCCTCTTCAAATTTTAACCTGCCCAAACCTGAAATTAAATAGAATGCATTTCATTAATCGCACCCAGTAACAAAACTCCACACAGCCCGTGTCCTTAAAATGGTATGAAGGGGCGTGGCTTATGGTGGGGCGTGGTTTATTGTTGGGCGCGGCTTGAGGTTAAAAACAATAATGACAGGAAAGATCAGAAAAAACAAAATAAATAAATAAACCTTTCGGTGCTTTTAGATGTTGACGCTTAAGCAATTCACACATTTTTTTCCCCTGCATGATACACCATTCGGAGTATACCATACATTTAGAACTGGGTGTGTTCGTGGATGTGTTCGTGGGTGTGCTCGTGGGTGTGTTCGTGGGTGTGTTCGTGGGTGTGATCGTGGGTGTGTTCGTGGGTGTGTTCGTGGGTGTGTTCGTGGGTGTGTTCGTG
Source organism: Ampullaceana balthica (assembly GCA_944989445.1). Lineage (NCBI taxonomy): Eukaryota > Metazoa > Mollusca > Gastropoda > Lymnaeidae > Ampullaceana > Ampullaceana balthica. The sequence goes on from CALYLW010000572.1 coordinate 270,433, forward strand.
GGTGTGTTCGTGGGTGTGTTCGTGGGTGTGTTCGTGGGTGTGTTCGTGGGTGTGTTCGTGGGTGTGTTCGTGGGTGTGTTCGTGGGTGTGTTCGTGGGTGTGTTCGTGGGTGTGTTCGTGGGTGTGTTCGTGGGTGTGTTCGTGGGTGTGTTCGTTCTTTATCTTTGAATAAAAGGGAGCACTTTGTTTGGGGTCCAAAGGTTGTGAATGAATGATTTGAAAGGCTTGACGCTGTTTTATCACGTCTTGCAAGAATCATCGCCACATTTCGGAAATAATCGGAAAATTGTCTCGTATTCGCCTCTGATGGTCTGACAGAAATAGGAAATAGCTGAGACAAGAATAGGGGCTGTTTAGGGTAGATGCTTAAACTAGATATGTGTTAGGTTTTAAATTTTTAGCGGTGGGGTGGGGTGGGAAGTGAAGGAAAAACTGAATTTAGGAAGTGAAGAGAAAATAGGAGATGGGAAAAGAAGGCAAAATAGAAGGTGGAAAGAGGAGGGGAAAATAGGACAAGGGAATAGAAGGCAAAATAGAAGGTGGCATAAAATGAAGTTAATAATATTTGGGAACCGTTGCTTAAATCCTTTGTTACGTCACAGATAGCGTGATAACATGAAGTAAAGTGTAACAAAAAGTTGTGGCGTATTTAATTTCTGTTCATGCATACATTCTCTAGTGCTACACTGACGTTGGATCTATAACAGCGGTTCTCTACCTGTGGTCCGCGGAGATGTCATTGGTGGTCCGCGAGCAAAGGATGAAATTTTATTTTTTTAAATTAAAAACACGAAAAGGTGTAAATGTTTTCAGTTTTTGAATATGTTGATTAATTTTAAACCCTCGATGGCGATAACTTAACGCCGGAAATAATTTGTTTTGATTCCATGTTTACTTTTAGCTATACCGGAAATCACATGATATCACACTAGATTCTAGAAGACTTGTTATGTTGACATTCAGAAATAATTTGTCGAAACCATTGAGTAAATTAGCCTTAAATTAGTATTACAATTTTTAAAGTAATAAATTAATTAAATTGATTGAACACATTGATAAATTTCTAAGAAAAAAACAACCGAACATCATATGGACAACAATGAATCCTCAGACTCATCTTCACAATCTATATGTGAATCTAATGCAGTTCCGGAGAAAAAAAACGACGAATTGCCATACGACGGTATGATGAAGAATATTGGCGCTTTGGGTTGATATACGTCATAGTAAATGATCAACCCCGATCACAGTGTGTAATAAGTTTGCAAATTCTTGTAACTGAAGCAAATGGGGACGCAGTGGTCTAGTGGCAGCGCACTCGACTGGCGTACCGATGGTCACGGGTTCGAATCCGTGTGAAGGCAAGGGTTTGTTCCCGGGGCCTAGGGCGTCCCTGAGTCACCCAGCTCCGAATGGGTACCCAACACAATGCGTGGAACCCACAAAACGCTGCGTCACTTGCCAACAGATCATCTGTCATGGTCTGTGGACGCGATTAAGATAAGATAAGCAATGAAAGTCAGAAGAAATCTCTTTAAACTAATGTTAATATCAGCTAGGAAAAAACATTAGAATACTCTCTACTATTCACTTGATTGTCCGAAGTCCTGCATACGACAAGCAACCAAAGTCAACGAAGACGCTTTAAGAGCATAATTTTCTTCTTGTTGATCATTTGAACGATAGCTTATGGGTTGCTATTCTGGCTTACTTGGCTTTTTTGAAGAGCTGAATAAACTCAATTCATCTATGCAAGGAAATCAAACACATTTCAATACTCTTAGTGACAAAGTGTCTGCTTTTACGAAAAAGCTTGATCTTTGGAAAACTAGATTATTTTAAGGGTAACTTAAAGGGTAACTTTAAGGGTGACATCAATTGTACGAATTTACCGATAACCTAGGAAATGCTGAAAACAATAAACAACTGTTGATATATTTGATTTCTAACCATATTCAATCACCGCAATCAAACTTCTACTTTGGGGATTTGAACGTTCGGAGTTTTTCGATGGTTTTCATTCCGTTTTTTTAAACTCACATTAACTTATTAAATTTACCAACATCGGAATTAAACAAATTCATTGAACTGACCAGTGATACTTCTTTGAAAATGTTGCATCAGAAAGTGAGCTTGATGAAATTTTTTAGTACTCAGAACTGTCTCAGAAAGCTTTTAAGATACTTTTATCCTTTGCAACATCATATCTTTGTGAATATGCATTTTCTGCATTGGTAACAATCAAATAAAAAACATCGTTCCCGACTTGAAGTTCAAGATGAACTAGGATGGAGTCTTTCAAGTATTACACCTCGTTGGATGTGATGTGTTGAAATAAGCAGACTCGAGGCGCGCACTAAATGAAATAATGTAGCAGTCTTACCAATACTAACTACTGTTTATGACTTTAAGTTTTTTTTTACAGTAAGCGATAAGAATTGAATAATAAAATAATTATAAGTCTAGTATAAGTAACATTTGTTCGTTACAAAAGAAAGCCATTACAATCTGTTTCCATTTAATATTGATTTTGGAGCACGCAAATCGTAGTATTTTAGTAAAGTTTTACTATAGCATGTATACTAGTAACTAGTTATATACAAAGTATAATTAAATATACATTTCCAGCACGGCAGTAGCACAATTTTTAGTAGTGGTCCGCGGCTGAGACTCATTTTTTTCAAGTGTTCTGAAAAGGTTGAGAACCACTGATCTATAATATACTAAATTTTTTCAATGGCACGCGAGCCCAGATTGGATAGTAAAAAACAATTTGGCATGTGCAAAAGTGGTTAAGCAAAAAATCTGCTGAAAATTTTCCAAGAGAGGCTCAAAAAATATTATTTAAAAATAAATAAATGAAACAACCAATCAAATGAAACAACATGGCAGCTAGAGTCACAACTTATCTTAGAAACAACATGACAGCTAGAGTCACAATTTATCTTAGAAACAACATGACAGCTAGAGTCACAATTTATCTTAGAAACAACATGACAGCTAGGGTCACAATTTATCTTAGAAACAACATGACAGCTAGAGTCACAATTTATCTTAGAAACAACATGACAGCTAGAGTCACAATTTATCTTAGAAACAACATGACAGCTAGAGTCACAATTTATCTTAGAAACAACATGACAGCTAGAGTCACAATTTATCTTAGAAACAACATGACAGCTAGAGTCACAATTTATCTTAGAAACAACATGACAGCTAGAGTCACAATTTATCTTAGAAACAACATGACAGCTAGAGTCACAATTTATCTTAGAAACAACATGACAGCTAGAGTCACAATTTATCTTAGAAACAACATGACAGCTAGAGTCACAATTTATCTTAGAAACAACATGACAGCTAGGGTCACAATTTATCTTAGAAACAACATGACAGCTAGAGTCACAATTTATCTTAGAAACAACATGACAGCTATAGTCACAATTTATCTTAGAAACAACATGACAGCTAGAGTCACAATTTATCTTAGAAACAACATAACAGCTAGGGTCACAATTTTTCTTAGAAACAACATGACAGCTAGACTCACAATTTATCTTAGAAACAACATGACAGCTAGAGTCACAATTTATCTTAGAAACAACATGACAGCTAGAGTCACAATTTATCTTAGAAACAACATGACAGCTAGAGTCACAATTTATCTTAGAAACAACATGACAGCTAGAGTCACAATTTATCTTAGAAACAACATGACAGCTAGAGTCACAATTTATCTTAGAAACAACATGACAGCTAGAGTCACAATTTATCTTAGAAACAACATGACAGCTAGAGTCACAATTTATCTTAGAAACAACATGACAGCTATAGTCACAATTTATCTTAGAAACAACATGACAGCTAGAGTCACAATTTATCTTAGAAACAACATGACAGCTAGAGTCACAATTTATCTTAGAAACCTTCGCTGTCAAACAGCTAACAATTTGAATTTATATTGGTGAATGGAATGGTAGTTATTTCAGTTACAATGTCGCTTCCATTGGTTGTTATAAATATCTAACCAACTTTATTGAGAGGCCCACCAAGAGAAGAAGCCCACCAATATTTTTTGGGGTTAAACCTAGGCGTTTTGGCCTCGTTTTAACCAAGTAGTATTGGCTTCAGTTTAACCAAGTAGTAATGGCTTGAGTTAAACCTAGTAGTATTGGCCTGAGTTAAACCTAGTAGTATTGGCCTGAGTTAAACCTAGTAGTATTGGCCTGAGTTAAACCTAGTAGTATTGGCCTGAGTTAAACCTCGTAGTATTGGCCTGAGTTAAACCTAGTAGTATTGGCCTGAGTTAAACCTAGTAGTATTGGCCTGAGTTAAACCTAGTAGTATTGGCCTGAGTTAAACCTAGTAGTATTGGCCTGAGTTAAACCTAGTAGTATTGGCCTGAGTTAAACCTAGTAGTATTGGCCTGAGTTAAACCTAGTAGTATTGGCCTGAGTTAAACCTAGTAGTATTGGCCTGAGTTAAACCTAGTAGTATTGGCCTGAGTTAAACCTAGTAGTATTGGCCTGAGTTAAACCTAGTAGTATTGGCCTGAGTTAAACCTAGTAGTATTGGCCTGAGTTAAACCTAGTAGTATTGGCCTGAGTTAAACCCAGTAGTATTGGCCTGAGTTAAACCTAGTAGTATTGGCCTGAGTTAAACCTAGTAGTATTGGCCTGAGTTAAACCTAGTAGTATTGGCCTGAGTTAAACCTAGTAGTATTGGCCTGAGTTAAACCTAGTAGTATTGGCCTGAGTTAAACCCAGTAGTATTGGCCTGAGTTAAACCTAGTAGTATTGGCCTGAGTTAAACCTAGTAGTATTGGCCTGAGTTAAACCTAGTAGTATTGGCCTGAGTTAAACCTAGTAGTATTGGCCTGAGTTAAACCTAGTAGTATTGGCCTGAGTTAAACCTAGTAGTATTGGCCTGAGTTAAACCTAGTAGTATTGGCCTGAGTTAAACCTAGTAGTATTGGCCTGAGTTAAACCTAGTAGTATTGGCCTGAGTTAAACCTAGTAGTATTGGCCTGAGTTAAACCTAGTAGTATTGGCCTGAGTTAAACCTAGTAGTATTGGCCTGAGTTAAACCTAGTAGTATTGGCCTGAGTTAAACCTAGTAGTATTGGCCTGAGTTAAACTAAGAGTGATGCCTAGGGTGATTATATTTGCCTCACTTTTTTTTTCGTTTGCAACTATAAATAAGTGAAACTCTAATACTAACATTAGCAATAAACACATTCTTTTTGTGTTCCATTGTCATGCTTGTTTTTAAAAAATTAAAATTTCATAAAAATGAATGTATTTTCTGCCTGTGTGCAATTATTGTTGAAATACAGAACAAATTAGTTAGACTTGTTACAATGTATGGCGTAAAGATCAATTGTACAGATTTGCGTTGCTGACACTACTTTGTTAAATTGTTTCAATTGTAAAATAGAGATTATTTTTGCAAAACGATTGCAAGGAAAGGAATGATGGTCTTGACAGGGGGAAAACACTGGCGGAAGAGCGAGGGTATATATAGATACAAATAGTAGGTAATGGGTGCAAAGATAAGGATGGTAGGGGAAGGATGCAAGAATAATGATGGTATGAAAAGGGTGGACGGAGAATGATGGTAGATAAGGGGCAGGGAGAATCGTGGTTGGGTAGAGTTGCAAGTATAATGGTTTTTGGGAGTGAGTGCAAGGACAATGATAGTAGTCAAACATTTAAAGAGTGCAAGGACAATGATAGTAGTCAAACATTTAAAGAGTGCAAGGACAATGATAGTAGTCAAACATTTAAAGAGTGCAAGGACAATGATAGTAGTCAAACATTTAAAGAGTGCAAGGACAATGATAGTAGTCAAACATTTAAAGAGTGCAAGGACAATGATAGTAGTCAAACATTTAAAGAGTGCAAGGACAATGATAGTAGTCAAACATTTAAAGAGTGCAAGGACACTGATAGTAGTCAAACATTTAAAGAGTGCAAGGACAATGATAGTAGTCAAACATTTAAAGAGTGCAAGGACAATGATAGTAGTCAAACATTTAAAGAGTGCAAGGACAATGATAGTAGTCAAACATTTAAAGAGTGCAAGGACAATGATAGTAGTCAAACATTTAAAGAGTGCAAGGACAATGATAGTAGTCAAACATTTAAAGAGTGCAAGGACAATGATAGTAGTCAAACATTTTAAGAGTGCAAGGACAATGATAGTAGTCAAACATTTAAAGAGTGCAAGGACAATGATAGTAGTCAAACATTTAAAGAGTGCAAGGACAATGATAGTAGTCAAACATTTAAAGAGTGCAAGGACAATGATAGTAGTCAAACATTTAAAGAGTGCAAGGACAATGATAGTAGTCAAACATTTAAAGAGTGCAAGGACAATGATAGTAGTCAAACATTTAAAGAGTGCAAGGACAATGATAGTAGTCAAACATTTAAAGAGTGCAAGGACAATGATAGTAGTCAAACATTTAAAGAGTGCAAGGACAATGATAGTAGTCAAACATTTAAAGAGTGCAAGGACAATGATAGTAGTCAAACATTTAAAGAGTGCAAGGACAATGATAGTAGTCAAACATTTAAAGAGTGCAAGGACAATGATAGTAGTCAAACATTTAAAGAGTGCAAGGACAATGATAGTAGTCAAACATTTAAAGAGAAATGGCCGAAATAAAGAGATAACAGGAGACATGAGACGAATGGGAGAGAATGGAGGGATGTAAAAGAAGATGTGCAAGGGAAAGGGTGAGGGGGGGGGGCTGAGATTGATATTAGTAAGATGGCACCAAGGGAGGAGGGCAGGTGATACACGGGGGAGGGGGTGAGCTGGGGAGGGGAGTGGGGAGATGAAGAGCTTCGCACGCAAGACGTGAGCTGTCGTTGTTTCAATTCCACTCGGAGCAAATGAACGCTCGGCTATTTTGTACTATTGCAGTCGGGGAACAAACCAGACGAGAGGCACGTCGTATACATCACCCAAAAAAAAGTAATCGATAACTGAATATTTTCCTACCGATGGCCAGAGACGGTTGACAGAAATAAGAGTGGGTTTGTTGTGTAGTCCTGGCCTCAGTTTGAGTCTTAGCAAAGTTTTGTTACAGCTTTAACCCCACCTCGCCCCCACCCCTGTCGTGTCGGTGTGGAATACAGGGGTCGGTAATGTTTGGTGACCGGGATATAGGCTACAGAGGAAAAGGGGGCTGGGATAAAGGGGATGGGGTGTTGAAGGGGGGGGGCTGTGTTTTATTGTGAAGTTGTGGTCGCTACTTTGTTCACAGTGAGTTCTTGTGTTTTATTTGTCCATTTGCCAAATATTGAGGCGGAAAAAAGAGATGGTTGTGATGTGGAGGCGGGGGAGGGGGGAAATTATCTCTGCTATATTCTATAGACTGGGTGGGTTGTCACATTCACAGATGTGAAGTCATGCGTCCTTGTGTGGAGACATGCGTCCTTGTGTGAAGTCATGCGTCCTTGTGTGGAGTCATGCATCCTTGTGTGGAGTCATGCGTCCTTGTGTGGAGTCATGCGTCCTTGTGTGGAGTCATGCATCCTTGTATGGAGTCATGCGTCCTTGTGTGGAGTCATGCGTCCTTGTGTGGAGTCATTCGTCCTTGTGTGGAGTCATGCGTCCTTGTGTGGAGTCATGCGTCCTTGTGTGGAGTCATGCGTCCTTGTGTGGAGTCATGCGTCCTTGTGTGGATTCATGCGTCCTTGTGTGGAGTGATGCGTCCTTGTGTGGAGTCATGCGTCCTTGTGTGGAGTCATGCGTCCTTGTGTGGAGTCATGCGTCCTTGTGTGGAGTCATGCGTCCTTGTGTGGACTCATGCGTCCTTGTGTGGAGTCATGCGTCCTTGTGTGGAGTCATGCGTCCTTGTGTGGAGTCATGCGTCCTTGTGTGGAGTCATGTGTCCTTGTATGGAGTCATGCGTCCTTGTGTGGACTCATGCGTCCTTGTGTGGAGTCATGCGTCCTTGTGTGGAGTCATGCGTCCTTGTGTGGAGTCATGCGTCCTTGTGTGGAGTCATGCGTCCTTGTGTGGAGTCATGCGTCCTTGTGTGGAGTCATGCGTCCTTGTGTGGAGTCATGCGTCCTTGTGTGGAGTCATGCGTCCTTGTGTGGAGTCATGCGTCCTTGTGTGGAGTCATGCGTCCTTGTGTGGAGTCATGCGTCCTTGTGTGGAGTCATGCGTCCTTGTGTGGAGTAATGCGTCCTTGTGTGGAGTCATGCGTCCTTGTGTGGAGTCATGCGTCCTTGTGTGGACTCATGCGTCCTTGTGTGGAGTCATGCGTCCTTGTGTGGAGTAATGCGTCCTTGTGTGGAGTCATGCGTCCTTGTGTGGAGTCATGCGTCCTTGTGTGGACTCATGCGTCCTTGTGTGGAGTCATGCGTCCTTGTGTGGAGTCATGCGTCCTTGTGTGGAGTCATGCGTCCTTGTGTGGAGTCATGTGTCCTTGTATGGAGTCATGCGTCCTTGTGTGGACTCATGCGTCCTTGTGTGGAGTCATGCGTCCTTGTGTGGAGTCATGCGTCCTTGTGTGGAGTCATGCGTCCTTGTGTGGAGTCATGCGTCCTTGTGTGGAGTCATGCGTCCTTGTGTGGAGTCATGCGTCCTTGTGTGGAGTCATGCGTCCTTGTGTGGAGTCATGCGTCCTTGTGTGGAGTCATGCGTCCTTGTGTGGAGTAATGCGTCCTTGTGTGGAGTCATGCGTCCTTGTGTGGAGTAATGCGTCCTTGTGTGGAGTCATGCGTCCTTGTGTGGAGTCATGCGTCCTTGTGTGGAATCATGCGTCCTTGTGTGGAGTCATGCGTCCTTGTGTGGAGTCATGCGTCCTTGTGTGGAGTCATGCGTCCTTGTGTGGTGTTGGCGTCATACAATGGGTATAGAGTCATTTCTGGGACTGCATTAACATAAAGCAATATAACGCCAGTTCGTTCCTAGCATGTCTATACATTTAATATAGAAAAAACAATCTTGCATCATGTCAATGTTGTTTATTGCATGGCACATACACAATTTGAACACATAAATGAACACTTGATATATTGTTCAGTATACAATTTACAATTAGAAAGTATATACCCCAGACATCAATTTTCTCTAGCCTAGAAGTCAACTATTATTATTCATACACTTTAAACAAGACATAACTTGAAGGGAGAGGGAATCCCCTGACCGAGACAGACATAGTTATTTTTGATGAAGAAGATGATATTTGTCATCAAATTTAAAAAAACAAAACAACAGAATCTTTCTTCCAACAATTCTTACAGCGAATTTATTTCAATATTTGTGACATTATTTACTTATAGAATGGTCGATATAATCTGTATTAGACGTCAAACGAAGAGTGGCCCCACGAGCTGGTCAAACCACAACGGCTACCCGATGTTGTACAGGTGAGTGTGAGTAAGAACAAATAAAATATGCAACAATTTTGTTACCTTGTGCACTGTGCACATCTTATAATGATAGCTTTAACTTCATCCATTACGGAAACAAAGTTAACGACGCTCTACTAAGATTCTTGTCACCTTCTCCAATCTGTTCTTTAGGAAATAATATTTTTGTATAGTATTTATTTATTGTATAATTATTTTCTTTTAGGGAGGAGGTGGGCGTGGTGGGGGTAGAGACGCAAGAGTACGGTCAAGCGAAAATCTAAACAACGGATTCATTTATTATTCAAATAAGTTTAGGTGGATGCATTTTAAAGATGTCCGAGAGTCACTGATCCAATGTAGGTATTCGTTAGTACACTTACTACACCACTTGAGGTATGGGAACTTTGAATGTATTGGTGAATAGAATGGAGCCTGGATTGTTCCATTGTGAGCTCAAGTAGGAATATACACTTATATCCACCAACTCATGTTTTAGATTTCTATGGATAGTTGTTGGGTGTGTGGATATAGAGATATTATCAATCCAACGCTTTATATTTCTCTTTTCAGAACTGGCTGATAGAGGCTCCCGGGACGGACCATTGTCTGGGGTATTTAACGCCGCTAGGTACCATATTGAAACATGAAGGGGAAAAACCACGCAAAAATTCAAAAATTCAAAGGTACCAATTACTGGAACTAGTTTTTGAAAATAAACTGCGCTGCATAATGGGAGAAATCGGTTTCCATATATTCCTTTCCACTTTTCTTTAAATTAAAAGTGTCTTGGAACACTATAAAAAAATCTCCAATCTCACAGTTAACCATCTTGGATCGCAAGAGAACGGTTGGGTTACCAGACGACAACTTGACTCCGTGCTCAGAATTCGCCGCTCTTCTTGTTCACAATTTAGAAGGAAAAAAATTTAAAATGGTATAATATAGAACTGTCTTGGCATAACTGGGCATTAAATGGAGTTTGGCCGTGCCTCGCGGGTAATCGACGGCATATCTGGCAAGTAATGACAAGATGGCCCGGGGATCATGAAATTCTTGGGAGGCCGATGGTGATATGGATTATAGAGGGGAACTGCACCCCATGGACATCAAGCATTCAGAGTGGGTTAGCTTCACGGCTACAGCCGCGGTCGTATGGCAGGGAGCTGGAGATCCAGGCCCTGGGGGCGGGAAGGGGGGGGGGAAGATGTTTTATGCTTCCAGGGGCCCCCGATGCTTGATGAATATCGTTAATATCAGCCCGTTATTTCGTGGAGGGGACGTCTTCGGAGGCATTAATAAGTGCGCAAAACATTCCATTGCACTGAGTTCAACTCCATTTCCCGTACGCTTTCTCAGCTCGTCAACTGGTTTCACTGGCAGTGTAAATGGGGGTGTGTGGGTCTGTGTGTGTGTGTGTGTATGAGTGTGTGGGTTGGCGTGTGTGTGTTTGTATGGGTTGGCATGTGTGTGTATGGGTTGGCGTGTGTGTGTGTGGGTTGGCGTGTGTGTATGGGTGTGTGGGTTGGCGTGTGTGTATGGGTGTGTGGGTTGGCGTGTGTGTGTCGGTTGGCGTGTGTGTGTGTGGGTTGGCGTGTGTGTGTATGGGTTGGCGTGTGTGTGTGTGGGTTGGCGTGTGTGTATGGGTGTGTGGGTTGGCGTGTGTGTATGGGTGTGTGGGTTGGCGTGTGTGTGTCGGTTGGCGTGTGTGTGTGTGGGTTGGCGTGTGGGTGTGTGGGTTGGCGTGTGTGTGTGTGGGTGTATGGGTTGGCGTGTGTGTGTGTAAGGCTGTATGCGTTGGCGTGTGTTTGTGTGGGTGTATGGGTTGGAGTGTATATGGGTGTGTGGGTTGGCGTGTGTGTGTGTGTGTGTGGGTGTGTGGGTTGGCGTGTGTGTGTGTGGGTGTATGGGTTGGCGTGTGTGTATGAGTGTGTGCGTTGGCGTGTGTGTGTGTAAGGGTGTATGCGTCGGGGTGTGTGTGTGTGTGTGTGTGTGTGGGTCGGTGAGTGATGTCATTGGGAGAGATTAAGCCGACCAGTGTTCAGCCAACTGCAGTAATAACGTAGGGATGTGTTCTTCAAACATTGGCTCACGATACAAACATAGGCGCCGTATTACTGACTAAGTGTGGAGGCGGTGTGCAGTGGGGGGAGGGGCGGAGATGCATTGGGGAGAGTACACCTTTTCAACTCACTCTAGCACCACCCCTCCACCTTACTCTAGCACCAACCCTCTCCCTGACTCTAGCACCAACCCTCCACCTCACTCTAGCACCAACCCTCTCCCTGACTCTAGCACCAACCCTCCACCTTACTCTAGCACAACCTCTCTCTAGCAACACCCCTCCAACTCACTCTAGCACCACCCCTCCACCTCACTCCAGCACCACCCTTCCACCTCACTCTAGTACCACCCCTCCACCTCACTCTATCACCACCCCTCCACCTCACTCTTGCACCACCCCTCCACCTCACTCTAGCACCACCCCTCCACCTCACTCCATCACCACCCCTCCACCTCACTCTAGCACCACCCCTCCACCTCACTCTTGCACCACCCCTCCACCTCACTCCATCACCACCCCTCCACCTCACTCCATCACCACCCCTCCACCTCACTCTAGCACCACCCCTCCACCTCACTCTTGCACCACCCCTCCACCTCACTCCATCACCACCCCTCCACCTCACTCCATCACCACCCCTCCACCTCACTCTAGCACCACCCCTCCACCTCACTCTAGCACCACCCCTCCACCCCGTTAAAACAAGGTTCATCCACCACCAATCTGGTGCCTGTCTAACGCGGCTCATAGTCAGTCATTAAGATGAAGACATCAGATACCCCGAGAAATAGACTGCCGGGCCATGGCGGGATATAATCATGGACGCTCAGATAGAATTTGACCAGTCATCGCTGTAATGGCGCCCTAAGTACCCCCTTTATTTTCTGACACCTTTTGTATGTGTGTGTGTGTGTGTGTGTCTCCTTATAACTATATTATGTCTGTCTCAAAGAAACTCAGTTTTGGTGTCAATTAATGTAGTCAACTCACTCGTGGTCTCTCTCGATGCTCTATGAAAACTATCGGGAAATCCATATTTATAGATATAGATATATTATATATATATTTACGCTCAATTATGTAGCCTAACGCTAAGGGACATCACTCTGCTTTTTTTAAAATTGTGTGTTGTGAGCAGTGCTGATTGACTCAAATAGTTATTTTTTGGTGCAGTAATTTGGTACGCTGTTTTCTAAAATTAGTTTTAAAAATCGTGTGGTGATTAGCACTGTAAAAATTATTATATAAATACTTTGTTTAATTTTCAGGAATATTTCTTATTTATCATACAAGGATAATTTACTTGGGCTTTTGACATAAAAAATAAAATAAAAATAAAAAACTATTATAATATACTTTGTGTGCATTTCAGATATTTTAATATTACGTATTTATCATACAAGGACAAGTTATTTGTGCTTTTGAAAAAGGTGGGCGCAGTAGGCGCCCTTAAAAAGGGGGCGCCGCAGGCGCCTCGTCGCCGCAGCACAAACTAGTATTATATATATTTATGATATGAAGTCGATCTGTTACTAGAAGGTAGACGAAACGTTAAAGTATTTCCACATACAGTGTAAGGTAGACAACATTTCGTAGTGTTTGTGACAAGCCATGTATTTACAGTACAATATTTATGAGATATACTCGTCGGTTAGTTGATGTCCGGTTGGATTTCTGTTGGGGTTGAGCGCAAGAATTATTCAAGAAATGTTTTGACCATATTTGGGGAGGAGGGGTGGATTAATTGGTGTAAAGTTCGTGTTGACTCAGTGTAACATGACATGACAAAGAAAACATTGACAAAGAAAACATTGACAAAGAAAACATTGACAAAGAAAACATTGACAAAGAAAACATTGACAAAGAAAACATTGACAAACTAGAACAAAGTAAAAAAAAAGAGCTGTCAGATTCCTCACTAGTTACTTACTACTTTTTTTTACTAGAGAATATTCAAAACTGACAAGAATAACAATATTAGTTGAATCATTAAACATTGAAACACTAACGTAAAGAAATCAAAGAGCAAAGTAGTGTTTATGCATAAAGGAATTAATTCTAACTTTGAAATACAGCACAAACATATCGTAATACAACCATCTGATTGACATAGGGACAAAAACACTTTTTCTTTTCCGTGTGCAAGAACAAATACATACATGTACATACAAAATATCGTAATCCCGTTTGCAATTCGGACGAGGAAAGGGTTGCCTGAGGAAACCAGGAGAACCAACACTCATTCATCATTTAAAATTCTATAAAATGCACGACTATACATAAACCATGGATAAGCGTAGAATGCAATAATCTTCTGTATACAAGGAGCGTCTGTAACAGATAAGATAATATAAGATAAGATAAGATTGATGTAATCAGTAGAGCGTTTCAAAGAAGATTACTTTTTGTGTGATTAGAAAAGGTGTGTGTGTGGGGAGGGGGGTGGTGGAAGTAATTCCGATGGGCAAGTTAAAGTCATCGACTCCAGTCAGTAAAGATTACGTTTCATCTAGTTACCAAACACGGTGTGTAAAGACAACCATCAAATGTGACGTTCTAGTTGTCCGTTTGTTTGTTTGTACGCCGTGATTTCAGCGCAGTCCACTCTCTGGTCATAGGTGGTGTGACGGTGGGTGACACTTTCAAGCCCCACCACCCCACTAACCCCCCTCCCCTCCCCCCCACACACACACACACAAACAGAAGCTAAACTAAATTTATGGACCTACGTTATGGCGTCACCACATGGACAAATGACGTCATTGAATTTAAATTATCTATTTATTTATTAAATTTTTCAGACTATTGAATCCAATGGCGGTCTGGTAGTTCTCTTTTTTTTTAAAAAAACATTTATTTATTTGAAACTCCTCCACCACACCCTCCCCCATCTCAAAAGAAACTTCATTAAACAGAAGTAAAATAGAAGATAAAAATAACCTAAATGGCGTCTCGAAGATGATAGCGTTATGTAAATTGAGCTCAGGAAAGATGGAGAAAAATCCCAAGGAATGTGAAAATTTCAAATTAGAATTGAAACGAAACAAAACGAATCTTTCCATTTTAAAGCCTGCGAGCGGCCATTAATGACAGATGCCAAGCGCAAACTGCTCTGAAATTAAAACTCGTGTTACCTCCCTGGCGTTGGTTTGGGGTGGGGGAGGGGGTGTCTGGGGAGATAAGGGATGAGGAGGGAAGAGAGGGGTTCAGGGGAGGATGGATGTTGTGGCTGTCTAGAATTAAATGAACAAAATTTGGTTGAGGGGCTAGGGAGGAATGGGAACTTTTAGTGATGGGGAGGTGGAAGGGAGGAGGTGGAGGAGGTGGAAGGGAGGAGGTGGAAGGGAGAAGGTGGAAGGGAGGAGGTGTAAGGGAGGAGGTGGAATGGTGGAGGTGGAAGGGAGGAGGTGGAATGGTGGAGGTGGAATGGAGGAGGTGGAATGGAGGAGGTGGAATGGTGGAGGTGAAAGGGAGGAGATGGAAGGGTGGGGGTGGAGGAGGTGGAAGGAAGGAGGTGGAATGGTGGAGGTGGAAGGGAGGAGGTGGATGGGTGGGGGTGGAAGGGAGGATGTGGAATGGTGGAGGTGGAAGGGAGGAGTTGGAAAGGGGGCGATGGAAGGGAGGGGGTGGAAGGGAGGAGGTGGAATGGTTGAGGTGGAAGGGAGGAGGTGGAATGGTGGAGGTGGAAGGGAGGAGGTGGAATGAAGAGGTGGAAGGGTGGGGTGGAAGGGAGGAGGTGGAATTGTCTAGGTGGAAGGAAGGAGGTGGAAGGGTGGAGGTGGAAGGGAGGAGGTGGAAGGGAAGAGGTGGAAAGGATGATGTGGAATGTGATAGATTGGATGGGTGAGGATGAAAAGGTGAGATGGAGGGATGTTGTGGAAGGGAGGAGGTGGATGGGAGGAGGTGGAAGGGAGGAGGTGGAAGGGAGGAGGTGAAAGGGAGGAGGTTGAAGGGTAAGGTGGAAGTAGTGACGTGGAAGGGTTGAGGGAAAGTTGGTTAGGTGACCACAAAATAATTGAAATCCTAGACGTGGAGTTACAACTTTCTGTTTGGAGTCGTAAAAATGGGTTAAATTTTTTATTACCCATAAACCCCTTGTTCCATATACTTTGATGTCTGGATGACGTCACTACCTGTCTTGACTCACAAACAATTGAAACTCCTGGACCGTGGTGAAGAACATCGAAAACAATAAGGAGGTGCTAGAAGGTATTAACGGAAAAATCGAGACTAGAATGTTGCTCGAGGGGTAGGGGTGCTGAAAGGCGGTAGGGGAGAAAATAAACAGTGGCAGGAGTATAGTGTTTCGGAAGTTCCCAATAGCACAAAGAAAAAAAACAAACCCGTAAAACAAAGTTTTTGACTATAAATCCCTTATATATGAGACATAACTAACAGTATTGATTATTTTCAAACATTTACAGACTGAATCTGTCTTAACACAAGTTTGCTTCATAACCCTAGGGGGGGAGGGGTGGGGGGAGGGGTGTGTGGGAGGGGGAGAGGGGAAAAGTCTAGTCACCGATTCGCTTGACCGAGCTCAGAGTGACACGTAAAATGTAAACAAAAGCGCACCGTCGTTTCGTTGGGTCGCCTCAATGCTCAAACTTTCACGTGGCAAAAAAACAATAACAAATCGTGAATTTAAATTACATACCTCATATAAGGATAAACTTAAAATGCATTAATTTAATTACGGTACGTTCGATCGATCTGAAATTTTGATACGATGCATTGTTAGGTAAGACGGGTCCGTGTGCCAAATTTCAGTTCGATCGGATCATTGGAAGTGGGTCATTTTCGACTTTTGTTTTTCCGCCCGCCGAGCCCATGAGATGATGAGAGAGAGACAGAGAGAGAGACAGAGACGGCCGTGAAGTTAATATAAGGGATTTAAAAATAAACAACAGCACGCCGGGATTTCAAAATTCCATTAAAGGATCTATTAAAACTTGACATCACATGACCCCAATACACGGCGGCAAAAGATCCATCAGAAAGTCGGTGATCGTCTGGACAAGTCGAGTGAAAGATTCTGGAATCATCTGACGCCCCTTGTCTGGGATTCAACTGACGCCCCTGGCATGTGAATCAACTGACGCAATAGTCTGTGAATCTACTGACGCCCCTGGTATGTGAATCAACTGACTCACCTGTTATGAGAAACAACTTTAATAATTGTATAAATATATTCACTTTATGAAATTCATCGCTAACAATGAACAAAAAATACGAATTTAATTTGATTTCTATAAAAAATGGTTGAAATAGAGTTTTCAAGAAGTGTACAACTACAACAATGTTGATGTTTATACAGATGTTTTGACTATTTATGGTCATCTGTCCCTCCTTTCTAACTTATTTCTTTTGTTTTCTCTTTGTGTGTGTGTGTGGGGGGGGGTTTCCTCAAAAAAATGGGGGGGGGGAGGGTGTTATGGTTTAATTTTTTTATATCTTCAACGCAAACAAATTGTTTTAAAATTTTCACCAAAAAATAAATAATAAATTTCAGTTAATGACCATAAGAGAATCCCTGGTGCCACTTAGCGACCAGCTGCAGCCCAGGGATGGTCAGGTACCGTGCCACCAAATACGGTCACTACTATATAGGGGAGTTAATCAGGCTTAATTATGATGAACAACCCCCTCGAGATAGAGTGACCCTTTCCTTTAATTTCCAGTTTGCAGTTTAGAGAATTGGTAGACGAATGCGTGGGGCAGTCCCTGGACTTCATGCCTCGAGATTGACCCTCTACTCAGATGTCCAAGATTGAAGTATGGCCAAGGAGAACTGCCGTCCGTTCATTTTGTAAGATGAACTCGCCTTGCCATTGATTGCTGTTTGGGAAGGGAGTGAGATCTAATTAATAATTAGAGGAAAATGCCGAGAGAGGTCAATCTATTTAGCTGCAGAAGTTGGCCACGTTTGTTGTTGATGGTATTCTGGCCAGAACTTGGCCACGGTTGTTGTTGATGGTATTCTGGCCAGAACTTGGCCATGGTTGTTGTTGATGGTATTATGGCCAGAACTTGGCCATGGTTGTTGTTGATGGTATTCCGGCCAGAACTTGGCCATGGTTGTTGTTGATGGTATTCCGGCCAGAACTTGGCCATAATTGTTGTTGATGGTATTCTGGGCAAAACTTGGCCATGGTTGTTGTTGAACTTGGCCATCGTTGTTGTTGATGGAATTCTGGCCAAAACGTAGCCATTGTTGTTGTTGATGGTATTCCGGCCAGAACTTGGCCATGGTTGTTGTTGATGGTATTCTGGGCCAAAACTTGGCCATGGTTTTTGTTGATGGTATTCCGGCCAGAACTTGGCCATGGTTGTTGTTGATGGTATTCTGGCCAGAACTTGGCCATGGTTGTTGTTGATGGTATTCTGGCCAGAACTTGGCCATGGTTGTTGTTGATGGTATTCTGGCCAGAACTTGGCCATGGTTGTTGTTGATGGTATTCTGGCCAAAACTTGGCCATGGTTGTTGTTGATGGTATTCTGGCCAGAACTTGGCCATGGTTGTTGTTGATGGTATTCTGGCCAGAACTTGGCCATGGTTGTTGTTGATGGTATTCTGGCCAAAACTTGGCCATGGTTGTTGTTGATGGTATTCTGGCCAGAACTTGGCCATGGTTGTTGTTGATGGTATTCTGGCCAGAACTTGGCCATGGTTGTTGATGGTATTCTAGCCAAAACTTGGCCATGGTTGTTGTTGATGGCATTCTGGCCAGAACTTGGCCAGGGTTGTTGTTGATGGTATTCCGGCCAGAACTTGGCCATGGTTGTTGTTGATGGTATTCCGGCCAGAACTTGGCCATGGTTGTTGTTGATGGTATTCTGGCCAAAACTTGGCCATGGTTGTTGTCGATGGTATTCCGGCCAGAACTTGGCCATGGTTGTTGTCGATGGTATTCTGGCCAGAACTTGGCCATGGTTGTTGTTG
The DNA here is from genome assembly GCA_944989445.1 of Ampullaceana balthica. Lineage (NCBI taxonomy): Eukaryota > Metazoa > Mollusca > Gastropoda > Lymnaeidae > Ampullaceana > Ampullaceana balthica. Next base: position 288,815 of record CALYLW010000572.1, read on the forward strand.
ATGGTATTCCGGCCAGAACTTGGCCATGGTTGTTGTTGATGGTATTCCGGCCAGAACTTGGCCATGGTTGTTGTTGATGGTATTCTGGCCAGAACTTGGCCATGGTTGTTGTTGATGGTATTCCGGCCAGAACTTGGCCATTGTTGTTGTTGATGGTATTCTGGCCAAAACTTGGCCATGGTTGTTGTTGATGGTATTCCGGCCAGAACTTGGCCATGGTTGTTGTTGATGGTATTCTGGGCAAAACTTGGCCATGGTTGTTGTTGATGGTATTCTGGCCAGAACTTGGCCATCGTTGTTGTTGATGGTATTCTGGCCAGAACTTGGCCATGGTTGTTGTTGATGGTATTCCGGCCAGAACTTGGCCATGGTTGTTGTTGATGGTATTCTGGGCAGAACTTGGCCATGGTTGTTGTTGATGGTATTCTGGCCAGATTTTGGCCATGGTTGTTGTTGATGGTATTCGGGGCAAAACTTGGCCATGGTTGTTGTTGATGGTATTCCGGCAAGAACTTTGCCATGGTTGTTGTTGACGGTATTCCGGCCAGAACTTTGCCATGGTTGTTGTTGATGGTATCCTGGGCAAAACTTGGCCATGGTTGTTGTTGATGGTATTCTGGCCAGAACTTGGTTATGGTTGTTGTTGATGGTATTCCGGCCAGAACATGGCCATGGTTGTTGTTGATGGTATTCTGGCCAAAACTTGGCCATGGTTGTTGTAGATGGTATTCTGGCCAAAACTTGGCCATGGTTGTTGTTGATGGTATTCTGGCCAGAACTTGGCCATGGTTCTTGTTGATGGTATTCCGGCCAGAACTTGGCCATTGTTGTTGTTGATGGTATTCCGGCCAGAACTTGGCCATGGTTGTTGTTGATGGTATTCTGGGCAAAACTTGGCCATGGTTGTTGTTGATGGTATTCCGGCCAGAACTTGGCCATCGTTGTTGTTGATGGTATTCTGGCCAAAACTTGGCCATGGTTGTTGTTGATGGTATTCCGGCCAGAACTTGGCCATGGTTATTGTTGATGGTATTCCGGCCAGAACTTGGCCATGGTTGTTGTTGATGGTATTCTTTCTTGGTGATGTAGACAGAAGTGAAGTCAAATGAAGAAAAAACAAGAGTGTCAATTGACTCAAGAATTTTGTTTATTTTTACAGGAATTTGCGGAATATGAGCCATGGGCATTGGGATATGAGCCATGGGAAGATGGATAGAAGCAAAGGAAATCAGGATATGAGCCATGGGAAGTGGGATAGGAGCCAAGGAAAGTGGGATATAAGTCATGGGAATGGGATAGGAGTCATAGGAAGTGGGATAGGAGTCATGGGAGTCAGGATAAGATGTATTACTTTTCTGATTCATCACTTTTTATTTATCTCATACCAACTTAAATGGTCAGTGGTCAAAAAGTGGCTCAACAACTTGATATACTTTAAGACTAATGGTGGCCAAAACGCGGCTCGCGAGCCGCATGCGGCTCTTCTGTGTACACATTGTGGCTCGCGTACAATCGATGACAGATATGTTACAAGCATTACTGGAAGATTTCCAAGACAAATTTAATGACCCGCAGTGCTTCAATGAGTCTCTAAAAATTTTAATTTTTTTTAAATAGCTCTCAGATGCTACAGATCTGGCCATCACTGCGTTATACAGATGAGCTACAGATATACGCATCACTAAGATGACTTTTGGAGGAGAGGCATATCTTTAATTCTACAATATTGCCAACATATTATCAACAAGAAATGAAATGTGGAGAAAAATCTACATGTTAACATTTTCGCATCAACTCTCTCGTGCAAACAAAAAATTATTTCAACAAACCCCATAATTAATTTAGCCATAAATTACGGAGAGAGTTTCCTGAACTAACAGGAAGAACTCGAGGCCTGCTTTAGAAGATACAACTTCCATTTTAACTGCTTTATACTGGTATAAGTTCATGTAGACCAACAAATGTTGCTGATGCCATCAACACGACACTGGTCCATCAACACGACACTGGTTCATCAACACGACACTGGTTCATCAACACGACACCGGTCCATCAACACGACACCGGTCCATCAACACGACACTGGTCCATCAACACGACACTGGTCTATCAACACGACACTGGTCTATCAACACTGGTCTATCAACACGACACTGGTCTATCAACACGACACTGGTCCATCAACACGACACTGGTCTATCAACACGACACTGGTCTATCAACACTGGTCTATCAACACGACACTGGTCTATCAACACGACACTGGTCTATCAACACTGGTCTATCAACACGACACTGGTCTATCAACACGACACTGGTCTATCAACACTGGTCTATCAACACGACACCGGTCTATCAACACGACACTGGTCCATCAACACGACACTGGTCTATCAACACGACACTGGTCTATCAACACTGGTCTATCAACACGACACTGGTCTATCAACACGACACTGGTCTATCAACACTGGTCTATCAACACTGGTCTATCAACACGACACTGGTCTATCAACACGACACTGGTCTATCAACACTGGTCTATCAACACGACACTGGTCTATCAACACGACACTGGTCTATCAACACTGGTCTATCAACACGACACTGGTCCATCAACACGACACTGGTCCATCAACACTGGTCTATCAACACGACACCGGTCTATCAACACGACACTGGTCCATCAACACGACACTGGTTCATCAACACGACACTGGTTCATCAACACGACACCGGTCTATCAACACGACACTGGTCCATCAACACGACACCGGTCCATCAACACGACACCGGTCCATCAACACGACACTGGTCTATCAATACGACACTGGTGTATTGGTGGACATTTCACTGTCACCTCAGTATTGGTACATTGTGTTAGGTTCTATAACAATAAGCATGTTCTATTGCAATAGCGACATATTAGAATGTTCTAGTACACCTGCATGGTTCATTAGACAGTACTTTGTCAAGTTCTAATATGTCTGTGTCATGTTCTAATTTACCCACTTATGTTCCAATACACATGCATTATGTTCTAGATGGCTTGAGTTATTAAATCCTTTATATTAACTCGTGGTGTCTGCTTGCTTGCTTGCTTGTGTGCCGAAAAAACTTTGGATCGATTTTAACCCACTTCCTCGTAAGCTAGTGAGCAGAAATTTTGCAGGCAGTTTCGTACCGATGATAAAAAAATATGTATCAAAATTTCAGATCGATCGCATGCACTGTAATTAAATTATTGAATTTTTAGATTATTTTATTTATCTCTATGTATTATGTTATTTTTTGAGATAGAGTGTATTATATTGAACAACCTTTCCTGTCGCGCACTAAGGTGCGGATTTTATTGACAATACTTGTTATAAACATATTCCTGATCGGTGCGCATTATATTAAACATGTTTTACGACACATAACTACAATTTTGTATTTTTGGATTGTCTTGCGCTGCGTATTATATTGAACATTCTTTTAGTTACGTCTTGTTCATAAAGGATTTATAGTCAAAAACTTGCTTTTTTACGGGTTTTTTTATTTGTAGTACCAAAAATCATGTTCATGATTTAGTAAAATTTCATATTCTAGTACGCATGCTTCATGCTCTTGTACACTAGTCTCATGTTCTAGAACCCATGTGTTATGTTCTAAAACACAAGTATCATGTTCTAGAACCCATGTGTTATGTTCTAGCACACAAGTATCATGTCATTGAACCCATGTGTTATGCTCTACCACACAAGTATCATGTCATTGAACCCATGTGTTATGTTCTACCACACAAGTATCATGTCATTGAACCCATGTGTTATGTTCTACCACACAAGTATCATGTCATTGAACCCATGTGTTATGTTCTGGTAAAATAGCTCGATGTCCATCTTAGTAACTGTTCCTGTCATTGCTATTGCAAAGTTAATAACATAAAATAGAAACACAAAAGATTTTTTTATATAATTAAAGGAAAACAAATATTTAAGAAACTCGCGCAGACGACAAATGAGATGCACGAGTAAAAGACGAGTCTCGTCCGAAGAAACGAGGACAAACCGTCGAGGGCGCACGCCGGGAAGTCCACGGTGTTTACTACAATTTAAACTCCGACGATGGCCATAAACCCCAGCCTCCCGGCCATCATAAATCCCCGGCTGTAATAATCTACGAGTCGCAAGGGGGGATCACCGGCGGGGAAACGGCGTAATAATATCTGAGTTTATTCGTGTATGAGCTGCCCCCGCGAGACACGCGGCGCGAAACAATGCCATATCAGAGGTTATAACTTGATGAGACGGACCCCGGGGAGCCCCCCAGTCTGCGGGTAATGTCATAGCTTCCATTCTAGTGCTTTCGATATGCCATTGTCGGCCAGAAAGCCGAAATAATGGTCATCTCGGACGTTACAATCTCAAACACAATGACTCCTGGCTCGGCAAGATGTGAGGTATTTCGGGAGGGGATAAAAAAAAACAACTTCGTTTGGGTGGCGGTGGGGGTGAGAGGAGGAGTGGGTGGGTAGAGAAATATGGGCTTTCATGATTGTAATAGCGGAAGTGATATTGTTTTCCCGCGTTGTGGGCATATTTCGTCTTTTTTATATTTTAATGAAAGCATCACGCGTTTTGATCGGTGAAGCGCGAGGTGAATAAAACAGAAGGCATTATGAGTTATGACCGGTATGTGTGATGTACAAGGAGTGTGTGTGTGTGGGGGGGGGGTTACCCCGATGGGGATTGTTGAAGGAGTGAAGCGAATGAAGCGGGAGAAGGAGTTATTGGACAATCGTGATGTCCATGGCGTCAACCACATAACGCACGTTTTTTTTTAATTTAGAAATAATATCTTACAAAGAAATGTATACTGAAAAAAGTGATATTATTTTCCCAATTTTTCTTCTTGTATAAGAAAACTTTTTTTTATTTGGTTGTATTTTCACATATACTTATGTCAGCCTTATACTAATTGTTGACGTAACTTTAATTGGTGTGTGTGCCAGCTTTTTGCGTTTGACAGTTGAAAGAAACTCCACCACTTGACAGAAACTCCACCAGTTGACAGAAACTCCACCAGTTGACAGAAACTCCACCAGTTGACAGAAACTCCACCACTTGACAGAAACTCCATCGGTTGACAGAAACTCCACCATTTGACAGAAACTCCATCGGTTGACAGAAACTCCACCATTTGACAGAAACTCTACCAGTTTGACAACAGAAACGTCTCATCAGTTAGCGCAGTTGGAGACCATCACCTCCATTGACTCTGACGTCTTTGACCAAAACTCCGCGCGTCAGATGACGTGATTGCCACTCAACAACCCCCCCCCCAGTGTTTCATTATTCATAATTCAAAGTTTGATTGACCGCCAATGGGTGAAATCTGATTCTGGAAGAAGAATCGATATTTTAATTTGTCTTACGGCCTTTGATACTATATTCAATGGCCCATTGAGGAAGTTAACGACACGGAACATGCTGTCATTAATGGCATTAAGGATGAATAGCTCTCCAGTGGCGATCATGTAGGGGGAAATATGTCGATGATATGATAAGAAAAAGAAATAATGTTTTTTAACACAAAAAAATGGAGACAAACTTTGAAATATTTGAGACATGAGGTCGAGACATTCATGGACATCCCAAGGTCACTCACTTGGACAACAAAAATCGATTTGAACAACGCAAACTATCGATTCCAACACATACAATCCTATGATTTCAATATTCAAACTATACAAAGTATCAAATGGAAATTTAAAAAAAAATTAAATAATGAAGAAGGACTGATTTCAACAAATAGAAAGCATCAATTTCAACTTTATAAATAACGAAAATAATCAAACTATACATTCACTTATCCACAATCATAAATGACTACACACACACACACACACACACACACACACACACACACACACACACACACAAACACACATACACACACACATGCAAATACACCCACAAACATACACACGCGTACTCACACATGCGCGTACCCACACACACAAACACAAAAATAACTAGTTTGGATCAAACGCTAAACTTTGGCCAATATAACCATGGTACTTGGCACAAAGCAAAAAATGACCAACTAACAGCCCCCCCACCCACCCACTCTTCCACCACACACACAACTGACTGACCACACAGATAAGTAGATCAATGGTCAGCTAACGGCCACCCAAATTTGTAATCGCACACAACGTCGTGACACAGACCAAGGCCCATAACTCCTAAAGTACCGGGGTATTCACTCCCCTTCTTACTAAGAAAAATCAATAAGTTCTCCCACCGGCCGGGATTAAACAAAATACACTGATATAGACATGGGAATTGAAAGCTGGCAAAATGGGCCACGAAGTCAAGTGTAGCAAAATGAGCCACGAAGTCAAGTGTAGCAAAATGGGCCACGAAGTCACAAGTGTAGCAAAATGGGCCACGAAGTCAAGTGTAGCAAAAATTTCAAAGTCCTGATCGATATTACAATGCTGTTTGAAGTTTTTATTTGGGGGGAGGGGGAGGGAAAGGCTATCAATAATAATTGGCAGTCAAACGTGACATGGGTGGGGGTGGGGGGTATAAGCAAGAGGATGGGGAGGAAGAGACAAAGTTACAATTAGAAGGTGTTTTTTTTAAATAAACATAAATAAACTAAACAATAAAAGTAGAGTATGTACTGATATTTATTTATATCTGATCATCAGTTGTTTATTATTATTTAATTTTATTATTATTTTTTGTTTGTTGAACCTTAAAATTGCAAGGCGTATTTGCTTAGCACCCCCCTCGCCCACACGCACACACACATACATACACTATAGTCATACAGAGATCTGTCAGCTTGTCTGTACAGCAACTTGAAAGATATGTATGTGTACGATGTATTTGTATGTGTAATATGTGCTTATACGTTAATGTGCTTATTTGTGCGTGGTAGTATGTGAGGAAAGATGCGCACTTCGGGAGTTAAAAAGCATACAATCCAGAAAGGAGAAGAAAGATTGTGTGGTGGGGGAGGGGGATAGGAAGAAAAGCACCGAGCAGCGGTCCATTACCATTGTGGGGTTTGATTAATATCGGTCTGTTTCTACTCACGCACACGAGTCCTGAGCATCGGCACTCTCGCCAGAGCTCGTAACTTAACACTATGAGTAATGGAGGAGAGACCGTATGGCCTGAGGGCTCTAATACCGGTGTTTGGGGGGGGGGATGGGCAGTAAGGATGGCGAGAGGGTGTCGAAGGGAAGGGGAGGGTTAAAGGAAACAGCGCCATCGGGGTCTCATATGGACATAAAAATCATCAAGATGTTCCCTGGCCGAGCGAAGGGCCAAGGAGGTGTCGGACCGCTGGCCGTCGATGATGCGTGAGCATAATTTCTCCTCCCATAAACGCTGTCCAATGTCCCTCAGAACTTTGAATAATTCATAGTCATAATGGCCGGCAAAATGCGACATAAGCTGTCAGGATAGACCCGCGGCTTGGTTTACACGATGCCGGACATAAAAGCCGGACATAAAACATACTCTGTGGGCGGCCGGCTGGACACGAATGGGCAGTCGGTGATGACGAGGGCATTCCAGGGAAAATTGGAGGTTTTGCCGGGGATTTACACATATTTTACATCTGGTGTTAGCTGCTCATAATATTATTATGCCCGGATGGGCTGGTAGCGTGGTGTGGATTAGGCTGATGGGATGGTGCAGGGATGGAAGGATTGGACGAGGCAAGACGGAGGGCTAAGAAAAGCACGAGCATGAGAGACGGAGGCGATGCGGAAGGGATAGCCTATAAATAACAAAAAATTGAGGGGTTAAATATGTTTTTGTGTTAACGGGGTAATGTATGGAGGGGATTTGTCTTTTAATGGAACTTGTGGTATGTTTGATGGAAGAAGTAATCGTGAATAAATGGAAATGGCAAGAACCGATAGCTGTTTTGCAGAATGGATATATTTTTTAGTAAATTCTTATTTTAATCATAAAATTTCACGCTAAGTATACGGACGAACCAATGAATGATAAACGGTGATATCGGATTTATTAACGGATGGATAGCAGAATAATTCCTTGGGGCTGGGGGTAGTGGTTATATAAAACAAACTAAATCACAGAAAGCTTTTGAGATGCAATGAGTAATGCTAAAAGATAAGGATTTTGCCAACAGCAAATTAAACAAATAGTTGTTATATTTACTGACAAATAGTGGTTATATTTACTGACAAATAGTGGTTATATTTACTGACAAATAGTGGTTATATTTACTGACAAATAGTGGTTATATTTACTGACAAATAGTTGTTATATTTACTGACAAATAGTTGTTATATTTACTGACAAATAGTTGTTATATTTACTGACAAATAGTTGTTATATTTAATGACTCTCCTTCTTGAACTAATTAATGATTACGTCATGCATTTTTAAAATGAAGATGTTTGGTTGTTTTTTAAAATTCTTTAATTGCTATGATTGAATGAATTTAGAGAATGACAAATTAAAATATTGAAGCGTCTGTAATCATCCATAAAACGTGACGCTAAATCTGCACTGAAAGATCAAAAGCCAAAGCTCTATCAAGATTTTGTAATAGTTTTTTTTTAATACATGTATTTAAAACATAAAACTTTAAACACGGTTCAAAATTTACTATAAAGTAATCCAACTAAAATGACAGCTTCAAATAATTTTAAAATATATATAGTGTTTATTGGTATAAAAATATGATAACAGTGAAATATATTGTGTTTGAAAGTTGACATTACACGTTACAACATAACGTTTGTTCTGTTAGGGAGAGGAAAGAACTGGTTGATCCATTGTAACATGTTATGATTACTACAGTCTACAGGGAAACATTTGTTCCTACTTCAGTCTACTGGGAACAATTGTTCCTACTTCAGTCTACTGGGAACATTTGTTCCTACTACAGCATACAGCGAAACTTTTGTTCCTACTGCAGTCTACAGGGAAACATTTGTTCCTACTTCAGTCTACTGGGAAACATTTGTTCCTACTTCAGTCTACTGGGAACATTTGTTCCTACTACAGCCTACAGGGAAACAATTGTTCCTACTTCAGACTACAGGGAAACATATGTTACTACTTCAGTACTGAAACTTTGTTCTACAGCTACGGGAAAGATTTGTTCTACTTCAGTCTACAGGGATAATTGTCTACTTCAGTCTACAGGGAAACATATGTTACTACTTCAGTCTACTGGAAACATTTGTTCCTACTACAGTCTACTGGAAACATTTGTTCCTACTTCAGTCTACTGGAAACATTTGTTCCTACTTCAGTCTACTGGGAACATTTGTTCCTACTTCAGTCTACTGGGAACATTTGTTCCTACTTCAGTCTACTGGAAACATTTTTTCCTACTACGGCCTACTGTCTCTCTATCCAAGATGCGTGTATCAGCAACATCAACATCAATGCTGTTTTCGGCGTTCCACAAGGGCATTCATCAGCCAGTTTCCCCAATATTCATAGAGTTATCTTTTCTTGTTATCCCTGGAAGTCCAGTGGCTTCCGCGGAGGGGTCACCTTCATGTTACTCTTCCATTACGCTGGATTGTGAAGGGTTAATCCTATTAACCGAGACCCCTGCCCTGTCGACAAGCCCTCGCGCTCGCCTCATCGCCCCGTTGTCAAACACATTAACCCTCGGATGCCGAAACTCCTCTCCTATTGAAAACATATGAATTACATTTAATAATCTTGTATGACACGAGGGAGACGAGAAGGCCAAATCAAATTTGTGCTCCCCCTCCCAAAAAAACAACCCCCCCTCTCAGAACTTTCTACCATGATACGTCGAAGTAGCGAGTTGGACAAAAATTATTTCATAAGCCAGTCGAGGCTTAGAGATTTGTTCAGAGTGGTCAACAACAGGGTGTTTTCAACAACAGGGTGTTGTCAACAACAGGGTGTGGTCGACAACAGGGTGGTGTCAACAACAGGGTGTGGTCAACAACAGGGTGGGGTCAACAACAGGGTGTGGTCAAGAACAATGTGTGGTCAACAGTAAGGTGTGGTCATCAACAGTTTGTGGTCAACAGCAGGGTGTGGGCAACGGCAGGGTGTGGGTAACGGCAGGGTGTGGGTAACGGCAGGGTGTTGGTAACGGCAGGGTGTGGGCAACGGCAGGGTGTGGGTAACGGCAGGGTGTGGGTAACGGCAGGGTGTGGGTAACGGAAGGGTGTGGGCAACGGCAGGGTGTGATTAACAATAGCGTGTAGTCAACAACTGTTTCAATAGACTTGAACTTGAAATTTTTATACATTGTTTTTGGTACTTTCTTTAAATATAATATATGGTAACTAGATTACATCTATATCTTCAAAGCAGTAATACAATTTGTGTTTTTTTTCTCCTCCAATTCTCGGTTATTTTCTGCCATTCGTTAGTTCAGCCGGACTTCCATTTGTCCGTTCCGTGACGCGAATGTTGTGGAATATGAAGGGAAACCTTCACGAGGCGGTCCAGGCGTTGGCACTGCCGACGTCCGACCACCACCCACCCTCTCATTTCTTCTTCTCGTTCTTGGGGGAGTTGACAAGAAATCAATACCCATGGTAACCCGGCCCCCCGCCCCGCCCGACCCATCCCGGCCCAGCTTCCTGTAAATTGCTATAACACTGTCAAAAACGGGGAGCCTGCAATTTCCCAGTGTCATGGCCCGAGATATCATAAGTGCTGCTAGTGACAAGGCCCAGACGATGACTATTGAAAGCCCATGCTTTCCTTGCCCTCTTTATTCCTCGAGTATGACCCGTAAATTACGTTCCCCTCGTCATTTTGGCCTTCTCCGCTCACTCTGCTGGAATTTTTTATTTTTATTTTACACACGAGTTGACGGCAGTATGGGTTGATGGGGTGATGAGGTGATGGGGTGATGGGGTGATGGTGTGATGGGGTGATGGTGTTATGGGGTGATGGGGTGATGGTGTGATGAGGTGATGAGGTGATGGGGTGTTGGGGTGATGAGTCGAGGTGATGAGGTGATGAGGTGATGGTGTGATTGGGTGATGGGGTGATGGTGTGATGGTGTGATGGGGTGATGGCGCGATGAGGTGATGAGGAGATGGGGTGATGGGGTGTTGGGGTGATGAGGTGATGGGGTGATGGTGTGATGAGGTATTGGGGTGGTGAGGTGATGGGGTTATGAGGTGATGGGGAGATGAGGTGATGGGGTGATGGTCTGATGGGGTGATGGTGTGATGGGGTGATGGGGTGATGGTGTGATGGGATGATGGTGTGATGAGTGATGAGGTGATGGGGTGATGGTGTGATGGGGTGATGGGGTGTTGGGGTGATGATGTGCTGGGGTGATGAGGTGATGGTCTGATGGTGTGATGAGGTGATGAGGTGATGGGGTGATGAGGTGATGGGGTGATGAGGTGATGGGGTGATGGGGTGATGGTCTGATGGTGTGATGAGGTGATGGGGTGATGGTGTGATGGGGTGATGAGGTGTTGGGGTGATGAGGTGATGGGGTGATGAGGTGATGGGGTGATGGTGTGATGGGGTGATGAGGTGTTGGGGTGATGAGGTGTTGTGGTGATGAGGTGATGGGGTGATGGTGTGATGAGGTGTTGGGGTGTTGGTGTGATGGGATGATGGTGTGATGGGGTGATGGTGTGATGGGGTGATGGTGTGATGGGGCGATGGTGTGATGGGGTGATTGGGTGGCAGTTGTTTTGTTTTCCCTGTTATGTAACTCAGTATTAACTCCATCAATTTATTTAAGATATTGTAACGGTCTGATTGAGCGATTCTTGGAGTTTGACTTTTATAAGCGTCCACTGAAAGATCTTGACCGCCCTGGAAGTGGTGGGTGGGGGGAGGGCAGTGTAGCGTTCATTCTGTGACTCTGACCACCAGTTGATCACCAGTTGACCGCCAGTTGACCACCAGTTGACCACCAGGAGACCACCAGTTAGCGTACATCGAAGAAGTGTATGCTCAAGCCCCCTCCCCCTTCACCCACTTCACACACACACACACACACATGTGAAACATATTAAGTGAAAAATGTAAGCTATTTCAACTGTAATTTTTTTTTAAATATTGAATTATAACTGATCATACATATATACAGAGAAGCAGTTATGGCAGTAATAGAATATTTAATTGATTCAAGTTGACATCGATGAATTCACGCATCATTAAATGAATTAGTTTGTAAGTGTAATTTAACACTCATGAAAACAAAGATTAATCTAGTTAGTACATCTTCACAGTCCGCATGGGGAAAATAAACAACAAATTGGTCCTAAAGATTTTAGATGATTTCATCATTTTGTGTTCAAAAAAACAGTTTTATACATGTAAAAAATGATTTTACGAATGCAAAAATATTAAATTTAAGTTTGTTAGAAGTAAATTAAAGCGTGAGATTTGGTGTAGTTAACAAACAAAAACAAAACAAAAACACAAAACAAAACCGTTATAACACCTTTATGTATGAGACATAACTAAAATTATGTTCAATATATACGCACCACTCAACAGAATAGCATAAACATTTACAGATCGGGAAAATATTTTAAAATTATGTTCAATATAATACGCACCGAGCATTCAATATAATGCGCACCGCGCAACAGACCAGCATAAAAATGTACATACTACATTGAGATACACAGAGATAACCTCAACATTAATTAATTTGATTACAGTAAATTTGATCGATGTAAAGTTTTGATACTTCATTTTTATCTTCGCCATGAGTTTGCCTGCAAAATTTCAGATCGATATGATTTGGGGAAGTTGGTTCAAAAATCGATCCAAAGTTTTTGCGACAAGCAACCAAGCGGACACCACGAGTTAATATAAAAAAAAATTAAAATACCCATCAAAACTAATCCTTTGCTTGCGTTTAAAATGAAATGTCTGATTCATAAATTTTTTATATTCGGGCCGATAAACAGGAAACTCAGGGATGCGATGGGCCCAAAATTAGCCCACACCCCCAGGGATGAACAGCACATTCTCCCCCCCCCCTAATGATTCCTTTTGCAGTAAATGTATCTCTAAGTATATCCCTAAATGTCTCACTAAATGTATCCCTAAATGTATCACTAATTGAATGTATTTCTATATGTTTGACTAAATGTATCATTAATTGAATGTCTCCCTAAATGATTCACTAAATGTATTACTAATTGAATGTCTCCCTAAATGATTGACTAAATATATCACTAATTGAATGTATCCCTAAGTGATTCACTAAATCTATCACTAATTGAATGTATCCCTAAATGATTCACTAAATGTATCACTAATTGAATGTCTCCCTAAGTGATTCACTAAATGTATCACTAGTTGAATGTATCCCTTAATGATTGACTAAATGTATCACTAATTGAATGTCTCCCTAAATGATTCACTAGATGTATCACTAATTGAATGTCTCCCTAAATTATTGACTAAATGTATTCACTAATTGAATGTCTTCCTAAATGATTGACTAAATGTATCACTAATTGAATGCCTCCCTAAGTGATTCACTAAATGTATCAATAAATGTATGCTTTTGTTGAACATAGAAGAAAAAAATCGCATGCTTTCGTTCGTGAGGTTCGGTTTCTTTATTCCTCAATTTTGAGACTCTATGTGAGGAGACTCTATGCGAGGAGACTTATGTGAGGAGACTCTATGTGAGGAGACTCTATGTGAGGAGACTCTATGTGAGGAGACTCTATGTGAGGAGACTCTATGTGAGGAGACTCTATGTGAGGAGACTCTATGTGAGGAGACTCTATGTGAGGAGACTCTATGTGAGGAGACTCTATGTGAGGAGACTCTATGTGAGGAGACTCTATGTGAGGAGACTCTATGTGAGGAGACTCTATGCGAGGAGACTCTATGTGAGGAGACTCTATGTGAGGAGACTCTATGTGAGGAGACTCTATGTGAGGAGACTCTATGTGAGGAGACTCTATGTGAGGAGACTCTATGTGAGGAGACTCTATGTGAGGAGACTCTATGTGAGGAGACTCTATGTGAGGAGACTCTATGTTCGGTTTCTTTATTCCTCAATTTTGAGACTCTATTCGAGGAGACTCTATGTGAGGAGACTCTATGTGAGGAGACTCTATGTGAGGAGACTCTATGTGAGGAGACTCTATGTGAGGAGACTCTATGTGAGGAGACTCTATGTGAGGAGACTCTATGTGAGGAGACTCTATGTTCGGTTTCTTTATTCCTCAATTTTGAGACTCTATTCGAGGAGACTCTATGTGAGGAGACTCTATGTGAGGAGACTCTATGTGAGGAGACTCTATGCGAGGAGACTCTATGCGAGGAGACTTATGTGAGGAGACTCTATGTGAGGAGACTCTATGTGAGGAGACTTATGTGAGGAGACTCTATGCGAGGAGACTCTATGCGAGGAGACTTATGTGAGGAGACTCTATGTGAGGAGACTCTATGCGAGGAGACTTATGTGAGGAGACTCTATGTGAGGAGACTATGTGAGGAGACTCTATGTGAGGAGACTCTATGTGAGGAGACTCTATGTGAGGAGACTTATGTGAGGAGACTCTATGCGAGGAGACTCTATGCGAGGAGACTTATGTGAGGAGACTCTATGTGAGGAGACTATGTGAGGAGACTCTATGCGAGGAGACTCTATGCGAGGAGACTCTATGTGAGGAGACTCTATGTGAGGAGACTCTATGTGAGGAGACTCTATGTGAGGAGACTCTATGTTCGGTTTCTTTATTCCTCAATTTTGAGACTCTATTCGAGGAGACTCTATGCGAGGAGACTCTATGCGAGGAGACTCTATGCGAGGAGACTTATGTGAGGAGACTCTATGTGAGGAGACTCTATGTGAGGAGACTTATGTGAGGAGACTCTATGCGAGGAGACTCTATGCGAGGAGACTTATGTGAGGAGACTCTATGTGAGGAGACTATGTGAGGAGACTCTATGCGAGGAGACTCTATGCGAGGAGACTCTATGTGAGGAGACTCTATGCGAGGAGACTCTATGCGAGGAGACTCTATGCGAGGAGACTCTATGCGAGGAGACTCTATGTGAGGAGACTCTATGTGAGGAGACTCTATGTGAGGAGACTCTATGTGAGGAGAGTCTATGTGAGGAGACTCTATGCGAGGAGACTCTATGCGAGGAGACATGTGAGGAGACTCTATGTGAGGAGACTCTATGTGAGGAGACTCTATGTGAGGAGACTCTATGTGAGGAGACTCTATGCGAGGAGACTCTATGCGAGGAGACTCTATGCGAGGAGACTTATGTGAGGAGACTCTATGTGAGGAGACTCTATGTGAGGAGACTCTATGCGAGGAGACTCTATGCGAGGAGACTCTATGCGAGGAGACTTATGTGAGGAGACTCTATGTGAGGAGACTCTATGTGAGGAGACTCTATGTGAGGAGACTCTATGTGAGGAGAGTCTATGTGAGGAGACTCTATGCGAGGAGACTCTATGCGAGGAGACTTATGTGAGGAGACTCTATGTGAGGAGACTCTATGTGAGGAGACTCTATGTGAGGAGACTCTATGTGAGGAGACTCTATGCGAGGAGACTCTATGCGAGGAGACTCTATGTGAGGAGACTCTATGTGAGGAGAGTCTATGTGAGGAGACTCTATGCGAGGAGACTCTATGCGAGGAGACTTATGTGAGGAGACTCTATGTGAGGAGACTCTATGTGAGGAGACTCTATGTGAGGAGACTATGTGAGGAGACTCTATGTGAGTAGACTCTATGCGAGGAGACTATATGTGAGGAGACTCTATGTGAGGAGAGTCTATGTGAGGAGACTCTATGTGAGGAGACTCTATGCGAGGAGACTCTATGCGAGGAGACTATGTGAGGAGACTCTATGTGAGGAGACTCTATGCGAGGAGACTCTATGCGAGGAGACTCTATGCGAGGAGACTCTATGTGAGGAGACTCTATGTGAGGAGAGTCTATGTGAGGAGACTCTATGTGAGGAGACTCTATGCGAGGAGACTCTATGCGAGGAGACTCTATGTGAGGAGACTCTATGTGAGGAGACTCTATGCGAGGAGACTCTATGCGAGGAGACTCTATGCGAGGAGACTCTATGTGAGGAGACTCTATGTGTTGCATGGGACCATCGATCAGTCACATTTTGGTGGTGTGTTGCATGGGACCATCAATCAGTCACATTTTGGTGGTGTGATGCATGGGACCATCAATCAGTCGCATTTTGTTGGTGTGTTGCATGGGACCATTAATCAGTCACATTTTGGTGGTGTGTTGCATGGGACCATCAATCAGTCACATTTTGATGGTGTGTTGGATGGGAAAATCAATCAGTCACATTTTGTTGGTGTGTTGCATGGGACCATCAATCAGTCACATTTTGGTGGTGGGTTGCATGGGACCATCAATCAGTCACAGATGGAGGGGGGTGGCAGTGTTATCTAATATAATCGTAAATGGGGCGGGTAGTGGTAGTGGCGGCAAGGGACGTAACGACGGTTGGTTAAAACATCACTTGGTCCTTTTTTACATTTAAAAATAAATAATATGAATTAATTATCTTAGATGATGGCAACAATTGAACAAGAGATGTCCAGAAAAGCTACTTCTAAGTTTTTACCCTTACCAACCCGCCCCCTCCCCCAAACCAAACCCTAAAAGCTGCCATTAACTTTTGACAGCATATTGATAATTGTTTTCGTCACCAAAGTTTTGAAGCTAATATTTCAATGTTTACCTTCCATCACCACGCGCCTCCTAATGTCCAGAAATAAATAAT
The DNA here is from genome assembly GCA_944989445.1 of Ampullaceana balthica. Taxonomy (NCBI): domain Eukaryota; kingdom Metazoa; phylum Mollusca; class Gastropoda; family Lymnaeidae; genus Ampullaceana; species Ampullaceana balthica. Next base: position 305,579 of record CALYLW010000572.1, read on the forward strand.
CATTAGTTTTTAAATTATTTATATTAACTTCAACGTCTTGTCGTGGTGCCGCCGAAGTAAAGAATAACACACTTCCCGGGATCCTATCGGAGCTGAAATTTTGAACATAGACTTTTGTCACCTAACAATGCATAGTATCAAAATTTCAGATCGATCGAGTGTACTGTAATTAAATTAATGAATTTTTAGATTATCTCTATGTAGCATGTAAATGTTTATGCTAGTCTTTTGCGCGGTGCGTATTATATTGAACTAGGGCTGCGGAAATAAACGATTAATTTCTCGATTAATCGTTAAAAATATGTATCGATTAAAATGATTTTAATCGATAAAAATTCGATTAAAATTAAAGAAAATATTTATCATATTTTAAAACATTTTTATCAATAAATAATTAATTATTAATAATTAAAAATGATTTATATATTTTTTTTACGTACAAACTTCTCCCGCGTAATATTATAATTTATTTTATTACTTTATGTGGACCGGCAGACGTCAACTAAAAGATTGCTGTACAGCATCCGCGCAGTTAAATTTAAACATATAACTAGAAAGTTGAGCAAAAATTTTGTTTTTAAGGTAACTGCGGATGGCAAAGTCGAAGATGGGGAAAAAGTTTACTGTGTTCACTGCCATAAACAGTTCTCTTATAAAGGATCAAATACATCGCCGACGTACCACCTGCAGCACAAACATCCGATCAAATATCAACACATTGTCATAAAATTTAGTTCAAAATATTCTTAATTTTCAATGTCCGTGAGAAATGTTCAGTTTAATGACGTCATAATTTCTATTTTTGGTTTTTTTCGAAATTATCGATTAATTAATAGATAATTTTACAAAATTTAACAATTAAATTTAAATTAATCGATAACAGCGCTATATTGAACATAATCAATACTCTTAGTTATATCTCATATACAAAGGACTTATAGTCAAAAACTGTTGTTTTTAAACCCCTTATATTAACTTCGCGGCCGTCTCTGTCTGTCTCTCTGTCGTCATCTCATCATCTCATGGGCGGGAGGGAAAACAAACATCGAAAATGACCCACTTCCCGTCATCCGATCGAGCTGAAATTTGGCACACGGACCCGTCTGACCTAACAATGCATCGTATCAAAATTTCAGATCGATCGAACGTACCGTAATTAAATTAATGCATTTTTAGTTTATCCTTATATGAGGTATGTAATTCAAATTCACGGTTTGTTATTGTTTTTTTCTTCCACTTCCACGTGAGTTTGAGTTGACGCCGACCGTCGTGCCGACACCCCCTCACGTCCCACCCCCATTTGTTAAAGACAAGGGACATCACTCGGTGTCAGTCTGTAAATGTTTGTAGCGTTTGAAAATAATCAATACTGTTAGTTATGTCTCATATATAAGGGATTTATAGTCAAAAACTTTGTTTTTACGGGTTTGTTTTTTAAATCCCTTATATTAACTTCGCGGCCGTCTCATGATCTCATCATCTCATGGGCGGGCGGATAAACAAAAGTCGAAAATGACCCATTTCCCGTGATTCGATCGAGCTGAAATTTGGCACACTGACCCGTCTGACCTAACAATGCATCGTATCAAAATTTCAGATCGATCGAACGTACCGTAATTAAATTAATGCATTTTTAGTTTATCCTTATATGAGGTATGTAATTCAAATTCACGGTTTGTTATTGTTTTTTTCCCACGTGAAAGTTTGAGCTGACGCATTGAGGCGACCCAATGAAGCGACGGGGTGCTTTTGTTTACATTTTACGTGTCACGCTGAGCTCGGTCAAGCGAATCGGTGACCAGACTTTTCCCCTCTCCCCCTCCCACCCACCCCTCCCCCCCCCAGGGTTATGAAGCAAACTTGAGTTAAGACAGATTCAGTCTGTAAATATTTGAAAATAATCAATACTGTTAGTTATGTCTCATATATAAGGGATTTATAGTCAAAAACTTTGTTTTTACGGGTTTGTTTTATTTAAATCCCTTATATTAACTTCGCGGCCGTCTCATCAAATCATCATCTCATGGGCTGGGCGGGCGGAAAAACAAAAGTAAAAATGACCCACTTCCAGTGATCCGATCGAGCTGAAATTTGGCACACGGACCCATCTCACCTAACAATGCATCGTATTAAAAATTTCAGATCGATCGATTGTACCGTAATTAAATTAATGCATTTTTAGTTTTTCCTTATATAACGTATGTAATTAAAATTCACGGGTTTGTTATTGTTTTTTTCTTCCACTTCCGAGTGAGTTTGAGTTGACGCCGACCGTCGTGCCGACACCCCCTCACATCCCACCCCCATTTATTAAAGACAAGGGACATCACTCGGTGTCAGTCTGTAAATGTTTGAAAATAATCAATACTGTTAGTTATGTCTCATATATAAGGGATTTATAGTCAAAAACTTTGTTTTTGCGGGTTTGTTTTTTGTAATACCCTGTTACTTTGTTACGCCCGGTAATAGTCGGTGATGTTTGCTGCCAATCATGTGACAACCGGTTTGTTATCTGTTGGGGAATCAATACTTTCACCAACACCCGCCATGATTGCTATTTTTAGAGTATCATAACAATTAACGAGAGATTGATAACTTCAGAATCAAGTGATGAGACACAATTGGAGTTTTCCATTTTCCCATTTTAAAAAAATATGTTTATGCTTCATGTATTTATTTATTTATTATTGCAACCAATGTTCCGTTTAAGCTGCGCGGCCACGCAGATATCTGATCAACATTGCGCAGCAGTTTATAATTACCGCGCAGCACATTTTCTAAGGCTAATGTAATACTGTGTTTATGGGGTGTACATTTATGAGTATATATGGATACTATAATTTTATACACACACATTTTGTTTTATTTAGCACACGGACCAAAGCCCTTTAGAATAAACATTGATAGTAACTGGTTTTCTTTATTGCAGTTATTATTTTCCTTTTAAAATATCAATTTTTATTTTTAATTCTGTCCGATCTTTATAGTAGGGTTTAAAGCCAACAAGCCAATTGTTTTATAGATCGTTTTTTTAAATTTTTAAAAAAAATTTTTATTTTTTTGTTGAGCTTTCACATATTTTGAGTTTGAAATTCCTTAAAAAATATCAAATTGTTTATTTTCTTTTTTTAAGAGTAACTTAAGAGTGAACGTAATTCTACATCTAATTCTACCACCCCTCCCCTCCCACAAATATGAACTTGAACTTTGTTTATTATGTGCTCACATTTGAACACTGAAAAACTCGATTAATGAATCTGCCGTGTAATACTGGAAACATCAAATGTTGACAATAACACTAATGACATGGTACAGCGATGACAAGACAGAAAATATATTGAGCGGGCGCTTGCCTCAAGAAATTCAAGATTGAATAATTTCTTTCATTTAAAAATAATAAACTGATTTTAGTTATATTATTTGAGCACTGACAGCATCCGAATACTTCCTTCTGCCCCACCCACTCCCCACCCACTCCCCACCCACTCGCCACCCACTCCCCACCCACTCCCCACCCACTCCCCACCCACTCGCCACCCACTCCCCACCCACTCCCCACCCACTCGCCACCCACTCCCCACCCACTCCCCACCCACTCCACACCCACTCCAGACCCACTCCCCACCCACTCACCACCCACTCCCCACCCACTCCACACCCACTCTCCACCCACTCCCTACCCCCTCCCCACCCATTCCCCACCCACTCCCCACCCACTCGCCACCCACTCCCCAACCACTCCCCACCCACTCCCCACCACTCCCCACCCACTCCCACCCACTCCCACCCACTCCCACCCACTCCCACCCACTCCCACCACTCCCACCACTCCACACCCACTCCACACCCACTCCACACCCACTCCCCACCCACTCCCCACCCACTCCCACCCAACTCCACACCCACTCCACACCCACTCCCACACCCCCCCACCCACCCCCCCCCACCCCACCCCCCACCCCACACCCCCCACCCCCCCCCACCCCCCCCCCACCCCCCCCCACCCACCCCCCCACACCCCCACCCCCCCCCACCCACCCCCACCCACCCCCCACCCACCCCCCCACCCCCCCCCACCCACCCCCCACCCACCCCCCCCCACCCCCCACCCACCCCCACCCCCCACCCCCCACCCACCACCCCCCAACCCCCACCCCCCCCCACCCCCACCCCACCCACCCCCACCCCCACCCACCCCCACCCCCCACACCCCCCCACCCCACCCCCCCACCCACCCCCCACCCACCCCCCACCCACCCCCCACCCCCCCCCCACCCACCCCCACCCACCCCCCCCCACCCCCCACCCACCCCACCCACCCCCCCCCACCCCCCCCCCACCCACCCCCACCCCACCCCACCCCCCCACCCCACCCCCACCCCACCCCCCCACCCACCCCCCCACCCCCCCCCACCCCCCCCCACCCCACCCCCCCCCACCCCCACCCACCCCCCCCCACCCCCCACCCACCCCCCCCCCACCACCCCCCCCCACCCCCCACCCCCCACCCCCCACCCCCCCCCCACCCCCCCCACCCCCCCCCACACCCCCCCCCCACCCCCCCCCACCCCCCACCCCCACCCCCACCCCCCCCCCACCCCCCCCCACCCCCCCACCCCCCCCCACCCCCCCCCACCCCACCCACCCCCCACCCACCCCCCCCCCACCCCCCACCCCCCCACCCCCCCACCCACCCCCCACCCACCCCCCCCACACCCCCCCCCCACCCCCACCCCCCCACACACACCCCCACCCACCCCCCCCCCACCCCCCACCCACCCCCCCCCACCCCACCCCCCCCCCACCCCCCCCCACACCCCACCCCCCACCCCACCCCCCCCCACCCCCCCACCCCCCCCCACACCCACCCCCCACCCCACCCCCCCCCACCCACCCCCCCCCACCCCCCCCCCACCCCCCACCCACACCCCCCCACCCCCCCCCACCCCCCCCCCACCCCCCACCCCCCCCCCACCCCACACCCCCCCCACCCCCCCCACCCACCCCCCCCCACCCCCCACCCCCCACCCCCCCCCCACCCCACCCCCCCCCACCCCCCCCACCCCCCCCCACCCCCCACCCACCCCCCCCCCACCCCCCCACACCCCCCACCCACCCCCCCCCACCCCCCCACCCCCCCCACCCCCCCCCACCCCACCCCCCCCCACCCCCCCCACCCCCCCCCACACCCCCCCACACCCACCCCCCACCCCCACCCCCCCACCCCCCCCCCACCCCCACCCCCCCCCCACCCCACCCCCCCCCACCCCCCCCACCCCCCCCCCACCCCCACCCCCCCCACCCCACCCCCCCACCCCCACCCCCCCCCCACCCCCCCCACCACCCCCCCCACCCCCCACACCCCCCCCCACCCCCCCCACCCACCCCCACCCCCCCACCCCCCCCCACCCACCCCCCACACCCCCCACCCCCCCCCACCCCACACCCCCACCCACCCACCCCCCCCCCACCCCCCCCCACCCCCCACCCCCCCCACCCCCCCCCCACCCACCCCCCCCCCACCCCCCCCCCACCCCCACCCCCCACCCCCCCCCACCCACCCCCCCCCACCCCCCACCCCCCCCCCACCCCCCCACCCCCCCCACCCCCCACCCCCCCACCCCCACCCCACCCCCCACCCACCCCCCCCCCACACCCCCCCACCCCCCACCCCCCCACCCCCACCCCCCCCCACCCCCACCCCCACACCCCCCCACCCACCCCCCCACCCCCCCCCCACCCCCCACCCCCCCCCACCCACCCCACACCCCCCCCCACCCCCACCCCACCCCCCACCCCCCCCCACCCCCCCCCCACCCCCCCCCCACCCCCCCCCACCCCCCCCCCACCCCCCCCCACCCCCCCACCCCCACCCACCCCCCCCCCACCCCCACCCCCCCCCCACCCCCCACACCCCACCCCCCCACCCCCACCCCCCCACCCCCCACCCCCCCCACACCCACCCCCCCACCCCACCCCACCCACCACCCCCCCCCACCCCCCACCCCCCCCCACCCCACCCCCCCCACCCCCCCCCCACCCCCACCCACCACCCCCCCCCACCCACCCCAACCCCCCACCCCCACCCCCCACCCCCCCACCCCCCCCACCCACCCACCCCCCCCCCACCCACCCCACCCCCACCCCCCCCCACCCCCCACCCACCCCCCCCACCCCCCCACCCCCCCCCCACCCACCCCCCCCCACCCCCACCCCCCCCCACCCCCCACCCCCCACCCCCCCCCACCCCCCCCCCACCCCCCACACCCCCCCCACCCCCCCCACCCCCCCCCCACCCCCCCCCCACCCCCCACCCCACACCCACCACCCCCCCCCACACCCCCACCCCCCCCCCACCCCCACCCCCACACCCCCCCCCCACCCCCCACCCCCCCCCCACCCCCCCACCCCCCACCCCACCCCCCCCCCACCCCCCACCCCCCCCCCACCACCCCCCACCCCACCCCCCCCCACCCCCCACCCCCACCCCACCCCCCCCCACCCCCCCACCCACCCCACCCCCCACCCCCCACACCCCCCCCACCCCCCCCCCACCCCCACCCCCCCCCACCCCCCCCCACCCCCCCCCCACCCCCCCCCCACCCCCCCCCACCCCCCACCCCCCCCCACCCCACCCCCCCCCCACCCCCCACCCCCCCACCCACCCCCCCCACCCCCCCCACCCCCCCCCACCCCCCCCCCACCCCCCCCCCACACCCCCCCCACCCCCCCCCCACCCCCCCCCCACCCCCCACCCCCACCCCCCCCCACCCCACCCCCCCCACCCCCCCCACCCCCCCCCACCCACCCCCCCCCCACCCCCACCCCCCACCCCACCCCCCCCACCCCCCCCCCACCCCCCCCCACCCCACCCACCCCCCCCCCACCACCCCCACCCCCCCACCCCCCCCACCCCCCACCCCACCCCACCCCCACCACCCCCACCCCCCCCCCACACCCCCCCCCACCCCCACCCCCCCCCACCCCCCCACCCCCCCCACCCCCCCACCCCCCACACCCCCCCCACCCCCCCCCCACCCCCCACCACCCCCCCCCCACACCCCCCCACACCCCCACCCCCCCCACCCCCCCCCCACCCCCCCCCACCCCCCCACACCCCCCCACCCCACCCCCCCCACCCCCCCCCCACCCCCACCCCCACCCCCCCCACCCCCCACCCCCCCCACACCCCCACCCCCCCCCCACCCCACCCCCCCACCCCCACCCCCCCCCCACCCCCCCCCACCCCCCCCACCCCCCACCCCCCCCCCACCCCCCCCCCCACCCCCCCCACCCCCCCCCACCCCCCACCCCCACCCCCACCCCCACCCCCCCCACCCCCCCCCACCCCCACCCCCCCACCCCCCCCCCACCCCCCACCCACCCCCACCCCCCCCCCACCCCCCCCCCACCCCCCACCCCCACCCCCCCCCACCCACCCCCACCACCCACCCCCCACCCCACCCCCCCCACCCCCCACCCCCCCCACCCACCCCCCACCCCCACCCCCCCACCCCCCCCCCACCCCCCCCCACCCCACCCCCCCACCCCCACCCCCCACCCCCCCACCCCACCCCCCCCCACACCCACCCCCCACCCCCCCCCACCCCCCACACCCCCCCCCACCCCCCACCCCCACCCCACCCCCCCACCACCCCCCACCCCACCCCCCCACCCACACCCCCCCCACCCCCCACCCACCCCCCCCACCCCCCCCCACCCCACCCCCCCCCCACCCCCCCCCCACCCCCCCCACACCCCCCCCACCCACACCACCCCACACCCACCCCCCCACCCCCCCCCCACCCCCACCCCCCCCACCCCCCCCCACCCCCACACCCCCCCCCACCCCCCACCCCCACCCCACCCCCCCACCCCACCCCCACCCCCCCCACCCCCCCCCACCCCCCACCCACCCCCCCCCCACCCCCCCCCCACCCCCACCCCCCCCCACCCCCCCCCCACCCCCCCCCCACCCCCCACCCCCCCCCCACCCCCCCCCACCCCCCCACCCCCCCCCACCCCCCCACACCCCCCACACCCCCCCCCACCCCCACCCCCCCCACCCCCCCCCCACCCCCCCCCACCCCCCACCCCCCCACCCCCCACCCCACCCCCACCCACCCCCCCCCACCCCCACCCCCCCACACCCCCACCCACCCCCACCCCCCACCCCCCCCACCCCCACCCCCCCACCCCCACCCCCCCACCCCCCCCACCCCCCCCACACCCCCCACCCACACCCCACCCCCACCCACCCCCCCCCCACCCCCCCCCCACCCCCACCCACCCCCCCCCACCCCCCCACCCCACCCCCCCCCACCCCCCCCCACCCCCCACCCACCCCCACCCACCCCCCCCCCACCCCCCCACCCCACCCCCCCCACCCCCCACCCACCACCCCCACCACCCACCCCCCCCACCCCCCACCCCCCCCACCCACCCCCCCCCCACCCCCCCCACCCCCCCCACCCACCCCCCCCCCACCCCCCCCACCCCCCCCCACCCCCCCCCACCCCCCCACCCCACCCCCACCCCCACCCCCCACCCACTCCACACCCACTCCACACCCACTCCACACCCACTCCACACCCACTCCCCACCCACTCCCCACCCACTCCCCACCCACTCCCCACCCACTCGCCACCCACTCCCTACACACTCCTCACCCACTCCCCACCCACTACCCACCCACTCCCCACCCACTCCCCACCCACTCCACACCCACTCCACACCCACTCCCCACCCACTCCACACCCACTCCCCACCCACTCCCCACCCAAACCCCCACCCACTCTCCACCCACTCCCTACCCACTCCCCACCCACTCCCCGCCCACTCTCCACCCACTCCCCACCCACTCCCCACCCACTCGCCACCCACTCCCCACCCACTCCCCGCCCACTCCAACTCTCATTTCCCCTAAATGTTACAACTGTCAACATATCAAATCCCCGTCACTCATTTACCACTACCAGTGAATATTCACTCCCACACCCACGTCACTGGTGCAGAGATTTCTGCACGACTGTCCAGGGAAGATGATGATGACGTGTCATTGTTTGGGGAGACATGAAGGGCCATCTCGTGTTAACGTCCCTGCCATCTGCCTGTTGTCCGGAGGGCGGCTCGGACATATTTCTTGCCCTAACAAGCACGGCGATGTCAGTCTTATGGCAAAATTAACTCACTTTTCTATCTCAGACAGTGCTTTGTCTCCTCCTTTTTGTTGATCATACAGGGCGTCTCCTTGTATTCCTTGAACCCACCACCACTATCGACCTGACTTCCACTAACATTAATTTCTATTTTTGTATCTTGAAAAATTAGTTATTCTTTTTTTTTGTTCGTCTTATTTGTTACAACGAGGCCGTTTGAATTTATACACTCCCAAATATTACAAAGTCCGTTCTTCATACTTGATGGGTTCAAAATAAGTCACAAAATTCAACATTACTATACACCTTTCCTGTCCCTATTTTTTCTTCAAAGAGCATGCTCATTGTGTGTATGCACGAGTTTTAAAAAAAAATACAACAATTTTTTTGCCAATTTAAACACCTGGTTATTTTTAGGTATATTTACCTACCATTGAATTGTTGTTCTAATTGTTCACCTGTGCAAAACTCAGTCAGTTCTTATTACCAGTGTTTGTTAACTTAAACAGGCGGTAAATAGTAAGAAGTATAAAGCATAGACAGTGAGAATTCTGTCCATCCGTATTTATAAAGGAAATCTATGACCTATGACCTCCCGCTACGAAGTCTCAATCAGTCAAATGCTAATAGTTATAAATTTTAAATTTAAGAAGCCTTGAATAAAAATTTGTACTGATGACACATACAGAAGCTGACCACAACCAAAAATTAACGATCTCATAAGGCCAACGGCTCATTTGTTCCTGTTCTAAGTCCCGGAGGGTTAAAATACTCAGAACATACACAGGACATTATAACAATTCTCAATCATACATAACAAAAATAAATACCCAAGTCAAACATCAGTGAGGCAAACCAAAGAGGCAAACCAACATTTACCAATCAGACTTTACAAAAAAACTTGACAAAACTGAGTTCATTAAATTTTAGCTCCACCAAGAAGGCTTTCGATCCTATAAAAGACACATTCCTCAGAACCTAAAATGACTTGGACAAGTTGAAACACAAACTCATTATTTATGGCTTGGTTTCTTGAACCCAATGTTATTATCTCCCCTTCCATTGGCTCACTTATCCCCGCCTGTCAAAATGTCAACGTGTATATCAAATTTGTTCGACCACCCAGACGAGCTGAACACACCGCTGTTATACTTAAAGGTTGTTAATTTGAATCCGTAGAATTCATATGAATTCATGCTGTTTTAAATAAATACATGAGCCACTTTTATTAAAGTTTTGAGTGCACGAAGATTAACTCTCGATAAGCATTGATCGCCAGGGGGATATTTCGGGGATTAAAGAAAAATAAGTCGACACCTATAATCCAATAATGTTGTTTTTACCTGTCAATAACTTCTGGTCGTTTTGTAAGACATTCAAATTCAGCCCATCGGTTTCCCGGGGAAACGGTGCCGAATTCCAAACATTGCTCTCAAAATAAAGACACAAGCGGTTTGGCGAAGAGATTACGGAAGTCGTGATAACTTAGCGTATTATCGCGTCATCAAAAGTTACTGAGGGCGGAAATTTGGAAAAACCAAATTATGTCATATCTCAATCGCCGCAGATTTTCACGGGGATAAACTCTCGAAGGCAAAGTCGAAGACCGCTCTTTGATTAATGGTTGTCTCTGTTTGTAATCCGATTATGTCGGATATCGCAATGCCACAAGGTGTCAGTGGATAACGTCCATTTCTGCTCCAGCAACGACCGAGTTCTTAAAGGCGGGGTTAGTGAGCCATGGTGCTGTCATTGGCTCCCCGGGCGGAGATTGGGATCTACCATCGGACCTCTCCCCTGGTTGGAGGGTAGGGTGTGGAAAGCCACCCAGAATGGGGGAGGTTGGCTGAGAAATAAAACTCTTTGGGGTGGGCGAAATAAGAACTGACTGCAATGTAGGAGGTGGGGGAGATCAACAAAGTCTAGGCACCCGACCCAAACCAAGGTATTGACTGCCATGTAGGAGGTGGGGGGGGGCGAGGGTCCCGACCCAAACCAAGGTACTGACTCTGAAAACTTTACGTTGCTACCCTCCCCCTCCCCCTCCCCAATGATCTCCTGATTGTTGAGCGCAAAATTTATTTTGTAACGGCAATTTAACTACAAACTCAACAGACTGATGTTCACGGACTGAGGCCTATGGCTGGACGATGACATGACTTATGTCTTGACAGTGACATGACCTATGACTGGACAAGGGCATGACCTTTGGCTGGACAAGGACATAAACTAATTTGCTTTAATAGCATTGAAACGCTCGAGCCAGAAAGAAAAACAAGAGACAAACAAGAGACAAACAAGAGACAAACAAGAGACAAACAAGAGACAAACAAGAGACAATCAAGAGACAAACAAGAGACAAACAAGAGACAAACAAGAGACAAACAAGAGACAAACAAGAGACAATCAAGAGACAAACAAGAGACAAACAAGAGACAAACAAGAGACAAACAAGAGACAAACAAGAGACAAACAAGAGACAAACAAGAGACAAACAAGAGACAAACAAGAGACAATCAAGAGACAAACAAGAGACAAACAAGAGACAAACAAGAGACAAACAAGAGACAAACAAGAGACAAACAAGAGACAAACAAGAGACAAACAAGAGACAAACAAGAGACAAACAAGAGACAAACAAGAGACAAACAAGAGACAAACAAGAGACAAACAAGAGACAAACAAGAGACAAACAAGAGACAAACAAGAGACAAACAAGAGACAAACAAGAGACAAACAAGAGACAAACAAGAGACAAACAAGAGACAAACTTGCCAGTTTTTGTTGGTCCTCATGTTTCTTCCAACTTGTTTTTTTTAATATATATCTCTTACAATTTGAGCACGCGCCCACTCCCAATATTACACAAAGTGCACGTAAACCCAGCCGCTGTAACTGTTCGATGTCTGGGCAAGGGAGAGATATTTTATATTTAGTTTATTAATGTGATTAGATTTGAACTAACTTGGCCGGTGAGATTAAGGAGATATCACCGAGAACTCAGAAGATCGAATCTGTGTTTACAACATGTATGCGAGCAGGTCATGACACGGCCTTATGTATCTAAACGTCTGAATTTTTCAATCGCTGCAACGAAACACGTGGTGTAAATACACATCTGGTCTTAATTCACTACTCATTTCAAAACGGCCAGTGATTCTCAAGCTATTTAAAGCGAATTCAGAGGCGAAGGAAGCAACTCACCTGTCTCCCAAATATTTTTTTTAAAAAATATATTTTTAAAATATTGTTTTTATGCATCTCGTGCAGGAATTTCCTTATAAAAAATTTAGATGCATCTTAATAGGGAAAAACAATAACAACGCTTTATTAAGTAATATATATTAGGATTTTACATACTGTGCCTCATTCCAGCAAATGATTCACTCGTTTAAAACATGTTGCTTTAAATGGCGTTCATATTTGAAGAAATGTAAAAGTATCTCGCCATCTCAACAAAATAAAAAATCAAACTATTTAATTTCAAAAAATGACTTTGGTTATAATGAAATATACATGATTTCACAACATCCAATAAAATCAACATCATTAGTGGTATCACGGCCACCGTTTGTCCCTGGCCTGCTCTACTATTTTCTTTATTCCAACAGATCCATGGCCTCCAAGCTCGGAACCCCAAGATGGTCATCCATTGGAGAAAGATGTTTCAGGTGTGTAGACAAACTCAAGTAAAGCCGAATGGTTTCATTTAGCCGAATGGTTTCAATTGAAATCTACATGAAAGTAATGTTAAGGATAATTGAATCACATTTTCTGCAAATACGTTTACTATTGTAATGTTAGCATTTCTCCATTTATATAAAGACTTTATATATCTTTGATATATGTACAATTTTGGTTTTTAATTTCTAGTATTAACATTTTTAATAAACAAAATATATGTGTGTTTTTCTTCTACAACTTGTATATCTATTCTATCTTTTAATTATTAAAGTCGATTTTAATCCCCCCCCCCAACCACACACACACACACACACAGACAGACACACACAAACAGACACACACACACACACAGACACACACACACACACACACAATTCCTAAGCTCTCAGATCAACGCCACTACCCGCCCCTCACGGAACCAGGCAGACACATGTTGAAAAGACACAGACACATGTTGAAAAGACACAGACACATGTTGAAAAAACACAGACACGTGTTGAAAAGACACAGACACTCGTTGAAAAGACACAGGCACGTGTTGAAAAGACACAGACACATGTTGAAAAGACACAGACACATGTTGAAAAGACACAGACACATGTTGAAAAGACACAGACACATGTTGAAAAGACACAGACATGTGTTGAAAAGACATAGACACGTGTTGAAAAGACACAGACACGTGTTGAAAAGACACAGACACATGTTAAAAAAGACACAGTCACACGTTGAAAAGACACAGGCTCGTGTTGAAAAGACACAGACACATGCTAAAAAGACACAGACACGTGTTGAAAAGACACAGACACGTGTTGAAAAGACACAGACACATGTTAAAAAAGACACAGTCACACGTTGAAAAGACACAGGCTCGTGTTGAAAAGACACAGACACATGCTAAAAAGACACAGACACATGTTGAAAAGACACAGACACATGCTGAAAAGACACAGACACATGTTGAAAAGACACAGACACATGTTAAAAACGACACAGACACACGTTGAAAAGACACAGACACGTGTTGAAAAGACACAGACACACGCTAAAAAGACACAGACACATGCTGAAAAGACACAGACACATGTTAAAAACGACACAGACACACGTTGAAAAAGACACAGACTCGAAGAGTTGATCAACACACTTTAAAAGACTACTTCAACCGAAACCACTGAGCGAAATGTCACGTGTGTAAACTAAAAGATAAAGCTCGACCGACCAGCAGGAAGCGTAAGTAGAAAGAAAAGAATGAAAATCAACAATATAATCATAGCAGAAATAAAAATGTATATGTACATCTGTCATTTTACATTTTTTGCTCATACGGTTAAGCCTGAATTTATTAAAATGTCTAATCTCTTGTTTCAACAAGCTAATACCAACCCACTTGAAAATGTCGCTCCCACATATCAGATTGAGGTTCTTGATGTAGCAGAATTGCTACCTTTATCTTACATTGGGAATTATTTAACAACTGAGGCATGTTGGTCACATTGGGTCAACTGAGGCATGTTGGTCACACTGGGTCAACTGATGCATGTTGGTCACTGTTAGGTACTACCCCCACCCCCTCTCCTCTCTCCCCCACTTGCCATGAATGCGTAGGGATGCCACGGGTCCATGTAATTTATCACCGTGCCCCACCTCTCTATTCAAGTCTTGACAGGTCAAGGGTACATAGCTGACCTCAGCGTGTTTGGCTCCACCCATCTGACCCTTCGGTTGTTTACACCGATTTACCTGGAACTTTCTCGATCAGCCTAATTGCGAGAAACATTTCGTTCTAGAACGAGAAAGTTCGATTGGTTTTTATATATATAGGGGCATGGAGAGATAGAAGAGGAGGGAACTAGAGAGAATAGATAGATTGAGCAATTGCCTTCATCGAAAGAGCAGAGTACTGGTTACTATTGTTACCTGTTAACATTCTATTGTAAACGCTATCGGCTATTGTTGTGAGTTTTTATCCTTTTACATTATTAGCTTATGTTATTATTGGATATTGTTATATTAGGTTTAGAGTTAAACTAATTATACTATTTATTCCTAACCACAAGGTATCGTGTGTTTAATTGTTATTTATTTGTTATTATTCCATTGTATTACATCTATTATTGTAAAGTCAGTTACTGTGTTAAATCTTTCTTTTTGTGTTACGTGCCGTGTGAAACGAGCCATTTAATCATTTCTCTCAACTTTATTGTAAGTTAGAGAGTCAATAACCCTTGCGGACGTAACATAATTGGTGGCGTCGTCCGTGGATTAGGAAATTTTTCCTAAGTGAACCATATTTGTAAACTTTTAGTTTGTTTACTTTGTATTACCGTTTACACGTAACTGACTTAGTACTTCATTGAAACACGATACCTATTTATTTATACATTTAGTTATAAGTGCTTTTGTAATCACTTTTTTTGTATTAGTATTAGCTTATACATTTATTGTCATAATTGAATTCAATTTGAATGACCCTTCTGTAGAGGCATTGGACAAATGTACGAGAAAAGAACTGTTTTCCATTGCTAAAAAGTTAGAAATAGAAGTTTCTAATTCCGCCGTGAAGAAAACAATAAGAGATCTTATTGTGACACATTTAGTGAACGAAGATATTTTATCAGATGAATATCTTGAATCAGTTGAATCACATAATGACTCTAATACGGAGCTTCAAATAAAGTTAAAACAATTAGAGTTGGAAGCTCAAAAAGAGCTTAAATTAAGAGAAATGGAAAAAGAAAAAGAGCTAAAACTACTAGAATTGGAGGCAAATAAGGAATTGCAAATAAGGTTGAAAGAAATGGAAATTGCAAGTAATAAAATGGCAATGGAAAATAGATCTTCGACTCCTACCTGTCAGGATTATGATGCTCTAAAATATGCACATATAATCCCAATATTTATTGAAAAAGAAGTCGATCAATATTTTGTGCAGTTTGAAATAACTGCGACTAATTTTAAAATCCCAGAAAAATTGTGGTCGACATTGTTGCAACGAGTCCTGACTGGTCGGGCAGCCGATGTTTTCTCATCGTTAACAGCTGAGCAACGTAATGATTTTAATTTGATAAAGAATATCATTTTAAAAGCTTACGAATGTGTCCCCGAGGCATATAGAAAAAAGTTTAGGGAGCTCTCGAAACGCAATGGCCAAACCCACGTAGAGTTCCTCCACCAAAAGGAAAGACTTCTAGACAAATGGTTGCACTCGAAGGACATCAACGCTGACTTCGGCAAGCTGAAGAATCTAATCCTCATGGAAGAGTTCAAGAACTGTGTTCCTGTAGACATACGGACACATCTTGCTGACCGTGGCGAAGATGACGTGCATAAGGCAGCAGTGTTAGCCGATGAATACATCATCTCTCACGAATTAGCGAAAGGTCCATATGACACGAAATCTGACAAACAGCAAAGAACATCATTTACTACTGGAGGTCAACATCAAACAAAGTCAAACACGTTTAGCACCAAGTCACAGATTACATCAAAAGCAGTTTGCTCTTATTGTAAGAAGGATGGACACTCCAGGGATGATTGCTGGAAACTGAAGAAGAAAACTGACAAGCCCACTCATCCAAATACCTCACATAAGATAGCGGCATGTACAAGTACCTACAGTTCTGGTAACAAGTCTCTAAAGGCCAAGAAAGTCTACTCTTCCCCAGATGTTAATACAAACTTATCAAAAGTTTGTTCTGACTCAGCAATGAGTTTAAAAAGGAACAGTAAGGCTAGTTCAACCGACTCCAGCCAAGTTTCCACTTCGACTGGTAGTTTTATGAACTATTCACAGAGATCCTTGTGCTCCGAGAAGAGGTCTACCTCCAGAGAGTGTCATATTGAGGACTCAGGTGAAAGTTTTTACGACTCTACCATGAGTTTTTACCCTTCTACCCTAGCCGAATGTTCTCAAGACTCAAGCAAGAGTTCATCTACCAAGGTCCTAACTTCTACATCAGACAAAACTGATGTCAACCAAGATTTCAAGCCTTTCATATCGGAAGGATTCGTGTCACTACCAGGTGATACTTCAAGTCTACGGCCTATCAAGATCTTACGAGATACAGGAGCTTCACAGTCTTTACTACTTGAGGGTGTACTTCCCTTGTCTGAAACTACTTCTACTGGAAGCAGCATCCTGTTGAGAGGCGTAGAATTAGGATTTATTGATGTTCCACTGCATCAGATAAATCTCAAGTCAGACTTAGTCTCCGGACCTGTGGTTGTGGGTGTCCGACCGACATTACCGTTAGACGGCATCCATTTGTTGCTAGGCAACGACTTAGCTGGTGGGAAGGTGATCGCCGAACCCATCGTCACTCATGAGCCTCCTCTGATTGAAATTCAAGATGAGGATCCAGACCTATATCCAGCATGTGCTGTCACCCGTGCCATGAGTTCCAAGATATCTCTACGAGAGATTACAAGGCCAAAGAAAGCCAAGGAAGTCAACCCAGAAGTAGATTTGGGAACGACATTCTTCAAAATTTTAAACGAAGAGGCAGATGATCGCAAGACACCAACCCGGCTGCAAATAATTGAAGAACAGAAAATTGATCCTGAACTCGCAAAACTTCGAGAAGATGCAGTGACTGAGGAAGAAGCCGAACAGTTATCCACATGCTACTACCTGCAGAACGATATGCTGATGAGGAAATGGCGACCTCCAGATGCAGCAGTTGACGAAGAGTGGAGAATTGTTCAGCAAATAGTGGTTCCCGCTCCATTTAGAAATGACATCATGAACTTGGCCCATAACTCACCCCTTTCAGGCCATCTAGGGATACATAAAACCTACCACAGGATTATATCCCACTTTTATTGGCCCAAGATCAAGGCAGACGTCACTCAATTTTGCAATTCCTGCCATACATGCCAAGTAGTAGGGAAACCAAATCAAAAGATCCCAGCAGCACCTCTTAAACCTGTTCCAGCATTCGAAGAGCCGTTCAGCCGTGTCATCATAGATTGCGTTGGACCACTGCCTAAGACGAAATCAGGTCACCAATATTTGCTGACTATTATGTGTTCTTCAACACGTTTCCCTGAAGCTATACCTCTCAGGAACATCAAGACGCCAAATATTATAAAAGCTCTAACGAAGTTCTTCACTTTGTTCGGACTACCCAAGGTGCTTCAGTCTGACCAGGGAAGCAACTTTAAAGCAGGAATGTTTAAACAAGTCATGGACCAACTTGGCATTGAACACTGCCTGTCTAGTGCATATCATCCAGAGTCACAGGGAGCATTAGAGCGATTCCATCAAACTCTAAAGAACATGCTGAGGACCTACTGCTTCGAAAGAGAGAAGGACTGGGACGAAGGACTCAACATGCTGTTGTTCGCTGCCCGAGAAGCTGTCCAAGATTCCCTGGGATTCAGCCCGTTTGAACTGGTGTTTGGCCATGCGGTTCGAGGTCCCCTAAAGCTCTTAAAAGAAACCTGGATGTCCACAACATCCACTGAAAATGTCTTAGATTATGTAATTAAGTTTAAAAATAGATTATTTGAGGCATGTAATGTGGCGAAAGAAAATTTGAAAATTAACCAAGAGAAAATGAAGGTCTGGTATGATAGGAAATCCAAAATCAGGCAGTTTGCCCCAGGGGATAAGGTGCTTGTGTTTTTGCCAATTTCAGGGCAGACACTACAAGCACGATATTTTGGTCCCTATGTAGTGGAGTCAAAAGTTAATGATTTAAACTATGTAATTTTGACACCAGACCGTAAAAAGAAACGACAGTTGTGTCACATTAACATGTTAAAAGAATATATTGAAAGGCCATGTGACACCAAAAGAAAACCCATCATGACTATTAATACAGTGTCCTCTTTACCCCAAATAAACGAGGAACAGGTCATTGATGTTATGGATAATGTTCCCGACAAGGTTGGCCAATATAAGCTCAGAAATTCAGAGGTACTGGCCAACATTGATGTCAAACTGGGGCATTTAACATCAAAGGAAAAGGACATTGTTAAAAATGTTATTTCCGAATTTAGAGCTCTTTTTCCAGATGTACCAACAAGGACAAATTGTGTTGTACATGATGTTGATGTTGGCGATGCAATTCCGGTCAAACAACATCCTTATAGGGTGAATCCGGAAAAACTTGATGTTATCAGGTCAGAAATCAAATACATGCTTGATAACGGCATTATTGAACCAAGTTCAAGCAACTGGAGTTCCCCATGCCTACTGGTCCCAAAACCTGACAAAAGCTACAGGTTTTGCACGGATTTCAGAAAAGTGAATACTGTCACTAAGACAGATTCCTTTCCTATTCCGAGAATAGACGATCTGATAGATCGAATTGGGGATGCCAAGTATGTCACAAAGATAGATTTACTCTCTGGATACTGGCAGGTTCCCTTATCTGAGAAAGCAAAAGAAATTTCTGCTTTCTGCACCCCAGACGGCCTGTACCAATACAAGGTAATGCCGTTTGGCATGAAAAATGCTCCAGCTACTTTTCAGCGACTAGTTAATAGCCTAATCGCTGACCTAGATAATTGCAACGCCTACATCGACGATATTATCATCTATAGTCAAGATTTCGATAGCCATATCAAACAATTGACATCATTATTTCAGAAATTGTTACAAGCTGTGGTCACTGTAAACCTGAGTAAGTGTGAATTTTGCCATGCCACAGTGGAATACTTAGGTCACATTGTGGGTCAAGGTCATGTAAAGCCCGTTCAAGCCAAAATTGAAGCTATTTCATCTTTCCTAGCTCCAACCACTAGGAAACAACTCATGAGATTTTTAGGCATGGCAGGATATTACAGAAAATTCTGCAAGAACTTTTCAGTTATTGCTGCTCCACTCACTAATCTTCTTAAGAAAAATGTGAGTTTTAATTGGTCGGATTCCTGTCAAAAGGCATTCGAAGACATAAAATATATCCTAGCCAATGCCCCTGTGCTAAGTGCACCTAATTTTTCAAAACAGTTTAAAATAGCAGTGGACGCGAGTGACCTTGGAATCGGCGCTGTGCTGTTCCAAGAAGATGACAGTGGTGTAGATCATCCAATCTGTTATTTTTCAAAGAAATTCAATGCTCACCAAAAGAATTACTCCACGATAGAGAAGGAATGTTTAGGTCTCATCCTCGCTCTACAACAATTTGATTTTTATGTAAATTGCCCTTCACATGCTATTCTGGTTTACACTGACCATAACCCATTAACATTTTTACACAAGATGGTCTCCAAGAATCAGAGATTACTAAGATGGAGCCTCTTCCTACAAGAATATGTATTAGATATCAAACATATTAAAGGAAAAGACAATGTCATTGCAGATACCTTGTCTAGAAATTAATTTAAAACATGTATAAGTTTCCAAGAATAATTTTGTAACCTATACATTTAATTGTACGACAATTACTATAATGATTGTTTATTAACTAAAATTTTTGTATAAGATTGTTGGTGTATTTACATTGAAAAGTATATGTTATAATTTGTGTACCTTTAAAACTGAGGTTTTATATTAGATCTCTGTAACTATTTGTAAGGACCCAAATTGGAAAAGAATTCAATTTTAAGAAATGTAAATTCTTTTTTTTTAAGAGGGGAAGTGTTAGGTACTACCCCCACCCCCTCTCCTCTCTCCCCACTTGCCATGAATGCGTAGGGATGCCACGGGTCCATGTAATTTATCACCGTGCCCCACCTCTCTATTCAAGTCTTGACAGGTCAAGGGTACATAGCTGACCTCAGCGTGTTTGGCTCCACCCATCTGACCCTTCGGTTGTTTACACCGATTTGCCTGGAACTTTCTCGATCAGCTTAATTGCGAGAAACATTACGTTCTAGAACGAGAAAGTTCGATTGGTTTTTATATATATAGGGGCATGGAGAGATAGAAGAGGAGGGAACTAGAGAGAGAGCAATTGCCTTCACCGCCCGAGCAGAGTACTAGTCACTATTGTTACCTGTTAACATATTGTAAACGCTATCGGCTATTGTTGTGAGTTTTTATCCTTTTACATTATTAGCTTATGTTATTATTGGATACTGTTATATTAGGTTTAGAGTTAAACTAATTATACTATTTATTCCTAACCACAAGGTATCGTGTGTTTAATTGTTATTTACTTGTTATTATTTCATTGTATTAAATTAAGTATTGTAAAGTCAGTTACTGTGTTAAATCTTTCTTTCTTTTTGTGTTACGTGCCGTGTGAAACGAGCCATTTCATCATTTCGCTCAACTTTATTGTAAGTTAGAGAGTCAATAACCCTTGCGGACGTAACAGTCACACTGGGTCAACTGAGATATTTTGGGGGTCAACTGAGGCATGTTGGTCACATTGGGTCAACTGAGGCATGTTGGTCACATTGGGTCAACTGAGGCATGTTGGTCACACTGGGTCAACTGAGATATTTTGGGGGTAAACTTAGGCATGTTGGTCACACTGAGTCAACTGAGGCATTTTGGTCACATTGGGCCAAATGAGACATTTTGGTCACATTGGGTCAACTGAGGCATGTTGGTCACACTGGGTCAACTTGAGGCATGTTGGTCACTCTGGGTCAACTGAGGCATGTTGGTCACACTGGGTCAACTGAGGCATGTTGGTCACACTGGGTCAACTGAGACATTTGGTCACACTGGGTCAACTTGAGGCATGTTGGTCACATTGGGTCAACTGAGGCATGTTGGTCACATTGGGTCAACTGAGACATTTTTGTCACACAGGGTCAACTTGAGGCATGTTGGTCACACTGGTTCAACTGAGGCATGTTGGTCACATTGGGTCAACTGAGGCATGTTGGTCACTCTGGGTCAACTGAGGCATGTTGGTCACACTGGGTCAACTTGAGGCATGTTGGTCACACTGGTTCAACTGAGGCATGTTGGTCACAATGGGTCAACTGAGGCATGTTGGTCACATTGAGTCAACTGAGGCATGTTGGGCACATTGGGTCAACTGAGGAATGTTGGTCACATTGGGTCAACTGAGGCATGTTGGTCACATTGGGTCAACTGAGGCATGTTGGTCACATTGGGTCAACTGAGGCATGTTGGTCACATTGGGTCAACTGAGGCATGTTGGTCACATTGGGTCAACTGAGGCATGTTGGTCACATTGGGTCAACTGAGGCATGTTGGTCACATTGGGTCAACTGAGGCATGTTGGTCACATTGGGTCAACTGAGGCATGTTGGTCACATTGGGTCAACTGAGACATTTTGGTCACACTGGGTCAACTGAGGCATGTTGGTCACACTGGGTCAACTGAGGCATGTTTGTCACATTGGGTCAACTGAGGCATGTTGGTCACACTAGGTCAACATTACCTACAACTTGTTGGCATTACATACAACTTGATGACATTACCTACAACTTGATGGCATTACATACAACTTGATGACATTACATACAACTTGATGGCATTACCTACAACTTGATGGCATTACCTACAACTTGATCGCATTACCTAGACCTATGACAGCATTACCTAATACTAATACCATGATCCTATGAACTTAAGCTTTGGTTTGTATTACGTTCAAACGTGATCCCATTACCACTTTAGAGACGTCCCCACGATTGCCCTATCTACAGCCGTGTCGTTCATTCACTTAAGACATCTATAAGTCTATCGCATCATCGCTTTCTTAAAAATCGGTGTGGCATGAGACTATCAAAGTCGGCGGCATGTTATGTTAACATGGCGGTTTAATGAAACAATGTTACAATCTTTAACAAAAAAAGTTATTTTTTACCTCTTCTTCACTTAGCAATAAAAAATACCATTACTTGAATAGCCATTAATGATTCATTAATCCTAACCCCTCATCACCCCCTCCCACTATCGTCACCAAGAAGTTATTTATCCAAATCTTTGAGATAGCACCATCAGTTCTCGCGTTAACTACACTGCTAAACGGCCGCCGTGTTTCCGGGCTGACGGACGTGTCAATGTGTATTATGTCAGATGGCAATAATTTTCCGGCATAACTCGGTTAGCCCGCAGCCCTCGCCGTGTCCCCGGGCGCTGATTGGCCGTGTCGACAATCCTGGAGGGAGATTTATCATTGGCCTCTCTGACACTTAATATGAGCCAATTTGATCGCCTGCAATATGCGCCCGTACCGTGCTAAACCAGGCTATCTGCCCTCAGCCGAGATTCTTGGCTTGGGTTTCCCTCTTACGAAGTTCATGTTTATATTATGAACACAAGTTCGTGTTTATATTGTGAACACATTCCGGTCTCGTAATTTGAATCCTGCAAGCATAATTTGTATTGTTTTAATTAAGAGACTAAATGAAATAAAACGATAAAACAAAGAAACTTAGAAATTTGGTTCGTTTTCTAAAGTGACTTCAATAATATAAGGAAAACGTGCAAGGCTTACGCCGTTAACATTTTTACCCCATAAAAAGATGCTAACTTTATTACATGTCTCGCAAGGTCTAATAAAATTTAAAATGAATTAAAAATTTTATGAATTATTAAAAAATTATTCATTTACAATTGATATCCGGGAGTAAAATGACTAACAAAGAAACAAGGAGTAAATGTTTGAGTAAAAGTCACAGAACGACAAAGGAAGAAGGAATACATTTAGGAGTAAATGTTTACATAAAAGTCTAGGAATAATTGGCATAGATTGGAGACATATTAAGATATCGAGGAGTTATGACAATCAGAGTAATCAGGCTCACTAACGAGTCATAGATCTGGAAAAGTGAGTCAACTTGAAACATGTAAAACTCATAGATTGATCAAGGCAATCACTCAATACGGGAGGGGGGAGCGGAGTTGATTCCATATCTTTCCCAGGTTTTCCTGTCACCTAGTAGCACCCCCCCTCCCCCACCCATTAAATGCACGGTCTGCAACCATACCTTCCACAAACGAGTCTGTGCGCGTGTAGGAATAGCTCAACTCAGCACTAACTGCGACCTCTAGTGGGCGACACTATGCAATGTGATTTATGATCGGCACATGAATGTAAATACAGGTACAGGTGTTTTAGATAATCTCGAGATGAAAAGGATCATGGTAGGACATAGGGAGATAACAAGTTTACGAGGTCCCCTCGTCACACTGTCGGGATGTCAAACTTCAACACATTGCGGCCTCTCCCGAGTAGCGAAGTCGTCTAATGGAATGTAATAGAAGCGGCATTGGTGTTTCAAAACGTCAATAACAGCTTTAAAGTTTCGATTTATTGTATGCTTAACATTTGTGGGGAAAGTAATCAATAAACGAAAGTTATTCATCAAAATTTCAGGAAGTCTGTTTCAAATGAAATCTTGGGAGTGAAAAATTTGGGACACTGAGATGTAAATAAACATATCACAGGTGTCTTAATATATCAATATTTACTAGGGCTGGTAATTATTTTAAAAAACTGTTTCGATTAATCGGGACAAAATTTAATCGATTAATTTCGATTAATTATATTTTATAACGCAAATATACATCCCGTTATGTTGCGATTCTTGATTTCACGAAATCGATTAAGTCGCGGTAATTCCATGGCTCCCAAATTTTGTGACGTAATAACACAGCAAATTCGTTCTGCTATACAAGAAATAAAGAAGAAAAACCTTTTTGATTACGTATGCACCTATGCATAAATAATAATAATAGGAGGGAAAAGTATGTAAGTAACAAAAAATATGAATT
The DNA here is from genome assembly GCA_944989445.1 of Ampullaceana balthica. Taxonomy (NCBI): domain Eukaryota; kingdom Metazoa; phylum Mollusca; class Gastropoda; family Lymnaeidae; genus Ampullaceana; species Ampullaceana balthica. The sequence goes on from CALYLW010000572.1 coordinate 330,078, forward strand.
TTTAATAAATTTGGAAAAAAATATAAATACTTTCTTCAATTTTAATCGAATTTTAATCGATCAACTTAATTTTGATCGACTGTTTTTTTAACGATTAATCTATTATGTAATCGTTAATTTCTTCAGCCCTAATATTCGACAACAAAGTATGCTCAGAAATAGTTGGTCCCGTCATTAGAGATGGGGACATCACGTCATTAGATATGGGGACATCACGTCATCAGAGATGGGGACATCACGTCATTAGAGATGGGGACATCACGTCATTAGAGATGGGGACATCACGTCATTAGAGATGGGGACATCACGCCATTAGAGATGGGGACATCACGTCATCAGAGATGGGTCATCACGTCATTAGAGATGGGGACATCACGTCATTAGAGATGGGGACATCACGTCATTAGAGATGGGGACATCACGTCATTAGAGATGGGGACATCACGTCATCAGAGATGGGGACATCACGTCATCAGAGATGGGGACATCACGTCATTAGAGATGGGGGCATCACGCCATTAGAGATGGGGACGTCACGTCATTAGAGATGGGGACATCACGTCATTAGAGATGGGGACATCACGTCATTGGAGATGGGGACATCACGTCATCAGAGATGGGGACATCACGTCATTAGAGATGTTGACATCACGTCATTAGAGATGGGGACATCACGTCATTAGAGGTGGGGACATCACGTCATCAGAGATGGGGACATCACGTCATCAGAGATGGGGACATCACGTCATTAGAGATGGGGGCATCACGTCATTAGAGGTGGGGACATCACGTCATCAGAGATGGGGACATCACGTCATCAGAGATGGGTCATCACGTCATCAGAGATGGGGACATCACGTCATTAGAGATGGGGACATCACGTCATCAGAGATGGGTCATCACGTCATCAGAGATGGGGACATCACGTCATCAGAGATGGGTCATCACGTCATTAGAGATGGGGACATCACGTCATTAGAGATGGGGGCATCACGTCATTAGAGATGGGGACATCACGTCATTAGAGATGGGGACATCACGTCATTAGAGATGGGGACATCACGTCATTAGAGATGGGGGCATCACGTCATCAGAGATGGGGACATCACGTCATCAGAGATGGGGGCATCACGTCATTAGAGATGGGGGCATCACGTCATCAGAGATGGGGACATCACGTCATCAGAGATGGGGACATCACGTCATTAGAGATGGGGACATCACGTCATCAGAGATGGGGACATCACGTCATTAGAGATGGGGGCATCACGTCATTAGAGATGGGGACATCACGTCATCAGAGATGGGGACATCACGTCATCAGAGATGGGGACATCACGTCATCAGAGATGGGGACATCACGTCATCGGAGATGGGGACATCACGTCATCGGAGGTGGGGACATCACGTCATCGGAGATGGGGACATCACGTCATTAGAGATGGGGACATCACGTCATTAGAGATGGGGGCATCACGTCATTAGAGATTGGGACATCACGTCATTAGAGATGGGGACATCACGTCATTAGAGATGGGGACATCACGTCATTAGAGATGGGGACATCACGTCATTAGAGATGGGGACATCACGTCATTAGAGATGGGGACATCACGTCATTAGAGATGGGGACATCACTTCATTAGAGATGGGGACATCACGTCATCGGAGATGGTGACATCACGTCGTCAGAGGTGGGGACATCACGTCATTAGAGGTGGGGACATCACGTCATTAGAGATGGGGACAACACGTCATTAGAGATGGGGACATCACGTCATTAGAGATGGGGACATCACGTCATTAGAGATGGGGACATCACGTCATCAGAGGTGGGGACATCACGTCATTGGAGATGGGGACATCACGTCATTAGAGATGGGGACATCACGTCATTAGAGATGGGGACATCACGTCATTAGAGGTGTGGACATCACGTCATTAGAGATGGGGACAACACGTCATTAGAGATGGGGACATCACGTCATTAGAGATGGGGACATCACGTCATCGGAGATGGGGACATCACGTCATCAGAGGTGGGGACATCACGTCATTGGAGATGGGGACATCACGTCATTAGAGATGGGGACATCACGTCATTAGAGATGGGGACATCACGTCGTTAGAGATGGGGACACGGTGAGACTATAAGCCTCACCCACTTGCTCCCCATCCTAATTGTTGCTCCTGCTGAAAGCTATTACTTTATAGTGCACAGAAATAGTTTGTATATCAATACATGATCTTAGTTGACCTGTGTTGGTTGTATATCAATACATTATCTTAGTTGACCTGTGTTGGTTGTATATCAATACATTATCTTAGTTGACCTGTGTTGGTTGTATATCAATACATTATCTTAGTTGACCTGTGTTGGTTGTATATCAATACATTATCTTAGTTGACCTGTGTTGGTTGTATATCAATACATTATCTTAGTTGACCTGTGTTGGTTGTATATCAATACATTATCTTAGTTGACCTGTGTTGGTTGTATATCAATACATTATCTTAGTTGACCTGTGTTGGTTGTATATCAATACATTATCTTAGTTGACCTGTGTTGGTTGTATATCAATACATTATCTTAGTTGACCTGTGTTGGTTGTATATCAATACATGATCTTAGTTGACCTGTGTTGGTTGTATGTATGAAAACAGATGTTTCCCTGTCACCAAAGTTTACTGTAAATATGAACCAATAGGAATTCACCTCGCAGTCAGTCAGTAAGAACTTGTTGACAGGCGGTTCGTAAAAACTGTTCAATTACATAAATGATACGCACGTTTTGTCATAACATACAAGTAGCCCAAAAGAACTTAACGGCCCTAATATCAACATACTTGGTAGCCCGCATGGATTCCTCCAAGGGGCCCATTCCATGACTGCAACGAAGTCCCAGAAGCAAAGGCCTACATACTCACAGAAATGTACTGTGTAAGAACAGCTAGGCATGTGTTAGACTGACCACTCATTGACCAATTATAGTTAAGTATTTCTTGAGTACATAACAGTTCTAGTGGTCATTACAATGAAATCACTCGTGTCAGACTCTGTTTAATCGTTTTATTTCTATATTATGCCTTTAATTACATTTACTTTACCCACAGAATCGCAACTTTTTTTTTCAAAATTGAATTAAGTATTTTGAAATCTAAACTTACATGGCGTTCTCGAATCTTTTTATTTTTTTAATGCATCTATTGTTATTGGCTTGAGGTAGTGTTTAATGTTACTGTAATATTGTTATTGACTTGTAGTAATATTGTTATCGGAAATGGTCTCCACAGCTTGTGCCGTGAAAGGGCTGACATTTTTGATATACACAAGAAGAATCAAATCACGTTACATTTCAGGAAGCGTACTTCTACCAATTAACTTTTATAGATCTAGCAGACGTGACATGGCTTTAACAAACATTTCAATTAAGGGGACTAACCAAGCTGCTAAATACCGCCCTCACGTCCCTCACTCACCCGTCCACAAACAATCAAACGCACACACACACATACCCACACACACTCACTCACGCGAACACACACACACACACTCATACACACAGACACACGCACAGTTCCATTACTCCTGGGGTCACTCACAACTTTGTTTAACGTTGGTAAACTCTGTTGACATTGGCCGGCCAGAGGACAATTCAGGACCCAGTCACCAGCCAGTTCTTATGACAATTTGATTCATTTCTTTTTCCATATGAAAGCGCGGGAAGATTTGGCCCTCGGCTAATGGATCTCTAATCACCCTCGCAGACGACTCGAGGCCCAAGGGGGAGTAACTCTGGTCGCTAGTCAGTACAAGTGATGAAATCTATTAGCAATTCATCATCGCTGACCCTTTCTCTCTCGAGAACCGCGGACCAGGGGCTTCTTCTGACAGTGCTAATGGGGGGCGGGGAGGTAACAGGGTGGGGAGATGAAGATAGCGGTGGGATGCGGGGATAATGGAGAAAGATATCCACAAGTCAAGATGGAGACCATGTACATTGTATAATTGTGTGTAGGTGTATTATAACAGTGGCTCACAAATGGTAACAATTTGTAGTTAAAGTGATGATAAACAACTATTAGAATGTATTTGAAGTATCGGAAATCACGCGGCCTCTCTATGACAGGGATTAATGAAACCTTCTACAGTGAAAAAAACAACGAAAAAATAAATGTTAAGAATTTAAAAAGATCCAACTGCCATGCAAATAAGACACCCATCAGAAAGTGAAATTTTTTACCCATGAATCCTCATAACCAGTTTAAGTGATTTCATTCTGCCTCGCCTGAGTGAGTCCAAGTCCTCTATTGCAGTGCTTCTCAAAGTGGTGGTCCGCGGACCGGTGCCGGTCCGTGGACCATTCGCCGCCGGTCCGCAGAAGTTATCAAGAAATAACATAACAATCTATTTATAATCCTCCAGAACAGAGAAAATAGTGAACCGGTCCCTGGAGCAATGAAAAAAATGCTGCCGGTCCGCCAGATTAAAAAGTTTGAGAAGCACTGCTCTATTGCTATAAGCTGTAGCATAAAAAAACAAGGCTCCGGTACAAATTCATATAAAGCAATTCAAGTAAAGGTTCATATGAAACAATACTCAAGTAAAAGTTTATATGAAGCAAAACTCAGGCACACATTGCTAACGTTACTGCTGCACCAGGCTCACATTGCTAACGTTACTGCTGCACCAGGCTCACATTGCTAACGTTACTGCTGCACCAGGCTCACATTGCTAACGTTACTGCTGCACCAGGCTCACATTGCTAACGTTACTGCTGCACCATACAGTTCCTAAGTGACCAGCTCATTTCTGGCAGAGATGTGTCACTATAGCTAACATTAATCTTGTCTCCTTTCATTGGTCTATCAAGCTTCCATCAGCCTGCGCCTGGAAGACCCTACGTAGAGCCCAACATCACTGTCAACGGCCAGAGACTCAATACAGTGCACCGGTTCACATACCTAGGCAGCACACTGTCTCAAAATGTCACCATCGATGACGAAGTGAACGTCAGAATTGCCAGAGCCAGCTCCACTTTTGGCAGGTTGTACCCTAGTGTCTGGAACAGAAGAGGCATTACCATCCAGACCAAGCTGAAAGTGTACAGGGCAGTGGTGCTCCCCACACTGCTTTATGCTTGTGAAACTTGGACTGTTTATCAGCGCCATGCAAGAAAGCTGAACCACTTTCATATAACAAGCCTCAGGAAGATTCTCGGCATAAAGTGGCAGAACAAAATTCCAGACACAGTGGTACTGACCAAGGCAGGTCTCCCCAGCATCTTCACCCTCCTGATGCAGTCCCAGCTTCGCTGGGCAGGGCACGTTGTCCGAATGCCAGACGAGAGACTGCCAAAGAGAATCTTCTATGGTGAGCTCCAGTATGGCCAGCGGTCCCACGGTGGGCAAAAGAAACGCTTCAAAGACACACTGAAAGCCTCAATGAAAGCGTTTGCCATAAATCCAGACACGTGGGAACGAGCTGCAATGGACCGATCCACCTGGCGCTCTTCCATCCACGAAGGTGCCAGGTCATGTGAGGCAAACCGGATTACCGCCGCAGAAAAGAAGAGGCAAGCCCGAAAGGCCCATGCTGTCAACCCTCCAGGAGATGTCGCACTCGCCCCCTGTCCCTTCTGTTCCCGAACCTTTCGTGCAAGGATCGGCCTAATCAGCCATATGCGCACGCACAGAAAACCCTCGGATGACTAGAGTGGTCCTCGTCGTATCGACGGACGAACGATATCAAGCTACTGCATCCATATAACCCTCGTCACATCCTCGGTGTCTGGTAGACATTTTATGTTCTAGTTCTAGCGGCATGATGCCGTTTGACACTGATCATATTAAGTAGTGTTTTGGTGAAATAAATTATTAAGTTGATTAGCACATTCATTAAAAATGATATCGCGATTGTACATTTTTTAAAAGTGATCTAAGATGAAGGTCCCCACCCCCACCCCACACACGTGATTTTTTTTAATGTCCACCATTCACACGAATCATCTTCAACACAATCACATTTAAATAATCCATTTTGATTTTCTGAAATGCCGTAATCACATTTTTAAGCGCCCTTCTCTGGAACATTTTAATTTTTTCGATCTTAAAATTAAGCATAAAGCCATTGCGAGGAGGGGGAGGGGGTAGGAGGAGGTGTTGGAATTCCAGGCGTGTGTGTGTTTTTTGGGGGGTGAGTGTTATTGGGCTATAATAAAAAATAATAAAATAAAACTTCAATTAATAGGAGTCAATATTTGTGTTTGAGCGGCTCGACAGTTTCACACGTGCTGATGTTGAGGAAACTCACGGGATAAATCCTTTATTTTTACACGTGTAAGCAAAAACCCGGTGATGGCAAGTGGCCAGGTCTTTGATCAGCTGGAAAGATTCTAATGAGCGCTGACCTGGGCCCGGGGACAACACGTAAACACAATTTTGAGCAACGTGAAGGGGCGGAGCAAAAAATAGAAGAAGAAGAAAGGTCGTTTATAGAGAAGTGCGGGCGCGGGGGGGGGGTGTTGACACACAAAAAATAAGTAAATAAATATTGATACATTGCCACGATGTACGGAGTTTGAGAAGATTAAGAACAAAATAAGAGGATATAATTTGTCGAGGACAAAGGGGGATCATTAACTATCTATTAGCACGATGAATTGCTTCTTTCTATTAGCACGATGTATTGCTCCCATCTATTTGCACGATGTATTGCTTCTCACTATTAGCACGATGTATTGCTTCTCTCTATTAGCACGATGTATTGCTTCTCTCTATTAGCACGATGTATTGCTTCTATCTATTGGCACGATGTATTGCTTCTATCTATTGGCACGATGTATTGCTTCTATCTATTAACACGATGTATTGCTTCTCTCTATTAGCACGATGTATTGCTTCTATCTATTGGCACGATGTATTGCTTCTATCTATTGGCACGATGTATTGCTTCTATCTATTGGCACGATGTATTGCTTCTATCTATTGGCACGATGTATTGCTTCTCTCTATTAGCACGATGTATTGCTTCTCTCTATTAGCACGATGTATTGCTTCTCTCTATTAGCACGATGTATTGCTTCTATCTATTAGCACGTTGTATTGCTTCTCTCTATTAGCACGATGTATTGCTTCTCTCTATTAGCACGATGTATTGCTTCTCTCTATTAGCACGATGTATTGCTTCTATCTATTGGCACGATGTATTGCTTCTATCTATTGGCACGATGTATTGCTTCATACACAAACTTGCGAAAATGAATGGGGAAAAACGGTTGAAAAAATTAGAATAAATTAAGAATAGAAGTACCACGTGTGTCATAATGTATTTACTGTATAACCAACTTTTCTAACGGTTCTAATCCACATTTTACCCATCAAGGCACACACGACTCTGCCACCGACAGTTAGTGTGTGTGTGTGTTTTCGTGTGTGTGAATGTGTATATATGAGTGTACATATGTGTGTGTATTTGTGCGTGTATGTTTGTTCTTTCCTTCCCACGTTTTGTTTCTTCCCTACAGATTGCCTTAACGAACCATTTTTACCCTGCCGAGGGCCAAAAGTCGTTACATTACAATTGCGGACATTATTTTAACATCTTAAGCTGGACGGCCGACCACTTTTTTTATTTTACGCCGCGGACAAAACGGAATATCAGGGAGGCTTATGTAGCCCTCTTGGGCGAACGAACCTGCAAATGCCACGAAAATGAAACTCATTTTCTTTCTTGTGTGCTTGTGTTTGACATTTGGATTGGGGGAGGGCGTGGGAGGTAGGGGAGGAGTTTTGTGAGGGGAAGAGTGCGGATTGAAACAGATAATGTTTTAAAATTATTTTGTTTAAATTGCCTCTATAGGATGATGGATAGTGTAGAGTGTTGGAGGTTATTCAGAAGATAAACGGCAAGGCAACAGAAATAGCCTCTAAACGAGGCCTTACAAATTAGCTGCAGGGCAACAGAAATAGCCTTTAAACGAGGCCTTACAAATTAGCTGCAGGGCAACAGAAATAGCCTTTAAACAAGGCCTTACAGATGAGCTGCAGCGTAACAGAAATAACATTTAAACGAGGCCTTACAGATGAGTTGCAGGGCAACAGAAATAGCCTTAAAACGAGACCTAACAAATAGGCTGCAGGGCAACAGAAATAGCCTTTTAACAAGGCCTTAAAGATGAGCTGCAGGGCACCAGAAATAGCCTTTAAACGAGGCCTTATTAGCTGCAGGGCATCAGAAATAGCCTTTAATCAAAGCCTTACAAATTAGCTGCAGGGTAACAGAAATAGCCTTTAAACAAGGCCTTAAAGATAAGCTGCAGGGCACCAGAAATAGCCTTTAAAAGAGGCCTTAATAGCTGCATGGCAACAGAAATAGCCTTTTAACGAGGCCTTACAAATCAGCTGCAGGGCAACAGAAATAGCCTTTAAAAGAGGCCTTACAAATTAGCTGCAGGGGCAACAGAAATAGCCTTTAAACGAGGCCTTATTAGCTGCAGGGCACCAGAAATAGCCTTTAAACGAGGCCTTACAAATTAGCTGCAGGGTAACAGAAATAGCCTTTAAACGAGGCCTTACAAATTAGCTGCAGGGCAACAGAAATAGCCTTTAAACGAGGCCTTACAAATTAGCTGCAGGGTAACAGAAATAGCCTTTAAACAAAGCCTTACAAATTAGCTGCAGGGTATTAGAAATAGCCTTTTAACGAGGCCTTAAAAATTAGCTGAAGTGTAAAAAAAATAGCCTTTAAACGATGCCTTGCAAATTAGCAGCAGGGTAACAGAAATAGCCTTTAAACGAGGCCTTACAGATGAGTTGCAGGGCAACAGAAATAGCCTTAAAAAGAGGCCTTACAAATTAGCTGCAGGGCAACAGAAATAGCCTTTAAACGAGGCCTTACAAATTAGCTGCAGGTCAACAGAAATAGCCTTTAAACGAGGCCTTAAAAATTAGCTGCAGGGCAACAGAAATAGCCTTTAAACAATCCCTTACAGATGAGCTGCAGGGCAACTGAAATAGCCTTTAAACGAGGCCTTAAAGATGAGCTGCAGGGCAACAGAAATAGCCTTTTAACGAGGCATTACAAATTAGCTGCAGGGTAACAGAAATAGCCTTTAAACGAGGACTCACAAATTAGCTGCAGGGTAGTATAGGCGGTATAATAGGTGACAGAAGGAGATGTGACAATAGAGTAGGCGGTCTAAGATGTGGCAGAAGGAGATGTGACAATAGAGTAGGCGGTATAAGACGTGGCAGAAGGAGATGTGACAACAGAAGGAGATGTGACAACAGAAGGCAGTGGTTTATACCAAGAAGATGTAATACTATCAGGAGATGTGACACGAGAAATAGAGAGACATGAATACCTGATAAAAGTAGGTGTGACAATTGGAACTGTGACAGGAGGAAGAGAATGACTTACTAAGGAGAGACAACATGAGACACAGACAAATAAAGTGACGTCAGAACAGAAGCGGGTGTCAAGTGATGATTTACTTAAAGAAAATCTCAAAGGTACATGGTATGTCACGATAAAATGATATGTCACTACTATATTCGATGTCTAAATAAAATGGTATGTCACTACTATATTCGATGTCTAAATAAAATGGTATGTCACTACTATATTCGATGTCTAAATAAAATGGTATGTCACTGCTATATTCGATGTCTAAATAAACTGGTATGTCACTACTATATTCGATGTCTAAATAAAATCGTATGTCACTACTATATTCGATGTCTAAATAAAATGATATGTCACAAGTATATGATTTGCGATGAGAAATAATTTGTCACTAGTGCAGTCGGACCTCTCTAAGATGAACTCAAAGGGACCGGGGAAAAAATCGACTTAGGGAGTTTTCGAGTTAGCGAAAATGGCGTAATAGGCGCAGATCAATCAAGGACAATGTTGATATTGAGGGGGGGGCAGGTGACAGTCATACCAGCGAGAAAGCTTGACAGGAAGGAGAGGCGGTGTTTTATATGAAAGGAAGCCGACTTAGCTTTGAAATACCGACACCACTGAGAAAACCCCTCCCACCACACTTTACTCCCTCCACAGTGGGATGGGCAGAGTAAGATTGTTCCTTTTACACAAACACTTAGGAAAATTCGACTAAGAGAGGTTGGAAGCCAAACATCTTCGGGTTAAGGAGATCTAAAATACATTAGTATTATGGAATTTGGCCAGGAACTAACAATCAATTCGATATAGGGAGGTTCTCGACTTAGGGAAGTTAGACTTAGCGATGTCGGACTGTATATTAGTTTTCACAATAAATATCACGATACTATAGTATATTATATGTCAAAATGAAATAGTATGTCACAATGACACGATGAGTAACAATTAAATGTCACATAAGAGAAGAGAGCTTCACAATGCAGTCAATTAAACCAGTAACCCCACGCCCGCCCCTCCCTTCTATCTTACTTATATTTATCCACAAGCCAAGAACCTGATAAGTTCTTCTTCATCACTGAGCTTCAATTGCATTTGAAATGCTTGGCGCTATCACCACAAAGTGACGCATGTGTTCATTGTTTCAGTGTCATTAACTCAAACTTTATATTCATTGTTGAAGTTCATTTTAAAACGTCTTGTGTTATCTCTCTTTATATTCCATATGTAAGTCAGTGTGTAATCGATCCTTGGGGGTATCGAAGACGAAAAGATCGATCTACAACGTCTTTGAGGGCTTATGGTTAGTTTGCATGCAAAACCCAACTAGGGGTCTCGTCACTTGTGATTTGACATAAAATTTTCATCCAAAAGCCGGGGTATTAGCGAGGTCGGGCCTTTGCCCTCGGGGCGAGAGGAGGGATAGAGGACAAGGTCCTGATTTGCCCTTTATTAATTGACCAAACAAGAGAGGATAACTGCCCTGTTCCTGTTGGCTTAATGCACAAATCTCCACGGGTCAGAAAAGTGGGATTACCCGGGGGTAAAGGGAGAGAAATTTGATTTATACAATTTGAATAACTTGTAATACACGGGGATCTCGCTCGGGGTGTGGAGTCTTTTAAATACAAGCCGCGAGGGCTTATACTGTAACACGAGACACGTGAGTTCAACGAGTTGGGTCCTTGACTTGTATTGAATACATCAGATCAAGGTTGTTTGGTTTCCGGGGGGGGGTCTCTCCCAGTTCTTAGGTAATTGAAATAAACTTGCGATGTCGAAGAAAAAACATAGTCTTAATCGGCCTTTTGTCATTTCATGGAGGAAATGAATTGATATCGTTGGTGAATTCTACGTTAATTGGAGTCGTCTAAGGGAGATGAATGAGTCAAAAACTTTCTTACAAATTTAGTATATTTAAATTTTGTATCCCCCCCCCCTCGCCTTTATATTCATGCCAAAGAAGATTGTTTTACGAAAACCCTGTATAAATTATTAGCATTGCATAATGAGATATGAATTTTTTCCGCTCAGAGAAATTGCAGACTCATTAGTATATTCACACACTATTTCGATGATATTGACAATTTTATCATGAGGAATCTGTGACGATTGCCGAAAAAATAAACGACAGGAATAAGGAACAGTTGTTAATGGGAAAGTATCCTTGTTGACTAATGAAAGGTTAAATTTACTGCACCCTGTTATACTTGCGATCCTGGGTTTTCTAATGAGATACCAACTGCATATGGACTTGTTCGTGACAGGGTCATATGAACTTGTAGTGTTTTCTTAAATAAAATAATGGGGGTGAGACTGCAACCAGGAAATAAAATAATGGGGGTGAGACTGCAACCAGGAAATAAAATAATGGGGGTGAGACAGCAACCAGGTAATATCCTGTTTATATGTTATACATTTAGTGTTTTCTTAGTACACGACTGTGAATGGAGACACAAGATCGTAAGGAGGGGGAATGGCACAGTTTGTTGATAAACATTTTTATTTTGGGATTCCATGAAAGAACTATATCACGTCCACTTATTGATGGTGCCATGCATGGTGGGGAGGGGGTGGGGGCGGGTTTGCAGGTCTTATTTCATCCATGAAAGCAGGTTTAGCCTGGCTCATCGGCTCAATGGACATCGGTCATTTGGTTCTCTCGTGATTCAAATCCCATGATGCATCGAGATGACCTAGCTTCTAATTGTGACGTCAGGCAACACTCTAAAGTCCTTAATGACACAAAAATTTCAGCGTCTGTTACTAAATTCTAAAAGACAATTTTCCTCTATGTGTTAGAAAGAGTCTCACTCCTTTCAATATCTCCAAAAAGTTGTTATGCTAGGGATTTTAAAAATAATTAACATTTAGTCAAGACAGGCGTGGCTCTCAGTGGGATTTGAGTGGGGAAAAGAATGTAAACAAAGGGCAGGCGACTCAGACCAGAGTGAGACACAAACAAGGGCGAGGAATTATGCGTGGGACGCAAGTGCCAACCATTAAATCGAATCACAAAACATGGCTTGTTCCATCTCATACATTTCGTCCTCCACAGAAATAACATTTTCTTTTCATTCCCATAATTTTACTCGGGTCGAGATATTCTTCCTACGGAGTGACAGCCCCTGGTGTCGCTGAGACTTAAGGGCCACAAGGGCTGTTATTAGAGTCGGGAGGGGAGAGAATAAGATTTTGGGGATTCGACTCAAAAGCTAGAAACATACTGGGAGAAATTACTTCAAAAATAGTTAAATTTATTTCAAAAATGAAAGAGGATTTCAAATATTAAATTTCTTTTACATTTTTTAAATTCCCTTAAGAAAATGTATGTTAATTTCCCAGAACTTTTACCCCCGAGAGATTAGCTAGAACTATTTAATTAAATTGTAGCTGATTGTTAAATGTCAACGAATCCAGGCTTCTTCATTATATTCAAACTGGCAATGGCCTTTTTATAACTTTTACCAAACGTTAAAAACTAAATCAATTAATGAGCTAGTTTTGTCAACAGTAACATTTTATGCTTCATTAAAAACGTATTTGTGTTTTACTGGATTTTTCCACTCAATCGATGAAGACTCTCAAACTATTTACTGAAGGTACTAACGAAAACTGTTATTAACACTTTCTTATATCATAATTAATTGTACTTCCCGTTAATTTCGTACTGAGACTCAATTCCTTTAACACAAAAATAGTTGGTCATTATATATATATAAACGTACATAATTTGCAATGTATGTCACGTAAGTCTGTCCCGTCTGTCCTGTCCGTGACGCTACTAACTTTAGAAAGCAGCGCATCAAATTACTGCATCAAAAATAACTCTTTTCGAATGTTCCACATAAAATTGTGCAAAATGAAAATAAATGAATAAAATAAAAATAAATAAAAGTTCTGTATTACATTTTTTTTTATTCTGGTGTGTATTTTTTCAAAATAAATAGATTTCATATGAAATGTATTTATTTTGAAAACTTCCATCATTTTTGACGGGTAATACACTAATATATATATATATATATAATATATATATTATATATATACACACAGAGAGATTTAAAAGATTTCTGTACAGATATGTGTGGTTTTAATACATAAAATGATGAAGTTCATGGATTATAAAACTGAACTGATTTCGTATGCATTGACAGAGAGATATGGGGTTGGATATTATGTGGGGTTATATGTTCAACTTGTGATTATGTATATTAACTTGTGAAATGGCTGAGTTTTTATACAAGTCTTTAAAAATTACGAATTTCTTTTGACAACAACATAATTTCATCAATCGTCAGTAGAAAGAAAAATTAAGCTAATATGTGTATACTGCTTTAAGATTTTTAAAAAAAACCTGTCTCTAAACAAGTACAATAAAACCGCATTATGAATCCAACACTGAGTGGTGGTGGGTGGGGGGAGATGTAGAAGTATGCCGTAAGGTTTGGCCGGGTGATGGTGGTGGACGTGGTGATGGGATGGGGTGATGTGGTAGATGACTGTCCAGTCCAGACAGACGCTGCACAGAATGGAAGATGGGAGGGTGAGAAATGAATGTAAATTTATTTCCATCGACTAAACCCGGCACAGTGTTTGATTGTGGACTCGGCGCGCAGAATAATAAAAATGTGAGGGTGGGGCTAGGGGTTGCTATTCGGATCAGTCATTTCCATTGCGTCGCTTATTATCTTTCTTAGGATGTCTCCTGGCAAGTCCTTGTCTCCCCTTGCCCCTTCCGAGTAAACTACTGTTTGTATCTTTGGGGACTCAAGGTCATTTGTGGTTAGTTCTCGCCCATTTGGAGGGAAAGAAATGGTCATTAGTTTTTGTGTTGTTTTTTTTTAATTTGCTATTTAACAATTACACATATTTTACAAAAAAACTTAGGGGGGGGGGTGTTGTGCGTCTGATTTATAATGTAGTTTTCTAAAACATGTTTGAATAGATATTTAGCAGCAAAGAGTGGAGGCTATTTATAGCCTTTCATGTTGGGCATTCTGCCGAATGAAATCTTTACATGGAACTCAATGTTGGAGCTGGACATCGTATTCTACTGCTTGGACTTCGGGTGCTAATGAGTGGACAATGTGGCCTACAGAATGGATACAGGCATCCTGATGAGTTACAGAACGAATATAGTGTAACGCGCTGCACACCTTGGGTTACTGACTGGACATCATGGGTTACTGACTGGACATCATGAGTTACTGACTGGACATCATTGGTTTATGACTGGACATCATGGGTTACTGACTGGACATCATGGGTTACTGACTGGACATCATGGTTTACTGACTGGACATCATGGGTTACTGACTGGACATCATGGGTTACTGACTGGACATCATGGGTTACTGACTGGACATCACAGAACCTCGCTTGTGTGCAAGTGGAACACCTGCATGCAGTTGATCTAAATATGTCCATAACTTTTCTTACAGCTTTCATGTTGTCCTTGAAATGACCTACAGTCTACAGCCTTGAGGCATTGAATGTGGGGGGAGGGGAGTAGGTGCAAAAAATAAGGGGAGGGTGGGTTGTCTTGTGATTCATCTGAAAATGAACTGCAAACTCAATTTGAAATCTGAATTCCCATGCCGGGGTTGTGATTTTATTTTCAATTTGAAATTTTAATTCAAGAAATAGCAATAACAAGTGGGCGCTCCCCGTGTGGGATTTCTTTCACTTCGTTCATTCCTTACTTTTTTTAAAGGCACACACAATAATAATATTGAACATGATAATAAATGGAGACAAGAGCGAAATAATCTAAGTAAGCACAGGATATATTTGTGTGAGAAGATGTCCACCCCAGTGCGCCGAATGTTAAAGAATTGAATTTTTAGATGGTAAAGTTGGTTTATTTGGGGTGGGGGTGGTGTGGGTGGGAGCGGGGAAATCGAGGGTGGGGTGGGGGACGGGTAATAGAAAATGAAAACAGGAGACAAGTCAATTTCTTGACCCCGAAGCGAGGTGTAAATAATTGACATATTCATAGAGCGGCCCGTTCAAATTGAATTAACCCGCGACAGGGATCCGCCCATGAATGATTACTTCATCCAACAGCGGCGGAGTTTTCTTCGTTTTTTTAAAGCTGATAAAAACTAAAATTATTTTAGCTTGATTTTTATCAGTAGTAAAGAAGAAGAAGTCGTGTTTTGTTGGGTAGTGGAATACGGACTCCAATAATTACAAATTTACTTGATGAATAAAATGGAATACCGAACTAGAAAACAGACACTAACGAATGAATACCACGTTAGATTAGGACGGAAGTTTCCGTTTGAGCACAGGGGCGTCCTCTCAAAGGTGTTTTTGTTTTTATTTTATTTTAATAATAATATCTAAAACCCGTTATTATAAGTAACAAGTACGTTGTTGGTCTTGTCAATAAAGATGATGTATCGAAGATAAGCGGTCGATCGTGAAGAATTTCTCTAAACGTTATCAAAGATATGTAAATATGTTTGTGTTGTAGAGACCGTTTGGGCTTGATAGTTCTGACACTGCAATTCAATGACATATTTCCTTGTAATTCAATGACATATTTCCTTGTAATTCAATGGCATATTTCCTTGTAATTCAATGGCATATATCCTTGTAATTCAATGACATATTTCCTTGTAATTCAATTGCATATTTCCTTGTAATTCAATTGCATATTTCCTTGTAATTCAATGACATATTTCCTTGTAATTCAATTGCATATTTCCTTGTAATTCAATGACATATTTCCTTGCAATTTTTACATTCTGATACCTTTGTTCTATGACATGTTGAGTTTTGTTGTATAGTCTCCAAAACTGCTGTTAATTGAGAGTAAGGTTGTACATGTGCACACTGGTAGTAATATTGTATATGTGTACACTGGTAGTAAGATTGTATCTGTGCACACTGGTAGTGAGATTGTATATGTGCACACTGGTAGTAAGATTGTATATGTGCACACTGGTAGTAAGATTGTATCTGTGCACACTGGTAGTAAGATTGTATCTGTTATACAATTCTTAAGTATCTGTTGAAATATTCTGTTGGATTATTATTTATTTTTAATGTAAAATTGTGAATATAACTATTTTATTATATTGACAACTGACAACTTTCCTCAAAGCTTCAATTTTCATTATATATGTATCTATGTATATATATATATATATATATATATATATATATTATATATATATATATATATATTATATATATATATATATATATATATATTATATATATATATATATATATATATAAGTTAAAGACCTCGCTCATCACTAATCACTAACCTATCACTAATTCTCAAATCCCCCGTGTACATGTAAGGCTCAGTCCTGACACATAACTTACAGAAGTGGAGCAGATTTGAACTTGAACTTTGCATATTTTAAAATACCGTTTTGGCCGGGTCCACTGATGTCACTTTATTATATATAATAAGTCTATACTAACAGAAATACGAAAAATGCCACATTTATCCTGTCGAGACTCTTAATACAACTTCCTGTTTTAATAAGAGGATAAAATTTGATGGGCACATTTCTTACAACTTTCTTTAAAAAAGTAAGAAGGTTTAAATTTTGCATAATATATCGTGCTGGGGTCAGGAGCCCAAGTCCCATAATGTCTCCATTTACTTATTCACTGACTCGCCTCTAAGTTTCAAGTTTCCGTGTCGATAGAAGGCTCCGTGTGGCACACAAATATTCATTATCAAGAAATAAAAATTTGGGAGGGGCTGAGAGGATTAAAAAATATGTTTGTCTACATGGGTTGTTCCATCCTTTTTTTCTATGAGATTTATCAACGTAATTGTTTAAATAAGTTTGATGTGCACTTAGTGTTAATACAAAATAGCTTTTTAAACAGAGCTTTTAATTATGGGTTAAGTGAAAGTCCCTTAGTTTCTTCTTCGAATGTAATTCTATGCTATGCTGTAAAGACGTTTTTTGTTGTTGTTTTTTTTTGTTGTTGTTTTTAAAAAAAATAATTTTAAGATCCATATGTAATTAAATCTTACAAATTCTAACAGAACAATTCCGAGGTACTTTAAAAAAAACCAAAAAAAATCCTTAGAGAAACAAGAGCACAATTTTCTATTGCGGCGCTTTATTTCACCTTTTTATTTAATTTGTGTTTATTTATTATTTTACATAACACATTTTATTTTGTGTCGTGGTGTTTGAGAAAGGTCGGTTTTTTTGTTGGTTGGGTTTTTTCGTGTCGGTTTTGTAGTGTAGGTTTTGTCGTGTGGGTTTTGTTATGTGGGCTTTTTCGTGTGGGTTTTTGTTGTGTGGGTTTTGTCGTGTGGGTTTTGTCGTGTGGGTTTTGTCGTGTGGGTTTTGTCGTGTGGGTTTTGTCGTGTGGGTAATGTCGTGTGGGTAATGTCGTGTGGGTTTTGTTGGGTTTGTTTCGGGGGGTGATTCATGGTAGAAACAAAGGAAGAGTTCAATTAAAGAGTGTCATCCCTGGTTTTATGGGCGTATAAACTATGCATTGGCCCGTAACTCTAGCCCCTCCCCCATCCCCGCTACGTCACGAAAAGACATGAGTTAGGGACCCTGAAGCCCGCAGACCGATGCAGTCCCGTCGCCATGAAAAGCGACATTTTAATACGGTTTTCTGGGGTTGTGGCGATGAAAGCAGGATATTGCACCCCTACCCACACCCCACCCTTATGTCGGGCCACTGATGGGAAGACATAATTCATACATAATTAATGCAGAGGTCGTCCATACACACAGAATGTAATTTCATTTAGCGTCACTGTCCTAGTTTCATAACATAATTTTCAACGCGCGCCGGCATCTGATGAAACAATTACATAATGTAATTGAAGAACAGTTGTTCCTGATGTATTCGTGAGGCATAGGCTTTTGTCTGGAATGAATTTGAAATTTTTTCATGCAATTTTATTTTTAACAATTTTATGTTTACAATTTATTTTTTTTTCTAAATGTTGGCTTCGTTTTTTCTTTGTGCTATATTATTTGCAAAATTGAATTTTGTTTGGGCCTTACAAATTATTTGGCTTTTTTGTTTTGTTTTTTTGCTTAGTTGAATTTAAACTAATTTTTTTCTTTTATATGGCTTTTATTTCATTGTGTTTTGTAAATGTAAACAAAATATTTGATTTTCGTGAGTTTCTTTTTTTTTCTTTCTTTTTTTAGATAATTTTTTTTAATAAAATGAAAATCCATGATGTATATTTGTGTGTTTTCCAAAGGAGTTAATTTTACAAAAGAATAATTCTAAGGCTCTAAGTCCTATAACCAGGATAAGACAGTCACTAAGAGATAACCAGTGTAATAACATTTCACTCACAGTTGATTATTAATAAAAGTGCTTCATCCTATGCAGGGCCGTCTTACCGCATAGGCCCGTTGGGCATTTGCCCGGGGGCCCACGGGCATGTGGGCCCCATGGGAATATGTTTATTTACATATATTATGTTTATTTATTTTTGTATCCCTGTGGGGGAGGGGCCCAACACTATTTCTTTGCACGGGGCCCAAAATGGTGTAAAGACGGCTCTGATCCTACGGTGTTTTCTTCGTGAGCATACAAAAAAGTAACTTTCTCATAACTTAATTGTTTTACATTTTAAAAAAAAACATAATTATTCATTCAACTTTTTAATATTTAATGTTATGTATTTAAATTAATGTTTCCAAAAACAACAAAAATTAAAATTTCCTTCATAAAATATTCAGTTAGAATTACTATTATATCAGTAAATACAATTTCCCCCAAAAACGTTGAGCTAGAGTTGTCTTCTATAATCGGTAAATGTATCATTAGAAATCATGAAGTGGGTAGAAACTAAGATGGAAGCTACTAACATAAGCAAACAAGCACACGAAAAGATAATTTAATTAAAGACTTTTAATAAGTAGAAAATGCCACTGCATGGGAAAACAAGCTCTGTTGTGACCATAAGACTATATAGCGGAATGTTAGCTCATTGCGGTCTGCCATGTTTTGTGGTGACCCAAAGTTTTGCTCTCCTTAACACTTGACTTGTATGAATTGCTGTGGATGAATCTTGCCATTCCACTAAGTGTACAAACAAATTTCCCTTTTAACTTTATTAAATATGCCGTGTATTTGGCCTGTTTGTTATATTAACTTAATAGTTTTTAAATTTAGAAGCCAACATTTCATAATTTATCTATATTTTTAATGGTTTACAGCATTTTTTAAAGTACGTAAACACAACGAGAGATATACACAACAGCAAATCTTTCCAAAAACAGAATGTTAAGGCATCAATACAATTGGTGGCTAAGGAAGATCATTAGTTTATTCTCAAAAGCAAATTATATAAATATGTGCATTATAAACATCATTAAATCAACGAACTGGCTGCATCTAAACAAAGTTACCAAAGTCACATTGGAAACATATAGATTTATATTTTATTTTCATTAAGTCAAAAAGTGTTCTAAAACGTCTTTTGATTATTTTTTTGTTAAGTGTAAAGAAAATCTAACTTTTACCTAAAATAATCGTTATCAATTAACCTTTTCTATCATAGAACCAGAACCCTCCGCCTCCACCCCCCCTCCCGGTCGTCTTTCCCCCAAAGATTTGAAAGTAAAAAAATAAATAAATAACCCGCCGTTTTAAAGTATCCTTCCGTGGGCACCAGACAGTCCTATGAAATATCGATAAAAAGATAACGCGGGATTATTTTTTCAAGTCAACAAAGGCAGTCCACGGCCGAGGTCGGTTCATATTTTGAATGTCAAGTAGTCTTAAGCACCCGAAGAGTTTGCGATGAAGATAAATACCTCGAGCCGCGCGACGTCCAACCCTCTCTGATTCTATGGAGGCCATTTGCAGCTCGGCGCTCCATCATCTTCACTTCCGGTATACAAGGGATTTTCTATCTTCCAAAATGTGGATTCGTGATCGTGCATCGAGGTCCGGGGCTTGCGCATGCGCGCGATAATCCCGTCTCTCTTCCTCGGGGTCTCAACATTTTTTAAGAATTCTACCTCCACCTCCAGCCCCCACCCGCCACCCCCCACACACACACACAATCTTCGGTAAAAATTGAATGAAAAATGATCCAGAAGCCATACCCTCGAATGTGGTCGTACAATCAGGCCGACCAATTTCTGTGGAATTTGAGGATGGGAGAGGTGGTTGGGGACGGGGGCAAGGGATGATCGAAATTTTCTGGCAGTTCAATGATGGACTAACTGGCTGGTGATGCCAGTGGGAGGGGGAGGGAGGAGAAATGCAGATGAAATGGTAATAATTTATTGGGCACTTCATTTCCTTTGTCAGATCCTCAGAAATCGGCAGCAGATGTGTCACAAGACAGATGTGTCACAAAGCAGATGTGTCACAAGACAGATGTGTCACAAAGCAGATGTGTCACAAGACAGATGTGTCACAAAGCAGATGTGTCACAAGACAGATGTGTCACAAAGCAGATGTGTCACAAGACAGATGTGTCACAAAGCAGATGTGTCACAAGACAGATGTGTCACAAAGCAGATGTGTCACAAGACAGATGTGTCACAAAGCAGATGTGTCACAAGACAGATGTGTCACAAGGCAGATGTGTCACAAAGCAGATGTGAAAACGGAAGGCTTGTGTATGTGCGGGGGGTATAAGGGGGGGGTAGGGAAATGCACTTTACATCAGCCTTTTGACATCATGGACTTCTCAAGCCAAGAGTGATATATTAATTAAATAAGACCCAGTGTGCTTTTCGGTATGAAGTTACAAGTTACGATAACGGAATTTAAATTCATTTTATTGTGGTACTAATGTAAACAGATTTGAACTTAGGTTGCGAATGCATTGAACAAGTTTACACCGTCCTCCAATTGGCTTTGAATTGTTTTTTGTCGATTAATTAAAGAAACAAAGAACCATTCAAAAAAGTATTCACATTGTTTCATTTAGCATTTACTCAGAGAAGGTGTACTGCAATCAGTCAGCGTGAAGTAATTAAACATCATTCATGACAAATGGCCCACATAATAATACCCTCACCTCCCCCTTTTTGAACCTGTTCACGATTTAGCAAGCTTTCTCCAAAGTTCAAGAAATGAAATAGGTCACTCCCTCTCGTAATTATATGAAAAACTTTCAAAACAATTATTGGGAAAAAAAAAGAAGAAAATAACTCCTTTTGTAGAGTTAATACCCGGCTGAACAACATCGAATATTTGACCCCCACCCCCAGGTCTGTGGCAACGTATCCCCACTCTCCTAGTCACACACCAACATTGATTCCCGCCACTTTGACCAAGAGACACCAGACAATCGTCATATTAAAAGGCAACAGATACGCTGTCATCGGGTTGTAGTCATTTGGACCGGGCGGGGTGGCGTTGGGCGGGGCCCCATCCCTCCCTGACTGCAGTCTGTGAGTGTGTCTGTGTGTGTGTGAGTGTGTCTGTGTGTGCGGGGAGGTGGCAGCCCGCTTCACGACAAGACAGTGTGGGGTCCCCGGCTCGCGCTCAGTATTTTTGTTTCCAACTGAGACACAAATACTGGTCTCGGAGAAATATTGAGCATAAACTAATTACCGCTGCCCTCCGCGCACAATGGGGTCGACCTCTTTCTACCCCCATGACACCCCCCCTCTCCACTCCGACTTTGTGCCCGGGCGTTCTTCTCTCGGAATCTCATTGATTTTTGTCCAATGAATCAAGTGGGAACGATACCAAACGTCAAAACTGATTCGATTCTTATTCCTGTGGGGAGGGGGTGAAGAAAAGCTAACTAAAGCTAGATGTTTGGAATGTAAGCATCAAACTAGAGAGCACACAAAAAATCGATTTGATAGCGCTCTTCAAAAAAACGTGCTCAGGTGCTGTTTGTTTTGTTGTTTCATTTTCGTGTGTGTGTGGGGGGTGGGGGGTCTTTCTATCAGAACTCAGACTGTTTCTGACGTACAAATGACATCACTGGGCGATGGGTTTGATAAATACAAAGACAACTGTAAATAATCGTTGAGAGTATTTGCTGTTGGGCCATTGACGGTGTTACTTAGAACGATCATTATGATGACTTCTAGCATAGTCCAGAGTATTTGCTGTTGGGTCATTGACGGTGTTACTTAGAACGATCATTATGATGTCTTCTAGCATAGTCCAGAGTATTTGCTGTTGGGCCATTGACGGTGTTACTTAGAACGATCATTATGATGTCTTCTAGCATAGTCCAGAGTATTTGTTGTTGGGCCATTGACGGTGTTACTTAGAACGATCATTATGATGACTTCTAGCATAGTCCAGAGTATTTGTTGTTGGGCCATTGACGGTGTTACTTAGAACGATCATTATGATGACTTCTAGCATAGTCCAGAGTATTTGTTGTTGGGCCATTGACGGTGTTACTTAGAACGATCATTATGATGACTTCTAGCATAGTCCGGGGTTTGGAAAAGAGTGATTAACGGTTTGTTTGGAAAAGTAATAAAACTATTTGGAGGTTTCTCAAGTTTCCTGACAAAGATTGACTCCGCAAGTAGACTGCTGTTGTACAAGTGCCTCGGATGATAACCCTATCAACTATTAATTAATTAATGTAATTAAATCATTTTGTTTTGAGATTTCTTTGTTGTTTGTGTTGTTCAAAATGTGCCGCCAGAGTCAGAATGTTGTCATGAAATGTAAAAAAAGTCCGTCTTTTCTTATAACGCTTTCATAAACATCTAAGTATGTTCATCATGTGAGATACGTAAAATAAACACATCAAATTATTTGTGTACTTACTTTCCCCTGGAATTTATTTAATTGCCTTCTTAAGTATGATACTTAAAGTCTCCATTGTTCTGTTCTTGAAGTCATTAGTTTGTCTAATCACATCTTTCTGTTGCCACTCCTGGGTATCGACTTCCCAAGTCTCACGACTCTTTCTCTCCGTCGATCCCATTTTCGGGTTGGGGGGGGTTAGGGGGATAGGCGAATCCTGGAAATCAAAATAGATCGATCCGACCCCGGACGGCCGTGAGGGGACAAGGGAGATGAGTGGAGGCTCGCGTGATAAATATCGGGACAGTTCAAAAATTGATTTCATTTTCGGAGCGTGCACCCGGAGCCCAATGACACCTTGTGTCACTCCAATTGAAGCAATCATTTTTCCGAGTTCTCTCCCATCCCCGCCACCACCCCCTTTCAACCCATCACACATTTTTTTAAAGGGAAAAATATGTCGCTGTCGGATTGTGAAAATATCTTCTGATTCTGATGCAAGCAGCTTTGGAAATGAACCAACTTTAAAATGTCTACAAGGAAAACAAAAGAAATGACTTCTTTATATCCGTTATCCCAAAACTTGTTGTAGAACAAACAGGATGACGTAATAGGCGTTGTCATTACTCAACCCGAAAAACATATCTCATTACGTAGTGTTACTATTTTTAGATAATGCTATCGTTATGAATTTTTTAAAGCAAAAATATTAAAGTAACAAGACATTTGCACAATTTGTTGAATATTAAAATCTTAAACAAATTTTTGTGTAATTTAGAATTCCCCGATAATTGACTATAATCTTAAAAATGTTCAACAGTACGCACTGGCTTTTTCTATTAATAGATTTCAGCCATTAAATGAAAAATCCTTTATAATTTATACAATTAACAATTGAAATACTATATGTGTTAAAATGTTACAATATATACATGTTGGAAGTTGATTTTATTTCATTTTCCTATAGGCTTTCTCAACCCAGCCCACGCCGCTCCCTCTTATACACAGTACTGTCACCAGCTTATATCTACATAGTACTGTCACCAGCTTATATACAATACTGTCACCAGATTATATATACAGTACTGTCACCAGCTTATATATACAGTACTGTCACCAGCTTATATATACAGTACTATCACCAGCTTATATACACAGTACAGTCACCAGCTTATACACACAGTACCGTCACCAGCTTATACACAGTGCTGTCACCAGCTTATATACAGTACTGTCACAAGCTTATATACAGTACTGTCACCAGCGTATATACAGTACTGTCACCAGGTTATATACAGTACTGTCAACAGCTTATATACAGTACTGTCACCAGCTTATATAAGAACTGCCACCAGCTTATATACACAGTACTGTCACCAGCGAAAACACACAGTACTGTCACCAGCTTATACACACAGTACTGTCACCAGCGTATATACAGTACTGTCACCAGCTTATACACAGTACTATCACCAGCTTATATACAGTACTATCACCAGCTTATATACAGCACTGTCACCAGCTTATATACAGTACTGTCACCAGCTTATATACTTAATTACTGTCACCAGGTTATATACACAGTACTGTCACCAGCTTATATACAGTACTGTCACCAGCTTATATACACAGTACTGTCACCAGCTTATATACACAGTACTGTCACCAGCTTATACACACAGTACTGTCACAAGCTTATATACACAGTACTGTAACCAGCTTATATACAGTACTATCACCAGCTTATATACAGTACTGTCACCAGCTTATATACAGTACTGTCACCAGCTTATATACAGTACTGTCACCAGCTTATATACAGTACTATCACCAGCTTATATACAGTACTGTCACCAGCTTATATACAGTACTGTCACCAGCTTATATACAGAGTACTATCACCAGCTTATATACACAGTACTGTCACCAGCTTATATACACAGTAATGTCACCAGCTTATATACAGTACTGTCACCAGCTTATATACACACTACTGTCACCAGCTTATACACACAGTACTGTCACCAGCTTATATACACAGTACTGTCAGCAGCGTATATACAGTACTGTCAACAGCTTATATGCACAGTATTGTCACCAGCTTATATACAGTACTGTCACCAGCTTATATACATTAATGTCACCAGCTTATATACACAGTACTGTCACCAGCTTATATACAGTACTGTCACCAGCTTATATACACAGTACTGTCACCAGCTTATATACAGTACTGTCACCAGCTTATACACACAGTACTGTCACCAGCTTATATACACAGTACTGTAACCAGCTTATATACAGTACTATCATCAGCTTATATACAGTACTATGACCAGCTTATATACAGTACTGTCACCAGCTTATATACAGTACTGTCACTAGCTTATATACAGTACTGTCACCAGCTTATATACAGTACTATCACCACTTATATACATTACTGTCACCAGCTTATATACAGTACTGTCACCAGCTTATATACACAGTACTGTCACCAGCTTATATACACAGTACTGTCACCAGCTTATATACAGTACTGTCAGCAGCTTATATACACACTACTGTCACCAGCTTATACACACAGTACTGTCACCAGCTTATATACATAGTACTGTCACCAGCTTATACACACAGTACTGTAACCAGCTTATATACACAGTACTGTCACCAGCTTATATATAGTACTTTCACCAGCTTATATAAACAGTACTGTCCCCAGCTTATATACAGTACTGTCACCAGCTTATATACACACTACTGTCACCAGTTTATATACAGTACGGTCACCAGCTTATATATACAGTACTGTCACCAGGACAATACACAGTACTGTCACCAGCTTATATACACAGTGCGGTCACCAGCTTATATACAATACTGTCACCAGCTTATATACACAGTACTGTCACCAACTTATGTACAGTACTGTCACCAGCTTATACACACAGTACTGTCACCAGCTTATACATAGTGCTGTCACCAGCTTATACACACAGTACTGTCACCAGCTTATACACAGTACTGTCACCAGCTTATACACACAGTAATGTCACCAGCTTATATACACAGTACTGTCAACAGATTATATACACAGTACTGTCACCAGCTTATATACACAGTACTGTCACCAGCTTATACACACAGTACTGTCACCAGGTTATTTACACAGTACTGTCACCAGCTTATACACACAGTACTGTCACCAGCTTATGTACAGTACTTACACCAGCATATATACAGTACTGTCACCGGCTTATACAAAGTACTGTCACCGGCTTATATACAGTACTGTCACCAGCTTATACACAGTACTGTCACCAGCTTATATACAGTACTGTCACCAGCTTATATACAGTACTGTCACCAGCTTATACACAGTACTGTCACCAGCTTATATACACAGTACTGTCACCAGCTTATATCCACAGTACTGTCACCAGCTTATATATACAGTACTGTCACCAGCTTATATACAGTACTGTCACCAGCTTATATACAGTGTTGTAACCAGTATATACACACAGTACTATCACCAGCTTCAACGACTGTATTCGAAATCAAACAGTAAAATAAAACTAGCAAGCAGACTTTCCTACTTTCACAGCCCGATGTCAGCTCTCCAAACATCCCAATATTTAAATCATCGCTCTGCTCTCTGCTCGGACGCGCCCTGTCTCCCGGATGGGTCCACCGACGCCCCTGCACCCCAGACCCCGCTGCGCCCCTGCCTCACACCCCGTTAAATACGTTTAACCCCGTTGGCCGTCACTTGCCCTACGCCAGAGCTCATCTCATCGCCTTCCATCGCGCGTGAACGCTCCCCGCGCCGGCCATCTTTCAAATGCACATCATTTCCATCACTTGTCGGATCATATCTCGGCCCGATGTGTGAATAATGGCGCGCTCGGGACCTGAGACGGGCTCTCTCTGCTCACTGAGCCACGATGGCTCAGAGATAGGATGCATGTAATGCTGAACTCAAGAAGGATATTGTCGGGCCTGGACCCGATATTGTCATTCGGATTGTTTGCGGAAAATGGCACACGTCTTCATTTCAATTTTGTTGCTCACTCCCCGCTCCCCACCCCAAAAGTTGTTTTTTTTAAATTCACACCCTGCCCGCCCTTCTTCCTGACGCCCTCTGTCACCCTGAGTTAAAGCTCGGCCAAGGGAAGCAATTGACTTCATCAAATTTCAATTTTGATATAGCAAGATTAAAAATTCTGATATGCAAATGTTGAAGTGTGTGCGAAAAACGGTGGGGTTGGGGCGGGACAGGGAGGGGTGGACATCTCTTGAAAATGGATCGATGATCTCTCAACAGAGGGCGCTGCTTATTGTCCAGAAAAAGACAAAAGTATAAATATTCAACCAAGTGAGGGACTGTGGAGTGTCTATTAAAATCACACAGAAGGTCTAAATGCGAGTGTTATGTAAAATAAGAATATAACATTTAAATTACTTGACACAAAATCTTTCTTCGCACGGACCTTTCAGAGGGTTTGATATTGAAACAAGTTCCGTAATCTTCCAGTTACTGGTCACCATACGATACATCGCTATTACCATCCTACCCCTTTCCTTAGCACCGGATAAACCAGTTTTTCCATTGTTTTATTTTCTCAGAAGTAATTTCTCACGTCGATATGGTAACTCCATTGAAGACCTTTGGATTTCAATATCTGTTGTGATCTCTTGGCCAACCTGGACCAAAATTAAACCGGTTTCACCTTTCATTTTTTAAAAATTTTATTTACTAAATAAATTTAAATATAACATTTCTTCACGCTCACAACGTAATTTCGAGAGCAGTTACCAGGCTGCATTACTCTTTGTATCATGAGGAAAATGCAGTTAAAAGGGGTAGGTAAGGACTTTGTGAAATCCATTTGACAATCTTTGATTTACAAACTTAGAAAAATATGTCTGGTTTAAATTATTAATTACAAAGATATAAAGAAAAATAATTAGATATTTCAATAAATGATTTATCAAAATTGGTTTCTATAACACTGATAGTTAATTTGAGTAGGTTCTTATCTCCCTTACACACCTAAACTCGCCCGCTTCAAGTTTTAATGAGTCAATTAGGTGAAATAACTCCATGGATTAATCTCCCCTTATAACGTCTTCCCCGGCATGAATCAAGTTTGGACTCTATTGGTATGTGGGGAGGGGGAGGGGAGTGGAACAAGCTCTGCGTTTAACTGAAGAGTTAGAGATGTAAAACTTACGAGTCAGGGGTGTTAAACTTACGGAGTTAGGAATGTTAAACTTACGGGTCAGGGATGTTAAACTTCCGGGTCAGGGATGTTAAACTTACGGGTCAGGCATGTTAAACTTACCTTTCAGGGATGTTAAATTTATGGAGTTATGGATGTTAAACTTATGGAGTTAGGGATGTTAAACTTACCTGGTTATGGGAGAGATAAACGTATCGCGTTAAGGGCGTTAAATTTACGGGATTTGCTGTAATTTCATTATCTTCGGTTTTCTTTTTCACTTGAAAGATGTGTTGTGTTGTGATGTGTTGTGTTGTGATGTGATGTGTTGTGTTGTGTTGTGATGTGTTGTGTTGTGATGTGATGTGATGTGTTGTGATGTGTTGTGATGTGTTGTGATGTGTTGTGATGTGTTGTGATGTGTTGTGTTGTGATGTGATGTGTTGTTTGTTGTAACGATAAGAATAAAAAATATGGACGTGATGACTACAAATTGTGGAATCTTGTTCATCTCTTGTTTATGTGGATAAATGGGAGAAATGCTTAATACACCTGAAGGACGATGTTTAAGAAATTCTAATAATAAGGTAGCTTGGTACCCAATGTAGTGCGTGTAGTTGTGGATTTTTTAATGAATTGAATGATTTTTTTAAAACCCAGGATAAGGTTTAGTTCGGTAAGGAAAAAGATCAAGTAAAATTGGATAGAAAGACTTTGAGTATGAAAATGTTAATTTTTTTTATTGGCAATTAGAATCCAAAATTAAATTCTGATAATTATCATATTTTTTTTAAAAAAAATTAGATATAAAAAAAACAACATCGCCTTGTATTACATGATTTTTGTCAGTTCAACAAATTTGACAATCAAGTGGTTTGACATTTTTGACACTGCTCAATCATCAGAAAATTAAATCACATTTTACGTTTGCATAAATGTTTTCATTACTGACCTTTTTATATATATATATATATTCTCATGTAGTGTTAATTGACCTCTGGTTGATTGACCTCTGGTTGATTGACCTCTGGTTGATTGACCTCTGGTTGATTGACCTCTGGTTGATTGACCACTGGTTGATTGACCTCTGGTTGATTGACCTCTGGTTGATTGACCACTGGTTGATTGACCTCTGGTTGATTGACCACTGGTTGATTGACCTCTGGTATAAATTACCGACTCTCTGAAAGACACAAGTACGCGCAACGAAACATTGACTCTCTACTTCGAAATCAACCTACTGGGTCCAGACCAACATCGACCAACCCATCAGACCATTAAGGCACTGGTCTCCAAACAAACAGTCCTGGTTCACTGCTGTTTCTCCCAACTCTCTCAGTCTTGGTTCACTGCTGTTTCTCCCAACTCTCTCAGTCTTGGTTCACTGCTGTTTCTCCCAACTCTCTCAGTCCTGGTTCACTGCTGTTTCTCCCAACTCTCTCAGTCTTGGTTCACTACTGTTTCTCCCAACTCTCTCAGTCCTGGTTCACTACTGTTTCTCCCAAATCTCTCAGTCTTGGTTCACTGCTGTTTCTCCCAATCTCTCAGTCTTGGTTCACTGCTGTTTCTCCCAAATCTCAGTCTTGGTTCACTACTGTTTCTCCCAAATCTCTCAGTCCTGGTTCACTGCTGTTTCTCCCAAATCTCAGTCTTGGTTCACTGCTGTTTCTCCCAAATCTAAGTCTTGGTTCACTACTGTTTCTCCCAACTCTCTCAGTCCTGGTTCACTACTGTTTCTCCCAAATCTCTCAGTCCTGGTTCACTGCTGTTTCTCCCAAATCTCAGTCTTGGTTCACTGCTGTTTCTCCCAATCTAAGTCTTGGTTCACTGCTGTTTCTCCCAACTCTCTCAGTCTTGTTCACTACTGTTTCTACCAACTCTCTCAGTACTGGTTCACTGCTGTTTCTCCCAAATCTCAGTCCTGGTTCACTACTGTTTTTCCCAACTCTCTCAGTCTTGGTTCACTGCTGTTTCTCCCAACTCTCTCAGTCCTGGTTCACTACTGTTTCTATAAACTCTCTCAATACTGGTTCACTGCTGTTTCTCCCAAATCTAAGTTCTGGTTCACTGCTGTTTCTCCCCACTCTCTCAGTCCTGGTTCACTGCTGTTTCTCCCAAATCTCTCAGTCCCTGGTTCACTACTGTTTCTTCCAACTCTCTCAGTCCTGGTTCACTGCTGTTTCTCCCAACTCTCTCAGTCCTGGTTCACTGCTTTTTCTCCCAACTCTCTCAGTCCTGGTTCACTACGGTTTCTCCCAACTCTCTCAGTCCTGGTTCACTGCTGTTTCTCCCAAGTCTCTCAGTCCTGGTTCACTGCTGTTTCTCCCAACTCTCTCAGTCCTGGTTCACTGCTGTTTCTCCCAAATCTAAGTCTTGGTTCACTGTTGTTTCTCCCAAATCTGAGTCTTGGTTCACTGCTGTTTCTCCCAAATCTGAGTCTTGGTTCACTGCTGTTTCTCCCAAATCTAAGTCTTGGTTCACTACTGTTTCTCCCAAATCTAAGTCTTGGTTCACTGCTGTTTCTCCCAAATCTAAGTTCTGGTTCACTGCTGTTTCTCCCCACTCTCTCAGTCCTGGTTCACTACTGTTTCTCCCAACTCTCTCAGTCCTGGTTCACTGCTGTTTCTCCCAAGTCTATCAGTCCTGGTTCACTGCTGTTTCTCCCAACTCTCTCAGTCCTGGTTCACTACGGTTTCTCCCAAATCTCTCAGTCCTGGTTCACTGCTGTTTCTCCCAACTCTCTCAGTCCTGGTTCACTGCTGTTTCTCCCAAATCTAAGTCTTGGTTCACTGCTGTTTCTCCCAAATCTAAGTCTTGGTTCACTGCTGTTTCTCCCAAATCTGAGTCTTGGTTCACTGCTGTTTCTCCCAAATCTAGTCTTGGTTCACTGCTGTTTCTCCCAAATCTAAGTCTTGGTTCACTGCTGTTTCTCCCAAATCTAAGTCTTGGTTCACTGCTGTTTCTCCTAAATCTAAGTCTTGGCTCACTGCTGTTTCTCCTTGCTGTGATTTTCTTCCTTCCCGGCCTGAAACCCAACGCTTTTGGGAATACACTCTTCGACATTGTAAGGGGAAATCATTGCACTGACTTATAGCCGCATTAATTGGATTGCTTCCCTTTACACACGCGCGCACGAAAATGAATGAGAAAAATCCATATTTTGCTCGTTGCTTATCTTGAAGCTATACGGCTTGACCTTTTATTGACGCTGCTGGTTTGGTTTTCTCTAAATGTGTTGTTTATACTCTGTGTAGATAGCAATATAATGGCATTATTTAAACATCTTTTTTGAACCCTTAGTTTTTGCTGAGCTGGCTGATTGCTTAAATTAACTATATATGAGGGGAGAGAATGTCTCGTACAGTGGAACCTCGGTATACGTCCTTAATCCGTTCCAGACATTTGGACTTATATTTAACAGGGCTTATACCAAACACATTTTTAGCATAGGGGCCGTCCATAAATGACGTCACGCGATTTTGGCCGATTTATTACCCCCTCCCTCCCCCTCGTCACGCGTCGTCACAAAAAGTTAGACCCCCCCCCTCTAAAAATACGTCACAAAGATTTGACCCCCCCCCCTTCCAAAAAAAGCAACAACCTTATTTTCTATTTGAAAATAAGTATGTTTCAAATCAATTTTATTGTCATTTAAGTATTTATTATTTATTTAGTGAAGATCTACATTGTCATATCGTAACCCGCGTGAAGCATTTTTTTCAAAACGTTTAACCGCCTTCAAAAAACGAACTGTGTTAACATCCTTAGATTATATTTTATTTTAATGAATACAAATTAAACATTGACTATTAATCATCACGTTAACGTCTTTGTTTAGAAAAAAAATATTTTAAAAATAAATTTTTTAAATGTATTTTTTTTAAAAATCCCTCCATTGACTGACGGGCATCCCGTAAGAAAGGAGGTCGGCGAACAGGGGTAAATAAACTCATCTGGGGTCAAAAAGGAATTCTTGGGGGTAATGCAGACTCATTTGGGACACATAACATCCACTACAATCCACTACATATATTAAAATACGTCATGTGTACGTGTACGCTTGGAACATATGCCCATTATTGAACCGGTTCCTTCCAGAAAATGCATTTTGTTAAAAATATGACAACTATGTAGATTTCTTACCTACGTACTATATGAAGACACCTAAATCCACCCTACTTTCATTTATATTGACAC
The DNA here is from genome assembly GCA_944989445.1 of Ampullaceana balthica. Taxonomy (NCBI): domain Eukaryota; kingdom Metazoa; phylum Mollusca; class Gastropoda; family Lymnaeidae; genus Ampullaceana; species Ampullaceana balthica. The sequence continues at coordinate 362,622 of CALYLW010000572.1, forward strand.
GAGTGACAATAATCTTAATCCACGTGACTTGACTGTAACAAGTATCCTTTCTGTGATATTTAAAATTAATGCCTTCAAAACTGAGCTAAGAAGAAAAGTTGTTTTGTGCTCATCTCGAATTGCAATGTCAAGAATTTGATGCATTAAATAAAGTTAATGAATACTCGACAACTTTTAAATGGGCTCATTTATCATTATATCTAGAATGGCCAGTAGTGTTTGACCAAAAACCAACCGAACAATTATATCAAACTTAAAACGTTTATAATTCTATCAAATAGATTCCCCCCCCCCTTTTAAAGAAAAATGATATTCCGTGTCGTTTTGACTTAAAATATCTACACATAATCCTATTCAGATCATTTTTAGACACTTGTCATGCTTGTAAAACTCACCAGTTGCATTTTTTGTTGCTAACAACGATCCCCCATATCCCCGAGTCATGTGAGCAGTACCTAGAGTCTGGGGGTTGGGGGGGGGGTAACGCACACATAAACTTGTATTATTTGGGATAACGGGCAAAAAAGTTCGCCGACGGAGCTGCGGTTACATCACAAATGCTTTGATGTCAACATCAAACGACACAGTGTAACAATTTCATTCGTTATCTTGTGAGTTCTCAAACTTAAGGATTATAATTAGATTTCATTTTCGTCTCTTGATAGCTTACGCCAACCAGCATCTGATGGCCTACCGACCGGCACATTGAGAAGCCCTGATTTAAAAAAAAATTTTTAAATTCATTAAATAAATTGTAAGCCACCAAATATTTCAGTGGAAGTTTTATTTAAAGTTACCCTTTTGATGTGACGTCACATTTCTTCAACCCCCCTCCCTCCCCCTCGTCACGCATCGTCACAAAAGTGTGACCCCCCTCCCCCCCCCTCTAGGAGCGTGACGTCATTTATGGACGGCCCCATAAGAAATAAAGGGAAAATGATTAATCCGTTCCCTTGAAAAAAATCAAATTATTAATAACTAGGGCTGTTAACAATTAACTTAAATTTAATCGTTAACTTTTGTAAAATTAACGATTAATTAATCGTTAATTTCGAATAAAGACAAACATTAAAATTTAAGATGTTATAAGTAATACTTATTAAACGTTCTTGTTGAAAATCTAAATAACACTGGAATGTCTCCTTTATATGTCATCTTTTAACAAACTACGCAAAAAAGGCAACTATGTTGACATTATTTGGTTCAAGTGATGAGCAGGTCTAATTGACAATATAACCAGCCGAGCTGAACAATCATTCACATGGAACTGAAGTAACTGGTATGCACAAAACGGTCTTGGTAAGGAATGACACTATCGGATATCGGTGTTCATTAAGTTTCCACCATTGTAAAGGGTTAATGGATTCAGGAACTTTCATCTCCATTTTGTAGCACAGTAATTCATCAGAAGAGCTGTCGTTATTTTCTATCTCTGAGTCAGAATCCATTACTGACATTAGCTTAATACGCTTTTCATTTGGTTTGATAAGTAGGTGGAGTGTTAGAACCATGGTAGGCAAACGATTTCTCACCATGGATACAGTAAACTTTATCAACATTTTGAACTTTCCAGTCAGTCAATAGTTTAAAACCAAAATGTTCGTGTAATCGTCAGGAAACTTGTTATTATTTATCGGCCGCTATTTTTTTTATTTTTTTACTTTTTGAATTCCAATAATTTGTAAGTGATGGGTCGATTAATCGTTAAAAAATAATTTAATCGTAAAATTTTTAACGATTAATCGATAAATTAATCCCTATTATTAGCATATTATACATTTAATGACGTAGTTGTAAAAAATAATTTTAACATTTCTTAATACCAAAAGACATAAACAAAAAGAACGTATGTGCCATAAATACAAATTTAGCCTCACTTTAATTTGGTGAGACCAGTCAAGGTTTTGCTAACTTGGTGTTGAGAAGGAGATGTTATTGTGTGGGAGGAAAGTTGGCTTCAAATAAAACTTCAGGAACATGACGTTCTGTTGTTGTTTTTTTCTTTCTATTTTCTGCCTCTTTTTCCTAGTTGACCATGGTTGAGGCTCGCCAGGTTTGACTTTAACTTAAACTCTGTCTTAAGAACTTTGCTTTTGCCTTCTCTCCAGGATGTTTCAAAAATGTGACATTGTCTGGTCAATTTTTTTTCCTCTCCTTGGCCCCTCTCATTAAATTTTTTAGAACTCATGTTTAGTGAATTGACCAGTTATTGCGCGAGTTGTTCATTGTATTGTAGAAACTAAATTACTTACACACACGAGAGCTGGAATATGACGTAGTGTTGTGATTCATTCAAGCTACACATACAATTTTATTATTATTTTTTAAATATTTTTTTTTATGTGTAAGTTTTACAAATACAATTTCCAGCACTCACGAAGGTCGTGTTCCAAACAAAAGTTCGTATACCAAGGAAAATGTTTCGCGTTAAAACAGGACGTATACCAAGTTGGACTTATACCAAAGCAGACGTATACCGAGGTTCCACTGTAGTTTCTTAAAGTTCAGGCAAGGGGAGGTAATTTACTTAGCTAAACTGGTTATAAACATGACACTTTTGAAGCGGCATCCTTAGGGGCCATCACGCTATAAAGTACGTCACGCTATTTTTTACCCTTTTACCCCCCCCCCTGCCACAAACTGTCACACTTTCTTACACCCCCTCCCCCCCCCCTCGGGAGCGTGACGTCCCCTTACTTGAGGCTAGATTGTTAGGGGATTGATTGTTGAAATTATTTTTTTTTACTTTGGGGGAAAAAAACATTTGGAAAGCATCGTTAGAGTAAATTATTTGTAATCAAAAGTATTTAAGAGTTTCTTTAACAACACCTCCCTCTTATTCCATTTATAAAACACTTGAGTTCTTTACTTTGGCAGACCAACGTGTGATTGTCTGTTACAAAATTGTGGTCCAGCCAGTCTACCGATCACATTACAGGCGTAACAAGAACAGACAGAAAACAAACATATGTCTCCCATCGGTGATTCAGTCTTGGGTGGCTACTCAGATTACTCGCTGCACTTGTTACATAAAGTTTAAAATAAACACTGGCGGCTAACTCCAATAGGTTGGCGTTTCTCAAGTGAAAGTTTAAAAATAATTGTTTTGATCTTTTTAAAAAAAAAGAAATATTGCAGGGAATTGTCAAAGTTGTGTGTGTTACAGGAAATCCTTGTTACTAAAACAAAGTTGGTGCTATTTCAAGGTTGAGCTAGTGACAGCAATCGTACCGTGCAAAGGAGAGTTTCTTATCTGTTACAGACGCTGCTTCTATACAGAAGATTATTACGTTAGTTCGTTAGTTAGTGTTGTTACCAGGGACTGCGCTTGTCTTATTTGCTTAATTTCATCTTTCATTTATAAAACTAGAATGAATGATATAAACAAACAAACAAACCATACAATGCTGGATGATATAAACAAACAAACAAAAAAACCATACAATGCTGGATGATATAAACAAACAAACAAACCATAAAATGCTGGATGATATAAACAAACAAACCATACAATGCTGGATGATATAAACAAACAAACAAACAAACCATACAATGCTGGATGATATAAACAAACAAACAAACCATAAAATGCTGGATGATATAAACAAACAAACAAACAAACCATACAATGCTGGATGATATAAACAAACAAACAAACAAACAAACCATACAATGCTGGATGATATAAACAAACAAACAAACAAACCATACAATGCTGGATGATATAAACAAAAAAACAAACAAACAAACCATACAATGCTGGATGATATAAACAAACAAACAAACAAACAAACAAACCATACAATGCTGGATGATATAAACAAACAAACAAACAAACCATACAATTCTGGATGATATAAACAAAAAAAAACAAACAAACAAACCATACAATGCTGGATGATATAAACAAACAAACAAACAAACCATACAATGCTGGATGATATAAACTAACAAACAAACAAACAAATCATACAATGCTGGTGGTGCCCCAGAAGTAACTCAGGTGCTCTGATGACACTGTCAACCCCCCCCCCTTTCCCCATTTCCCCAAACTCCTCATAGATGAGACTAATTTAAAACAAAACGGCATATTCAGGCCACACATTCCAAGTCAATGACCTCAGGACCACCTTCGTCAGAAATGCGACATAAATTCAAAACGCCATTTTCACAAACTGCGCAATGTGGCATGAAACCATTTTTTTTACGAAATAGGCGGGTCTAATGCGAGGAACGCCTTGTGTAATGACGTGTGTAACAGCGATTTAAACTTTAAAAAGGGTTTCTTCAAGCAAGTAAAATGTGCAGCAGCGACGTCACCATGAGAATGAAACTGTTACATCATGCCCCCGCCCCCCCTTTTACACGTCCAACACTTCATTGGACATTAAATATGTTTTAAAATGCAGAAGTTCAACCATGCGAGAGAAATTGGGGTTGGCATAAATTCTTAGACGTTTATACAACGATTCTAAAGGAAATCTAACAACATTAGTGTCATTAGTGTCATTAGTGGCATTAGTGTCATTGGTGTCATTGGTGTCATTAGTGTCATTAGTGTCATTAGTGTCATTGGTGTCATTGGTGTCATTAGTGTCATTAGTGTCATTGGTGTCATTAGTGTCATTGGTGTCATTGGTGTCATTGGTGTCATTGGTGTCATTAGTGTCATTAGTGTCTTTAGTGTCATTTGTGTCATTTGTGTCATTGGTGTCATTGGTGTCATTGGTGTCATTAGTGTCATTGGTGTCATTGGTGTCATTGGTGTCATTGGTGTCATTGGTGTCATTGGTGTCATTGGTGTCATTGGTGTCATTGGTGTCATTGGTGTCATTGGTGTCGTTAGTGTCATTGGTGTCATTGGTGTCATTGGTGTCATTGGTGTCATTGGTGTCATTGGTGTCATTGGTGTCATTGGTGTCATTAGTGTCATTGGTGTCATTGGTGTCATTGGTGTCATTGGTGTCCTTGGTGTCATTGGTGTCATTAGTGTCATTAGTGTCTGTAGTGTCATTTGTGTCATTGGTGTCATTGGTGTCATTGGTGTCATTGGTGTCATTGGTGTCATTATTGTCATTGGTGTCATTGGTGTCATTGGTGTCATTGGTGTCATTGGTTTCATTGGTGTCATTAGTGTCATTAGTGTCATTGGTGTCATTGGTGTCATTGGTGTCATTGGTGTCATTGGTGTCATTGGTGTCATTGGTGTCATTGGTGTCATTGGTGTCATTGGTGTCATTGGTGTCATTGGTGTCATTGGTGTCATTGGTGTCATTGGTGTCATTGGTGTCATTGGTGTCATTGGTGTCATTGGTGTCCTTGGTGTCATTGGTGTCATTGGTGTCATTGGTGTCTTTGGTGTCATTGGTGTCATTGGTGTCATTGGTGTCATTGGTGTCATTGGTGTCATTGGTGTCATTGGTGTCATTGGTGTCATTGGTGTCCTTGGTGTCATTGGTGTCATTGGTGTCATTGGTGTCATTAGTGTCATTGGTGTCATTGGTGTCATTGGTGTCATTGGTGTCATTGGTGTCATTAGTGTCATTGGTGTCATTGGTGTCATTGGTGTCATTGGTGTCATTAGTGTCATTGGTGTCATTGGTGTCATTGGTGTCATTGGTGTCAAAGAAATTGAAAAAAAGATTAAAGGACGAATGAAATAAACAAAGATATTAAGGAATAAACAAATAGAGATAGAAAAGAAGAAAGAAAGATGGAATGGTGACGCATCCGGGTGATTTGCCGAGAGTTTACGCTAACAGCTTTGGGGCCGTCCATAAAGTACGTCAAGCTATTTTGACCATTTTTAAGTCCCCCTCCCCCCACTGCTGTCACAAATTTTGGTCGCCCACCCCCACGCCCCATAAGTATGTCACACTTAGGAACAAAAATATTTTTTTAATTAACAAAATAATTAAAATTTAATATAATTAAACACCGTGACGTCACACATGGCCGGACCCCCTCGCCCTATCACAAACTGTCAGACTTTCTTACACCTCCCCCCCCCACTCTGGAGCGTGACGTACTTTATGGACGGCCTCTTTCATAAACAAACAAGCGAAGTAATGTAGAAATTTAGATTGAGTTATTTCAGTTTGAATCTTTCTGTTTTTGACGTCATCTTCATAACATTTTATGGATTTCCTGGTCTCTCGCCCCACGTGAGAAAGCTGAATTAAAACCGGAGTCGAAACGAAATTATTCCAACACTGAAATCCTCTGACAATATCATCCGCTTCTAGCCCCACCCCTTCCCCAATACACCCCAACCCTTTGCATCCCCCCCTTTTTTTTTAAAGCCCATACACATTCTATCTTTCCATTCGTCCACTTGGTATCCAAAGTCCAAATTATACAGTCATGTTATTCCACATGACCATCCGATGGTGTCCGTCTCCACCCATCCCTTCCCAAGTTCCGTGTGTCGGAACAAGCAAGGGAGATTATTAATAAAGCCGGCTCGGGTTGTCCGGCCCGGTCCGTGCCGGCGAAGACATACTTATTTTCAGGCACGAGAAGAAATGGCATCAATATTTTAACCACGATGGCCACGCCGAGATGACCCTCATTTTTCTGGACTAGAGAACCGAGTGGCGAGTGGCCGTATTCCTACGCGTTGTTCTCCTGAATTGGACACCTCCATAGCCAGACGTAATAAAGGGCTCGGACAGGGGTTCCCGAAAAGTCACTAGCGGCTTAAAAATGAACACTCCAAAAATAATAATAATGATTAAAATGAAGATGTCTTTTATAAAGACTGAGATTCATTTAAAATGAAATACAGCAGCAAGCATCTGTGTGTGAGGCAGAGTTCACGAAAAATGTCATCATGGTTTCCCTCGATATGCACGTAGTTGGGTCTGCGGCCAAATAATTAGTCAGTCATCGACGCTCACGAATGTTAAATATACCCAGGAACACAAATGCATATATTGATATTTTGGTATTGAGAAGTTGTGCTAATTAAAATGATGTGGGCATGCAGAAATAATTAAAATAAATATTAGATGACTAGAGATTCGAAATTAATGTGTCGTTAAAATATCAATGTTCAATTGTGACTATTGTTAAATGTCGAGTTAGTTGCACCTCCTGATTACACGCCACTGTGTCCATCCAGTTTGGATGTCAGCTCATATTGTTGTAAGGCTTCGAGAGACGGAATCGTTTCTTGTGGAAGCTGCCTCAAAAGTTGTTCTCCCTTGCCTTATCAGCCGCTTAGACATACAGCAGGTTGAGTGACCAACTGGACACAGGGCTGAGGACCCGTGATACAGCAGGTTGAGTGACCAACTGGACACAGGGCTGAGGACCCGTGATACAGCAGGTTGAGTGACCAACTGGACACAGGGCTGAGGACCCGTGATACAGCAGGTTGAGTGACCAACTGGACACAGGGCTGAGGACCCGTGATACAGCAGGTTGAGTGACCAACTGGACACAGGGCTGAGGACCCATGATACAGCAGGTTGAGTGACCAACTGGACACAGGGCTGAGGACCCGTGATACAGCAGGTTAAGTGACCAACTGGACACAAGGCTGAGGACCCGTGATACAGCAGTTTGAGTGACCAACTGGACACAGGGCTGAGGACCCGTGAGCTACAACAATCTTCGGGCCGAAATGAAAAGAAAAAATAGAGACAACCGTAAGAAGCATAACAAGAAAACTCATAAAGACAAAAAAAGATTGGAGGGTTGTGGGCCTTGAGTGATGGTGGGGGAGGGGGTGGGTGTGTCTATGAAAGGAGAAAATTACGGATTTCTTGTCGCTTCGAAGACGACCGCCGAAAAAAAAACTTGCCAAGATAATTCTTTTAGATGTTTGATTGTTTCCGACCAAAGAGTTATGTCTCCTCGTGATGAAAGAGAAAGATGGATGGTGGACATTGCCACGTACATTGGCTGGGCCGATTTTGGTGGGAACTGGTCTAAAGACAGTCGAATGACCGGTCGGACCGGTAAATTTAATATAGAACTGAACCCCTGAGGGGGCGGTGTGGGGGTAGGGCATTTGTTCTGTGTTTCAGATTGTCTATGTCACGTGATTACCTTTTATTGCCTGCCTAGCAATCTTGACTGTTTAGACGTCACTACGACCAGTGGTTGGGGGGGGGAGGGGGAGGTGGAGGGATGGTTTGTTGAAAGAGAGGGAAGCAGAAAATTGGAACATCCTCTCGCAAGATTGACCGACACATTAATGTGAGTCAATACACATATCGAAACGTTAAACAGTTGGTCAAACATGTCACACATTTCACACATGTCAAACATGTCACACATGTCACACATGTCAAACATGCCACACATGTCAAACATGTCACACATGTCATACATGTCACACATGTCAAACATGTCACACATGTAACACATGTCACACATGTCAAACATGTCACACATGTCCCACATGTCACACATGTCAAACATGTCACACATGTCCCACATGTCACACATGTCCCACATATCACACATGTCACACATGTCACACATGTCAAGCACATCCTATTCCTTTATTTTCTAGATACGCAAGTGTATCATCAAAGGAATGGTGTCAATGAGTCATTTGGGAATTAATATGGGATCCCGTAAATGCGACAAGGGAATAAATAAATGCTAAGCTCAACGTCATTCTTCTGGCGGGAACGTTGACAGTTTCAGACTTGCAGAGATCCACATGTTAAATCTATTTCAATATATGGGACATGGTGGCTTTTTGGTCTGTCTTGGATGTCAGTCAGATGGAATGTACAAGACAAACAGATGGACTGTACAAGACAGTCAAATTGACTGTACAAGACATTCAGATGGAATGTACAAGACATTCAGATGGAATGTACAAGACAGTCAGATGGACTGTACAAGACAGTCAGATTGACTGTACAAGACATTCAGATGGAATGTACAAGACAAACAGATGGACTGTACAAGACATTCAGATGGAATGTACAAGACAAACAGATGGACTGTACAAGACAAACAGATTGACTGTACAAGACAGTCAGATGGACTGTACAAGACATTCAGATGGAATGTACAAGACAAACAGATGGACTGTACAAGACATTCAGATGGAATGTACAAGACAAACAGATGGACTGTACAAGACAGTCAAATGGACTGTACAAGACAGTCAGATGGAATGTTAAAGACAGTCAGATGGACTTTACAAGACAGTCAGATGGACTGTACAAGACAGTCAGATGGAATGTACAAGACAGTCAGATGGACTGTACAAGACAGTCAGATGGAATGTACAAGACAGTCAGATGGACTGTACAAGACAGTCAGATGGAATGTACAAGACAAACAGATATACTGTACAAGACAGTCAGATGGACTGTACAAGACAGTCAGATGGACTGTACAAGACAGTCAGATGGAATGTACAAGACAAACAGATATACTGTACAAGACAGTCAGATGGACTGTACAAGACAGTCAGATGGACTGTACAAGACAGTCAGATGGACTGTACAAGACAGTCAGATGGACTGTACAAGACAGTCAGATGGACTGTACAAGACAGTCAGATTGACTGTACAAGACATTCAGATGGAATGTACAAGACAAACAGATGGACTGTACAAGACAGTCAGATGGACTGTACAAGACAGTCAGATGGACTGTACAAGACAGTCAGATGGACTGTACAAGACAGTCAGATTGACTGTACAAGACATTCAGATGGAATGTACAAGACAAACAGATGGACTGTACAAGACAGTCAGATTGACTGTACAAGATATTCAGATGGACTGTACAAGACAGTCAGATAGACATTCACATTATTTTCTTCTTCGTGTTCATGGCCTCGATGTTTTTGTTTAATATGACAACTACACCAGAACAGTGAATGACAACTACACCATAGGAGTGGATGACAACTACACCAGAGGAGTGGATGACAACTACACCAGAGGATGGAATGACAACTACACCAGAGGAGTGGATGACAACTACACCAGAGGAGTGCATGACAACTACACCAGAGGAGTGAATGACAACTACACCAGAGGAGTGAATGACAACTGCACCAGAGGAGTGAATGACAACTACACCAGAGGAGTGGATGACAACTACACCAGAGGAGTGAATGACAACTACACCAGAGGAGTGAGTGACAACTACACCAGAGGAGTGAATGACAACTACACCAGAGGAGTGAGTGACAACTACACCAGAGGAGTGGATAACAACTACACCAGAGGAGTGAATGACAACTACACCAGAGGAGTGAATGACAACTACACCAGAGGAGTGAATGACAACTACACCAGAGGAGTGAGTGACAACTACACCAGAGGAGTGGATGACAACTACATCAGAGGAGTGGATGACAACTACACCAGGGTTGGGAACCACTCTCCCCCCACCCCTCCGCTGTAACGGTCCTGCCCGAATGTTATGGATACTGCAATAATAGGGGATCTGTAAGGTTTTTTTTTAAATTAGCACCCATGAGATGGCCTTGACCTAGCTACTCAGCACAACCTGACTTTACAGGTCTAGTTGGTTTCAGCGTTGACAGACATGTCACGGCTCATCAATGTACGTCTGATCTTAACCTGGGTTCAAACTGTGGAGCATTATTCTGGTGTCCCTTGTAATAAGTAGGGACCAGCCGGGTAGACATTTTCTCCCGGGTACCAAATCCGAATAGTTAGATGTCCTATTTGCCGGATCCGGGATACAATCCGAGTACTAGGGTTGTTAAACGAAAATCGGAAATTCGAATTAATTTCGGTTGTGAAAACGATTAGCGGATGCTTTATTTCCCAAAACCATAACCACTTTGTATTTAGCTGTCACGTTTTCTATTAATAAAATTTAATTTTAGGCATTCAATTTGGTTTATTAATTATTATTGACTGTCTACACTCTACACTCTCCATGCAAAATGCAATGATATTATAATTATGGCCAGAAAAGGGACAATAATTTATTAAAATTTAAAACAATAAATTCATTATATATTACTTGTAAATTTGGTTTCTCTTGTTAATATGTTACTTATTTACTTTGTAACTGTTAGTCGCTGATAATGTTAGTTCATTTATTTACTGTAATTTGAATTTATTTTATTATTTTATTCGAAATTTAAGCGGTTTAAATTTTAAATATGGCGGCCTGGCTCTAATCGCTAGAAGAAAACACGAAATTGTCGTAGCATATTGGTTTATTAAATTTATATCTTTATAATTTCAAATTATTAATTTCTAAAATTTTGTTACATTTGTTATATTTTAAACAATTTGTAAGTATACTATTTGCGTGAGCACTATTTGACGAGGCGAATAGTTCCGAAAAACCCGATATCCGGCCGAGGCGAATGTCCGGAGCGGTTTCCGGTTGGTCACTATAATAAGATTCACCAACAACAGCACAAAGCCTCAGAAGTGAATCTATATAAGACTACTGTTCTCCTGCCTCAACTCACTTGTGTCCGCCCCTGAATGAAACATGCACTGCTCCGGATGGAACTTGTTAAAAACGTGTTTGTTCAGATCATCTGTAAGAAAATGTTGTTTTTTTTAAAGGTGTGTGTGCGGGGGGGGGGTGTGATAAAATACAGACTAATATCGGTGGAAATTATTCGAATGTAATTTAAGAAAACCTCTTTATGTATCATTATTAATTATAAATAATGCTGTAATCATAAGTTAATTAAAAATATCTTAGTAACGAACAACAACGTTGGTGGCGTACAGTTATATCTTATTGTCCATCTGGGCAGGACACTCCACTCCCATCCCCCACACCTCCACGACACAAACTGTCAGTACCATGCCTTCTATGACACAAACTGTGACTACCATGACGTTCTCTGACACAAACTGTGACTACCATGACGTTCTATGACACAAACTGTGACTACCATGACGTTCTCTGACACAAACTGTGACTACCATGACGTTCTCTGAGACAAACTGACAGTACCATGACGTTCTCTGACACAAACTGTCAGTACCATGACGTTCTCTGACACAAACTGTCAGTACCATGACGTTCTCTGACACAAACTGTCAGTACCATGACGTTCTCTGACACAAACTGTCAGTACCATGACGTTCTCTGACACAAACTGTCAGTACCATGACGTTCTCTGACACAAACTGTGACTACCATGACGTTCTCTGACACAAACTGTGACTACCATGACGTTCTCTGAGACAAACTGACAGTACCATGACGTTCTCTGACACAAACTGTCAGTACCATGACGTTCTCTGACACAAACTGTCAGTACCATGACGTTCTCTGACACAAACTGTGACTACCATGACGTTCTCTGACACAAACTGTCAGTACCATGACGTTCTCTGACACAAACTGTCAGTACCATGACGTTCTCTGACACAAACTGTCAGTACCATGACGTTCTCTGACACAAACTGTCAGTACCATGACGTTCTCTGACACAAACTGTGACTACCATGACGTTCTCTGAGACAAACTGACAGTACCATGACGTTCTCTGACACAAACTGTCAGTACCATGACGTTCTCTGACACAAACTGTCAGTACCATGACGTTCTCTGACACAAACTGTCAGTACCATGACGTTCTCTGACACAAACTGTCAGTACCATGACGTTCTCTGACACAAACTGTCAGTACCATGACGTTCTCTGACACAAACTGTCCGTACCATGACGTTCTCTGACACAAACTGTGACTACCATGACGTTCTCTGACACAAACTGTGACTACCATGACGTTCTCTGACACAAACTGTGACTACCATGACGTTCTCTGAGACAAACTGACAGTACCATGACGTTCTCTGACACAAACTGTCAGTACCATGACGTTCTCTGACACAAACTGTCAGTACCATGACGTTCTCTGACACAAACTGTGACTACCATGACGTTCTCTGACACAAACTGTCAGTACCATGACGTTCTCTGACACAAACTGTCAGTACCATGACGTTCTCTGACACAAACTGTCAGTACCATGACGTTCTCTGACACAAACTGTGACTACCATGACGTTCTCTGACACAAACTGTCAGTACCATGACGTTCTCTGACACAAACTGTGACTACCATGACGTTCTCTGACACAAACTGTCAGTACCATGACGTTCTCTGACACAAACTGTCAGTTCCATGACGTTCTCTGACACAAACTGTGACTACCATGACGTTCTCTGACACAAACTGTCAGTTCCATGACGTTCTCTGACACAAACTGTCAGTTCCATGACGTTCTCTGACACAAACTGTGACTACCATGACGTTCTCTGACACAAACTGTCAGTACCATGACGTTCTCTGACACAAACTGTGACTACCATGACGTTCTCTGACACAAACTGTCAGTTCCATGACGTTCTCTGACACAAACTGTCAGTTCCATGACGTTCTCTGACACAAACTGTGACTACCATGACGTTCTCTGACACAAACTGTCAGTACCATGACGTTCTCTGACACAAACTGTGACTACCATGACGTTCTCTGACACAAACTGTCAGTTCCATGACGTTCTCTGACACAAACTGTGACTACCATGACGTTCTCTGACACAAACTGTCAGTACCATGACGTTCTCTGACACAAACTGTCAGTTCCATGACGTTCTCTGACACAAACTGTGACTACCATGACGTTCTCTGACACAAACTGTGACTACCATGACGTTCTCTGACACAAACTGTCCGTACCATGACGTTCTCTGACACAAACTGTGACTACCATGACGTTCTCTGACACAAACTGTGACTACCATGACGTTCTATGACACAAACTGTGACTACCATGACGTTCTCTGACACAAACTGTGACTACCATGACTTTCTCTGACACAAACTGTGACTACCATGACTTTCTCTGACACAAACTGTGACTACCATGACGTTCTCTGACACAAACTGTGACTACCATGACGTTCTCTGACAAATGTTGCCCATAAATTCGCCCGTGGCTGACCGTGTCTTCCGCACACTCTCACACCTCCCCCCATCCCCCACAACAAATGACTTGGTTTAAAACTGAAACATCCAGTGGCCTTGAAAAAGGCTTTTTCTTCAATTCTCTTCAATTAAAAATAATTATTAATGTTGCCTCAATTCTATTTTACATAATTTTTTACACTGACTTTGTAACAGGGCTACCTTACTTATTGTAGCAGGGCTACCTTACTTATTGTAGCAGGGCTACCTTACTTGTTGTAGCAGGGCTACCTTACTTATTGTAGCAGGGCTACCGTACTTATTGTAGCAGGGCTACCGTACTTATTGTAGCAGGGCTGCTGTACTTATTGTAGCAGGGCTACCGTACTTATTGTAGCAGGGCTACCGTACTTATTGTAGCAGGGCTACCGTACTTATTGTAGCAGGGCTACCGTACTTATTGTAACATGGCTACCGTACTTGTTGTAGCAGAGCTACCGTACTTATTGTAGCAGGGCTACCGTACTTGTTGTGCGGCATTAGTCAGGTTTGGTTGTACAGAGGGTTGAAAGCAAATTAACTAAAAATGTGGTCATTATCAATCCCACGTATGTCTGATTCCAGTGTACAGTCATATTTGAAGGTAGAATGTCTTTAACAATATAATATAAGATAACAAATATAACAATCGTTGAGGTTGCACTCATGTCCTCGCACGTGCCGGGGCGTGTAGGTTAGGTAGCCTCTTAAACCAACGACCCCGTTTTACTGAGAACTTCGACATTTAAAAAATTCTATAATTAACTTAACTTAACTCCAGATTGAGCAAGGCATCGGATAAAACGAATGTTTTATCCGATGCCTTGCTCAATCTGGAGTTAAGTTAAGTTAATTATAGAATTTATTTAAAAAAATAAAATAAAAATAAAAAATTCTATAATTAACTTAACTTAACTCCAGATTGAGCAAGGCATCGGATAAAACGAATGTTGAATGTAGAACCCAAAGTGCAGATAAACAAACCATTGAGTCATTTCCGAAAGTTATCGGAAATATCAATCAAATTTCCAAGTTCAAGGATGTACTTCAAATGGCTTTGAGATAAAAATCAATCTAAGCTCCGTGCAAATCTAATATATAAAGATGAAAGTTTGTGTGTTTGTTTGTTTGTGTGTTTGTTTGTTACCAATGGAAATCCACACCGTTGGGCCCAGGATGCTGAAATTTTGCATGGGGCTCTCATTCGACCCTAGACAGGTCGTAGGCTATGTTTCAACCCCAGGTGACCACCCCTAGGGTAAGGGGGCCCATAATCAGAAAATGTAGAGCCAAATAAAGACAAAATAAATTCTCATTTCGATATTGAACAGCTTCATGCGGGCATTCAAAACGAGTTCATTTTGGTGCGTTATTTTTTACAATACTTTATTTTTAGCTGTGCGCTTTCAAAAATCTTTTATTGTCAAATTACGGTGCGCACCTTTTCGTGTACGCATCTAAAAGTGAGCAGTGTAATTTTATTATAATAACATTCATATTTGTTTTGGCCTTGCGGTACAAAACAGTGGCCTTTTATACAAATACTTTCTTGATATTATAGATCTGTTAACACTATTTCATTACATTTGTCACACGATGTATGGTATTTATTTTTAAATTAAGAGTTTTATTATGTTGTTTCTAATGACTCAAATTTTAATTTAAACAAATACTAATTATGTGAGGGTATTTTATGTGGAAAGAAATTGCCCAAGTCAAAAAAGCTTAATCGTAATTTAGAGGAACTATACGTTTGTTTTTCTTAAAATTTGTTGCGTGTTCTATATTAATTTTTCTTGCTTATTTTACTTGCTCAATCCCTTAAATTTAATTATTAAAGTTAATCATCAATGAATATTACATGCATATAAAAGCCTACGACCAATGCTGAGTTTTTTTTATTACATAAGCTCTATAAATTTACAATTTAAACCTTTCTACCGGACTTATAAACATTAGCATATTAAACTCAATACAAGTGAACCTATAAGCAATTAATTAAGTTGGGCGGCGAATTGAATATGCCATGGTCATTACGCTGTTGCGGAATAACAAAAGCCATTTTAAAAATAGATGTTTAGTCAAACATAGCATCTTTTTTTCCTATTTCGTAAATAATTTATTTATTTTTCAGAAACTAAATCTGGTGTTTGAAATATAATTTACAAACTATGATGTCCCATCGGGAAACATGGTCCAAAACATACTTGAATTCCTTTTTAAAATTATACCTATTACATAAAAGCCGTAAATTTAAATCGTATAACATAGAGACAAATATAAAAAAGCATTATATATCATTTCCATATTAAAACACTAATAAATAAAGACTATCAAAAAGTATACAATTTATTTTTGGAGCAGTACTGCATTACAAGACTTCATTTTAAGCGCCCGCCTTTAAATTGACTAAAAACGGTGCGCAAATTTTATTGCAAGCTTTTTAAATAAGACTGATTTAGTTTCTTCAAATTCTTTTAGAAACTTCATTACATTTACTAATGAAGTTTCAAAAAGAATTTAAAGAAACTAACTCAGTCTTATTTAAAAAGCTTGCAATAAAAAAATGACTTAAAAAGGGCATTAATTTAATTTAAAATCCTGCAAACAAACATTTCTCATTGCTATAGATTCAACGTATCAAGAGATTACATTCGGAATGAAACTCGTGTAGTCTTTAATGCGCTGATAAAACATAAAAGAAAAAAGGTAAAATGACCCATCGGGAAACATGGTCCAAAACATACTTGAATTCCTTTTTAAAATTATACCTATTACATAAAAGCCGTAAATTTAAATCGTAAAACATAGAGACAAATATATAAAAGCATTATATATCATTTCCATATTAAAACACTAATTAATAAAAACTATAAACAAGTATAAAATTTATTTTTGGAGCAGTACTGCATTATAAGACTTCATTTTAAGCGCCCACCTTTAAATTAACTTTAATTGACTAAAAATTGACTATAATTTTTTCACTTTTGTCCCTTTCTACAAAACGGTCCCATTTAGCGATGGATTCCAAAATCTTATATGTTGCTGTTTCACCAAGGGATTCAATTCTTTTTTGATTCCCGTTTTCAGATAAGACATTATATTTTGTAAAAAAAAATTCCTGTTTTTGTTTCTGGAAATTAGATAAAGGGCGATTTTTACTCATTACTTTTAGTTCAGAGTTCAGTCGTGCTTAATTGTTTTTAGTATGATTCGTAAATTTTACAGACTTTTAGTCAAATGGGAAGTTGGACCATTAGTGAGAGGGGGCTTAGGCTTTTATTAGTATAGAAAAGGGGAGGGCACTAAATGAAGTTAATCAAGAGAAATACAAAAAAATAAGAAGAAAGTAAATCGTTGCATACACATACATACTTAACAAATAACTATTTGAATATTTTCAACAACATAATAAAACTTGCTCATTACTATAAACTTACTTATTAAAGTTAAGAATCAATGATCTTGACATGCATATAAAGGCCTAGGACCTATGTTGTCATTTCATGTTTACATAATTTTATGTTTACATAAGCTAAACAAATTAACTATTTAAACTTTAGCTAACGAACTTATTAAGAAAGTCATTAAACTTAACACAAGTGAACCTAAAGATCACTAATTCCGTGTAGTTAGAAGCATAAAACTCTGGGTGGTTGTTAAGTACACTTCCGTGGTGGTAACGAGCAAAAAAAATATTTAATTATCAATTTTCATATAGCCCATATAATGAAAAAAACGTCTTTGTGCCCCCGGCCCCCATGACTGAATTGCAACTTTTTTACGCAAATGATAGTCGTGAGAGGCTACTCAACAACTTCCCAAAGTTTCATGCTTCTACCTACACGCGAAGTTGGAGAATTCAATTAGTGATGAGTCAGTTTTTTATATAAGAAAAAAACTACATAGCCTATGACCTGTCCCGGTGTAACAGGCCAGATTAAACCCCCGACCAGAATATACCCGGGTATAAACTGGCCTAGGCCAGAATATACCCGGGTATAATCTGGCCTAGGCCAGAATATACCCCGGGGGTTAAACTGGCCTAGGCCAGATTATACCCCTCCAGGCCAGAATATACCCCTTTGACAACATGAGGATATATAGTAAAAAATGACTGAATGACTATATAGACATTCTATTAGAGTTTTAGCTATGTCAAAGAAGTTAAACTCATTACTTAAGTAGGAAAGATGTTTTATTAACAATAATAAAATAATTTCTTTTATTACGATGTATGATAGAATAGTAACTTTTTATCTAATGTTACAATCTACACAAGTATAGATGGAATCAGCGTTTTTTTAAATTGTAAAGTTGAAACAATACATGAATTGATTATTTTTTAAAAAGTAATTTAAGTGCGATAGGGACTATAGTTGTAGCTTTTCAAACACTTGCGAACATTTTTTTCGTGTACCTCGCGTATTAATCAAATCATTATGTTTAATTATTTTAAGTATGGCAATAAATATTTTTTTAAAGTATTGAATTAAATTATGCATGAATGTTTTTTCCGGGCATACATTTTCAATGTTACTGGCAACCATGGTTTAGGGCGATCTTCATTTTGCTTTTGAAATAAACATATCATGGCACTTTCCCTATTTTAAAATTATATCAGAATATACACTGATCTGCCAAATAGTTAAAAGAATAGGCCGAATAAAGTGTGTGAAACATCGTTTGACTTCACCCCATGTTGCTTGTCGTATTTTCGAACCTTTATCTGTAGCTCGGTTGTCTTTGTGGCGTCTTAAGACATTCAAAAGAAACCTTTGTTCCAGTAGCGCAAATTATTGTTATTTTTTTAAATCAGCGCAATTCATTTTTACGTGTTACCCTTAAAACAGTACGGCCATCCTTATTGGATTTCGCCAATGTTGGATTGTCCACTTTCTATGCATTTATCTACTGTTATGAAGCACGGATTGTGTTCCCTTTAAACTGTATTCAAAAGAAACTCTGATCTCATCGCGCCCTATTATTTTTTTTTAAAACCAGCCTAATTTCTTTTGAAAGGCGTAAATATAAATCATGGAACCCTGATGGATTGGTCCTTACCTCGTGGTAGAATCATTTAACAAGGGAACAGTGTAGCTAAAGAATATATCGACTGACAAAATACTAAAAAACACCGACAATGTCAGTAACGTAGAAGTTTACGGCATTTAACAGGTTTCTTCACCCAATCAGTTCCCTGATGACTCTGTTAAAGGTAATGTCAATGGGAGCATACAACAAAAAGAACAGAAAACACAGGTTAGGAAACAGATATCGTGATACAACCTGTCTCAAAATAAATGCAGTTTAGGGGCCATCCATAAAGTACGTCACGCTCCAGAGGGGGGAGGGGGTGTAAGAAAGTGTGACACTTTGTGACAGTGGGAGGGGGTGTCCGGCCATGTGTGAGGTCACGGTGTTTTATTTTAAATTTTGATTATTTTGTTAATAAAAAACAAAATTTGTGTTCGAAAGTGTGACATACTTTAGGGGGGGGGGTCCGAGATGTGTGACAGTTTGTGACAGGGGGGAGGGGGGGAGTTAAAAATGGTCAAAATTAGCGTGACGTACTTTATGGACGGCCCCTTAGGACTTTTAACCCACTAACAATTTCAAGAAGAAAGCGTCTTAGCACAACTCTTGGCCTTACTTTTGACAAGTTTGTATATTGTGGCCGGACTCGAGATCTTGAACAACCAAGGTGTACATGTTAAATGGGGTAGGGAAGGTTACTTCAGGTCCATACGTTACATTCTGACAGGAACAGAGGACAACCATATCCTCCTCAGAGATAAAGTAATTCAAACCGTGAACACTGGCAATACATAACAACTACATGACAACTACATAACAACTACATAACAGCTACATAACAACTACATAACAACTACATGACAATTACATAACAACCACATAACAGCTACATAACAACTACATAACAACTACATAACAATTACATAACAACCACATAACAGCTACATAACAACTAAATAACAACTACATAACAATTACATAACAACTACATAACAACTACATAACAGCTACATAACAACTACATAACAACTAAATGACAATTACATAACAAACACATAACAGCTACATAACAACTACATAACAATTACATAACAACCACATAACAACTACATGACAATTACATAACAACCACATTACAACTACATGACAATTACATAACTACATGACAACTACATGACAATTACATAACAACCACATAACAACTACATGACTACCACATAACAACCACATAACAACCACATAACAACCACATAACAACCACATAACAACTACATAACAACTAAATGACAACTTGAATCAAAGTGGGGAATGGGTTGGCTGAGGAAACCAGGAAAACCAACACTATCAACATTAAAAACCAGCACTGTCAACATTAAAAACGAACACTATCAACATTTAAAACCAACACAATCAACATTTAAAACCAACTCTATCAACATTAAAAACTAACACGATCAACATTTAAAACTAACACTATCAACATTTAAAACCAACTCTATCAACATTAAAAACCAACTCTATCAACACTTAAAACTAACACTATCAACATTTAAAACCAACTCTATCAACACTTAAAACCAACTCTATCAACACTTAAAACCAACTCTATCAACACTTAAAACCAACTCTATCGACACTTAAAACCAACTCTATCAACACTTAAAACCAACTCTATCAACACTTAAAACCAACACTATCAACATTTAAAACCAACTCTATCAACACTTAAAAACTAACACGATCAACATTTAAAACTAACACTATCAACATTTAAAACCAACTCTATCAACATTAAAAACCAACTCTATCAACACTTAAAACTAACACTATCAACATTTAAAACCAACTCTATCAACACTTAAAACCAACTCTATCAACACTTAAAACCAACTCTATCAACACTTAAAACCAACTCTATCGACACTTAAAACCAACTCTATCAACACTTAAAACCAACTCTATCAACACTTAAAACCAACACTATCAACATTTAAAACCAACTCTATCAACACTTAAAACCAACTCTATCAACACTTAAAACCAACTCTATCAACACTTAAAACCAACACTATCAACATTTAAAACCAACTCTATCAACACTTAAAACCAACTCTATCAACACTTAAAACCAACACTATCAACATTTAAAATCAACACTATCAACATTTAAAACCAACACTATCAACATTTAAAACCAACTCTATCAACACTTAAAACCAACTCTATCAACACTTAAAACCAACTCTATCAACACTTAAAACCAACACTGTCAACATTTGAAACTAACACTATCAACATTTAAAACCAACTCTATCAACACTTAAAACCAACTCTATCAACACTTAAAACCAACACTATCAACATTTAAAACCAACACTATCAACATTTAAAACCAACACTGTCAACATTTGAAACTAACACTATCAACATTTAAAACTCTAATACAAATTCAAAACTAGATATAAACCAATGATAAGCGTAGGACATAATAATCTTCTGTATAGAAGGAGCGTCTCTAAATGATAAGATACGCTTATGGTAAGGAATCCAAAGTGTTAACACGCGTTTGAAAAGCAACAAATATAACCAGTCTTAAATTATAGTTTTAAAATGATCATGTAGTGCTTGATTATGTTAATGTTAAATTTTAAAAAAAAAGAAAAAAACGGCTGATTTCATAAATATTTGCATACACTGTAACTTTTGATCTTGAATCGTCAAAATTATATAAGATTTCACATTTTAAAAACGAGACAACTACATATTCATCTTCAAATAAAATGTGATGCTCCTTTCATTCATCGTAAAATATTTTATAATCATTATTTTATTTTAATTAAATCAATTCTGCTACTTAAGAAAAGAGTTTAATTTCTTTGAAAGAGCTAAAACATGAAGCTAATGAGGGTCAAATGAGGGTCCCATGCAAAATTTCAGCACCTAGGTCCAACGGTGTGGCATTCTATGAGTAACAAAACAAACAAAAGAAACAAACAAACAAACTTTCATCT